>CM076577.1:620353322-620542084 GCA_034641835.2 Pinus albicaulis | reverse complement strand
GTCAACTGATTTGTAAATGACACTCTTTTGAAGTTTGATCATTTTCTCACTTGAGTTTAATAATGTATAAAGTGTATCAATATTTTAATTCTTGTAGTTAAAATAGTCATTCATTGTAAATATTAACTTTTAGTTAATTTTTACTAATTTTTCACTAACTTTTTAATTAATTTATTTTTTAATTAATTTACTAAAAAAAACAAACAGAGAGAGAGTGAAGAGAGAGAAAATGAATAGCAGAAATGAAGAAGGAAATGGACTCGAATAATCTACTAACAACATTTTATGATTTGTGGCATATATAAGAGGGTGATTTTCTGAATAATTTTACATGAGAAGACAAGATTGCCATCATTGAAAACAACTCTTTGAAGGAAAATTCAGCTGCCTTAAAGGCCTCTTGCACAAGTCTTTTGTTGCACACTCATACAAAAATTTTCAGAAATATTGTATTGAACTGACAGTGATTTGCATCTTCATTCAAGACTTGAAGTGTATTTGAGTTGAAAAATTGATTGCCCTCCATCATTTGAGGAGCAGATTTTGTACTTTGATATTTCCTTAGTTGGAAATTCTTTAGAGTCATTTGTATTTGTTGCGGAATCACATTGTAAACAGGTGCATTTTCGGTTGAAGCCAACACCCTTTCATTTTTGAGCCTAAGTTGTTGAAATGGCTAAAATCAATGAGACATTAGAGTTGTTGAATAACCTCATTCATTCAAATGTTGATGACATGATAAAAATGAGCAAGGATGCTCTTTGTAATATTCAAAGTTGTTTGCTACATGCACAAGAAAAGATTGAGTTTTTGCAGTTGGAATCTCAGCTTCAACAAGATGAACTTCAGCAAAAGAGTCACCATTCTGAACCTGTTTCTGTTCAGAAGATTGTGAAGGACTCTCATCAGAAGAAAGAAGATAAAGTTAAGATGATTCACATTCGCCTTTGTACTAGAGCAATATTTACATGCAAATGCGTAGTTCAAATGTATTTCGAAGTTCCATCATCGACTTGGGAAGAGGCTTGTTCCACAACAGCACTAAAATTTGTCTTGATATGACAAGGACAGTTTTCTTGTTCTTGCATTACTCGTTTATTATATTTTGTAGAGTGTCGGATTTTATATGATACATTTGGCATTGCTTCAGATCTCGCTTCATAACAATAGATTGTAAAATGCCAACACTGTGATCGAGTTGGCCATATGAAAGATCACTGTTTTGATCTTCATCCATGCAAGCACTGTGGTCGGCACACCCATTCTTCAGACAGATGCTTCAGACACAAGCCTCCTGCAAGAACCAAGATTCATCTTGGATGGATCGCTTCTTGGCAATGGGCATCAGCAGCCAAGAAGATGTTTAAGACACATGTTAGAACTTGTTCACGGATATTGAGCAAAATAGTAGTTGATTTTTCACCATCATCTCACCTTGTCCCTGGATAAAGAGGAAAATGGTGGTCATGCCCAAGCTTCATGATGATTGTTGCTCGAACACAATCATTCGCAGTTCGCAGTTGCAGCCAGCATTAAGCAGCTCGAGCTAATAATTGCCATTCCGGGTATTCGGCATGTAGCCAGGATACCGGCAAGCCAGACATGCTTTCGTTATGGTCAAACTTAAACCATCATTCTGTTGATGGGACAAACTCAAAACCACCGCGCGTAGTAACTTTCAGGTCGGCGTTCTCTGGCGGCGAGGAACACCAGCGTAAGCCAGCCGCCGCCTTTGGCGACCTGCACGTTTGCCATTCTGCAGTTGTTGGTGAACTTAAAACCATCGCTGTGTAGACCTTCATTTTAGTGTCAGCGTCTCTTTGGCGAGGGAAAAATTTTCCAGCGTGTTTTCTCTACTTTTCCATGTTTTTGAAGAAGTCGAACTGTCAGTATTGTGTTCCAAAGAGCCTGGTGGTCATCCTTAAACCACCTCTTTTTTCCAACATTTCAGAGAGTTGATTCAACCCAAGTGCTGCCATGTATACTTTGCAGATTTGTATTACAACTCTTTTCTTGGACTCACACATACCCCTTCGGATTAAGGGGGGATGTTGGAACACTTAATCCTACATGGGTAGGTGTGGAATGCGAAAAGTCACAATGGAGTCCAAGTGACCTTGGAATATGAAACCAAGAGTCACACCATTGTACTATAAATGTACATCATGTATAATGGAAAAATAAGAAAGCCTCACGCTTATCTTTCATTGTGTGTGTTGAGCTTGTTGTGTGTGTTCATCTTCCTCATACACCATGTGGGTGCTTCAACATGGTGTTTAAAAACTTGATGTAGGGTGGCACACTAAATCCTACTCAGAGTGTTGTCTCCTCCAAACAACTTGCAATAGATTTGCGTGGAACAATTCTTATTTTTTAACTTTTCATGCAAGGTGACATCCTTATCATGGTGACATCAGGGAAAATCCCTTCGTCTATGCTTGGATTCTCACTAGTAGATTTATTGATTATCCCCATAATTTCCTCTAGAGTGCGCAATTCCCCGATTTAATTTTTTTTGTGCCAATACAGTGTGCAACAGAGTTCTTCACACATTTAAAATCCACATAGGAAGTATGCGCAAATAACACCTTGTTCATAATTTTTATTTTGTCCAAATTAACGCAGAGCCATCGAGTTGAGACCTCCTTTGGTATATGCCATGTAAAATGGATCACTTTCATGTGTGACATTGTGTTTGATGTTGTCTGTGATGTTCTTGGCTTGGGTTGTGTTAGTGTCCAATATTCAGTGATCAAAACATACTCTTTAAAATTTGTTTAGTAGTGGTCCTAGGTCAAAATTCTGTATTTCCAAGTCAGTTTTCAAATAAAACTTTGTTCACTGGATATGTCTAGGTATTTAAAATCTACTCCCTCTAGACTATTCATGGTTATTTTCATTTCATGAATCATGTCCACCATTATCATCTAGAGTCTTAGGTTAGTCACCATGCTTTCACCTAGGTCAGTTTCTAGGTGTCTTTCATTTTGCCACCATAAATGTCCAAATTCTGTCATAAAGAAAGCAAAAAAAGGGTCATTTCCATCATACAAGTTATCTTTGAAAGGGAGTTAGCTTAGGTAGGAAAATAAAGAAAGACAATTTGTCTTCTTTCAAAAGCTTGTTACATTGTCAAATTATTCAAAAAATAAAAGTGTTTCTCAAAAGATCATGTTTTCACTAAAGGACAAAAAAGGGTGTTTTATAATGTTATAAAGGGAAAAAGTTATTTCTTTCACTCATTTTATCCTCTCTTGATCGATATATCTCCTTTCTCACCTTTAGAAAACTCTAACATTTCTAACAGTGGAAGAAAACCAGAGAAATTGCAAACAAATCCATTCTGTTATGCTTATGGACGCAGCACGATGTTTCTGGGAGGTGGTGCTATGCTTCTATTACAACGCTGCGTTTTTGCCAAAAGTGTTATGTTTTTGGGTTTCATCCTCCAAGTTAGCTACTCAAGCCTCAAAAAAAGTGTGAAAACCTTTTGTGGCCTCCAAAATCAATAAGTGGACACTTCAAGTGCTTTTTCAAGTCAATTCATCAATGTATCAGTTATTTCTCTCCTTAGGGTTCTTTTGCTCCACTACATTTTAGGGTTTCCTTCCTTGATTGGTTTTAGCCATTTAAAAAACCCGTATCCTACCATCTAAAACCTTCACTTATCCTCCATAGACCCTACCCTAAACAACCCCTATCACTCATAGACCTCCCTACCATTGTTTCTATCAAAACCTTAAATTCTCACTACATTTCAACAAGAAAAATAAGAAATCCTTGTGTTTTCACAATTTGGTCCACCTCCCCATACCTATTTCAAAAAATTTCACTTGTAGCCTCAAGCTAACACATCACCCTATCTCTTCAATTTTTTGGGGAATTTTCCTTTACTTCCTTATACATCATCACAACCCCTAAAGTCACCCTATCCATATCCCTTATTTTCCCAAATTCATTATCCCTACCCACTCATTTCATCCAGGAGGGTTTCATCCTATTCATAAGTACTATGGAGAGTGAAAATAAGGTTCACAAGGGAGGCCACCATTCCAGGTTTGAGCAATCCACATTGCAAGAATTCAATGCCTCCCCTTATGCCAAGTTTTAAAACACTGGATGTTTGAGGTTTTGTGAGAGAACGATGGAGGTAGGTTGTCATGCTCAATTGGATAGCCTTTTTGCCACTAACTTCAGCAGAGAAAAATCCATCATAGCAAGAATTGAATTCACTCTATCAACAGATGCCATCACTTCAGCAACAAGTGTTTCAAATCAAGGAGAATTCTGGTTCAAGGGCATGGAATTGGACCTTGAGAACTACCCAATGTTCCTAAAAACTCATTGTAGAGATGAACCTAAACATGTTTTCCCTTTCAGGCATTTACTTGATAATTATGCCCCATTAATGAAGATAATCATGAAATATTTTACATGTGAAGGGAGATTTTCAACACTGTACCAATATCATGTTAGGTTACTAATGCAATTCACAACCATCAAATCACTCAATTTGTCCAAATATTTATTCAGGAGTTTGGTCAAGATGCCAGAAAAGGTGTAAACCAAAAGTAATAATCCTCATCCTATTTTATTCCACCATGGTTTGGTTAAGTTGATTGTTTTGCACCAACTCTCAGCAAACAATATGACTTGGGAATATTTCATGGAGAAAGTAGCATCAACGCCTACTACTAATCCACTTAGTGTTAATAGCACAACATTAGCAAAGCCAAAGGAAGTTGGCTCTTCAGGTAGATAGGCAGAGATTTCAAAAGCACCTAGGGTTGAGATCACTCAAACCTATGAGAATGGTAAGATAGTGATTTTTTCTCATAAGACCATCATAGGTGTACTGGCACCTAAAACTACACTTGAGAAAAGACAAATAGTGAATCAACCACCTAGTCATGATGGTGAGTCATCATTGCAGCACCATGATGAACAAGCACCCTTAGAGGTTGAAATGGTAGAGCAAGTGAAGGATAAGTCAGTTGAGGAAATCATAAAGGATAAATATGAAGAAATATCAGAGTCGAGGGAGGTTTTCTGAATGGAAAACTCTCATATCACATTCCTACAACAAGAGAATTTTCAATTAAAAGTGAAACTACTCCTCTAAGACAAGCCAAATGTACATGTTGAGGCAGATAAAGGAAAAGGAAAAGAACTAGACTATGATGATCTGTTGGAGGATGCAAAAGTTGAAACAAGAGCAAGAAGACCAAGGACAAGAGGCCTCAATAGGGCACTTTAGAAAGAAAGTGAATTAGCTCCTAAATCAAGTCGGAAAATTTTTGATGAACTAATTCTTGATGAAATAAATCAAGATAGGGAGTATTGTCTTGACAGGGTCAATGGACATCTTGAGAAGCTTCTAAAGAAATCCAAAAAGAACAATAACCTCCAGAGATATATGGAAAATCACTATTGCACCAGAAACAAAATTTCCCAAATCAGGCTCAAACAAATGAAGAAAAATATTAAAGAAGCTCAAATGAAAATCAAGGAGAAGGATAACCTAGACCTGCTTGCTGAGGCATCATTGTTTATTTATCCTATCATCTACAGGTTTTATAAAAAAAAATTTAACAAATTTTGAACATTTTGAGTATTTTTGATGATTTTTGGAAAATTCTGGAAATTTTGTCTCCACAGAAGCGACGCGAACCTTTCTCTCAAGGAATCCAAATGAATATTGGCTTACATGGATAGATGTCATTTCACCTGTGCATTTTAGATCAGGTATTGGTTTTGCATGAAACCCCTTGGTTGTGGAAAAAAAGAAAAAAAACTGCCTCATTTTCATGCTTCTGCGAGTGTTTTTGACCAGGCGCGGCACATCTGGAGTAAGGTTGGGAAAAACAAGTTTTGCAGGTGTTCATGTGGGTGTTTTCTAAAAATTAAATATGCACTGGAAAGTAGACTCATAGGGATACTTAGCCCAACCTTCAAAGTTTCATTTGGATGCTTTTATGTGGGTCAAAATCACCGTTGAACATGTGCGACACTTCTGCCAGACAAGCGCGACGCTTTTGCTAAATGTGCCACGTTTCCGCATTGGATTCCTTTCAGAAAACTGTCATGCCAGGAAAAATTCAGAATTCGATGCTAGTTGTCCCATGAGGTTTCATTTGATGTATTTGAGTTTTTTTAACCTCTTATGATGATGAAACATGCAATTTAATGAAGGAGACACACACTCCGAGTATTTAGCTAAATTTCAGGGATTAGTTTCTAACTTCCCTAGATTCTAAGAAGTGACTCATCTGATGTAATTATGATGTTTTTTGGATAGTATTTCGACCCTATGAGGTGTCATGAACTCTATTTTCTATAATTAGTCCACATAAATTCATTTTAGAGGTTGGATAGTTGTTATTTGTAGTGGAGCTATTGTATAATCTTTTGTTAATGAAATCAAAGACAATGTTGCACACATAGCATTGAGACTCCAGTGGTATGCCTTTGAGAATTTGTTTTTATATGTAAACTTATCATGTTGAATCTTATGTGACTGGTCTTCCACATATATACTTCTTTATTTTTAAGTCTTATCAGTTTATAAACATAAATCATGCTTTCCATGCTCTATTTTTTATAAGATTTACATGAACATGTCTCTACTCTTCTGATGAATGAAATTAGTTTAATGCTCATTCTGACTCCCTCTTAGTTCACTCTATACACAATGACAAATTAAGCATGATTCTAAGCTTACCTACTTGGCCTCACCCTTACCTTTGCAATCTAGCCTTTGAAATCCGACCTAAACCCTAGACCTAGTTTCCTAACTGTCATTCCTATCCATCAAAACTCTAAACAAACAAAAACCCTAATCTATTGAGCATCATAACTAGCCTAAAACATTATATCCATTCATCCCTTTGGTTGCAAAGTGACATTGAGATATCCCTATCTAGTCTTGGTAGGGCTAGCTACCTGGCGTAAAGGTTGGTTTGTGGTTACCTTCCTTCAACTGCATTCTTATCCTTGGGAGGCAGGGGGGAGTGATAACATTTTTGGCATCGTTTCCGAGGAGCGAATGTAAAATATTTCTTGGGAAAAAATGAAAAATATTATCTCTAATTGTTGATGGTGAACAACGGTCAAGAACAAGAAGGTTGTGCATCTTTCACCTGGCGACTCCAGTATTGAAGAATCCAAAAGTTCATAGTTTTCATGGCAAATCCGCTGTTCAAAAACTGGTAGCTTCGAGAAAATTTTTGTGACTTCACTATTTTCAAGATGGGAGCAAGAAGGAATGTTAGGTATGATCCTATGGATCAGTCTGATATCCTTTGACTTCCAAACCCTATGCCTTGTTTTGATCGATTATCTTATCTTCCCATGTTAAAATATGAAAAGAAAGATGATGTTGCTCTTCATTTAATTAAGTTTCATATGCACATACATAGGCTAGGGGTTGAAATTCATGAATACTGCTTGATGAAGATATTTTTGGTGACCTTAGAAGAAATATAAAGGTTTTGGTATGAGAAGTTTCCATCTGCTAGTCTATGTTCTCTTAAATATTTCTATGCAACAATTTGTAAAAATTACAAACAAAACTACCCTTCTCTAGTGCTTGTATAAAGCCAAGTTTGTGAAAACCTAGATGATCTTATTCAACATATGGGGATTGACATTCATAATGAAGATATAATGGATGATGATATTGAAGAAGCCTTGTTTGATTTATTTTCTCATCGGGAGGAAGTAGTAGAGGATAACCATGACATTCAGGAAGATATTCAACAGTCAGTATTTTTCCCCTTTATTATAGATGAGTACAAGGATGAAAATAGTCATTCAGATTTCCCTTCAAACCATACATCTCTTGAATATTTATTTCAAGAAGAGAACAATGAAAGAGAAGAGTTTTTGCTAAAGCATCTTACAAAATAAGATTGTCTTCACGATAATTTCCAGCAAACAATGTCTTCTTTGATTGAAGATAATATTAATCAACAATCAATTGATGAAGATCATGATCATTCCCTTGAATTATATGAAGGTATTCAACAGTGTTCAGGAGACCAAGACATTGATGAGGAGTGTCATTCAGATTCTTCTTCAAACATTTCATTTCTTGACTATTTTTTTCATAAGAAAACTTGTCCATCTATGTGTTCAATTTTTTTTGAATACCAAGAGTACACTCTTATTGAAATTCATCATGAAGAGCAGCCAGTTGCAATAGAAGGATGTTTCTTGATTCCTCCAAATCAACAAGAACTAATTTTTCCTGATTTTCAGGATCCTATGGAAAATTTGTTACAACTAGTAATGAAGTTCGACGTTGCAGCGTTTATTGATGAAGGTGATCATTTTCAACACATAGACAAAACAAAAGTTTGGAAGGAGGTTTGTTTTTCTGTTTTAAATCAGCCAGAAAGGCTTATGTTGCATGTTATTCATGATAATTTGGTCAATTTTTTGCAGCCATCTGGGAATATGAATCTTCTTGTATTAATGGATCATGAGCACATGTTCAGTGGACACTTTGAGTTTCCTATCTTTTGTTTCTTCTGCCTACTCAAGGAAAGTGTGAGCAGGATTCAAGTAACTAGCCATTTACTAGATTGGTTACATTGGATGGATCATATCACATGATTGTATATATATCTTCAATAGGTAGGTGGCTATCAATAGGATTTGAAGCCCGAGGTGAAGGCCCTAAGATCCTGATTGTTTTCTGCCATAAGTAAGTTCAGTTAGTAGTCAGGTTTTTGAGTCAAAGTCAATTTTGTTTTAGTTAGTCATTTCAGTTTTTTGAAGTTATTTAAGTTTCCAGTTTTGACTCCATTTACCAATGGATAGGGCTACCTAATATATGGTATTATTGACACCTCTTGAAGGAGCTGCCATCCCCAGCTGGAGCTAATGTTAGTGTCCAATATTCAATGATCAAAATGTGCTCTTTCAAATTTGTTTAGTAGTGGTCCTATGTCAAAATTTTATATTTCCAAGTTAGTTTTCAAATAAAATTTTGTTCGTTGGATATGTCTAGGTCTTTAAAAGCTACTCCCTCCAGTCTATTCATGGTTATTTTCATTTCATGAGTCATTTCCACCATTATCATCTAGAGTCTTAGGTCAGTCTTCATGCTTTCCTAGGTTAGTGTCTAGGTGTCTTTCATTTCGCGACCATAAATGTCCAAATTTTGTCATAAAGAAAGCGAAAAAAGGGTCATTTCCATCATACAAGTTATCTTTAAAAGGGAGTTAGATTATGTAGGAAAATAAAGAAAGACAAATTGTCTTCTTTCAAAAGCTTGTTATATTGTCAAATTATTCAAAAAAGAAAAGTGTACCTCAAAAGATCATGTTCTCACTAAAGGACAAAAAAGGGTGTTTTATAATGTTATAAAGGGAAAAAGTGATTTCTTTCACTCATTTTATCCTCTCTTGATTGATAGAGCTCCTCTCTCACCTTCAGAACAATCTACCATTTCCAAAGGTGGAAGAAAACCAGAGAAAATTGCAAACAAATCCATTCTGCTACGCTTCTGGAGGCAGCGCGACATTTCTAGGAAGGAACGCGACGTTTCTGGGAGGTGGCACTACACTTCTGCTACAATGCTACATTTCTGCCAAACATGTTAATTTTTTTGGTTTCAACCTCCAAATTAGCTACTCAAGCCTCAAAACAAGTGTGCAAACCTTATGTGGCCTCCAAAATCAGTAAGTGGATACTTCAAGTGATTTTTTCAAGTCAATTCATCAGTGTATCAATTATATCTCTCCTTAGGGTTTTTTTGCTCCACTACATTTTAGGGTTTCCTTTCTTGATTGGTTTTAGCCATTTAAAAAAGCCTTATCTCACCATCTAAAACCTTCACTTATCCTCTACAGACCCTACCATAAACAACCCTATTGCTCATAAACCTCCCTACCATTGTTTCTATCAAAACCCTAAATCATTAGGTAAATTTTGAGGTCTAAAATGGGCCTCCTAAGAAAAATGTACAACCAAAATAAAATTTATAAGAACCAATAGGATTCAAGATGATGATGTAAACCATAGGGGATGGTTCACCATTTTTGGAGTAAAAAATTAAAAAGATTAAAAAATAATAAAAACTACTTTTTCAACTCGTATTTTCAACTTATATCCCTAAGGTTATACTCAAATTTCGAGCAGGAGTGTCGTTGGATGAAAATTTTAATTCTTCATCCAAGGAGTACCCATGTTGCATATTTTTATGGACCCTGCTACACGAAAAATGAGAAATACATGAAAAAAAGTGATCACAATCATGATTTTCATGTATTTCTTATATTTCATGTAGAAGGGTCCATAGAAAGTATGCAACATGTGTACTTGATGGATGAGGAATCAAATTCTGCATCTAACAAGTGTTTTCACTTGAAATTCGAGTAAATTCATAGGAAGATAAGTTGAAAAGAGTTGACAAAATAGTTTTTTCTTTTTTCCCTCTAAATTTTGATGACATAATATAATATTATTTTATTATTTCCACTATTATTTTACAATTTCCGTAGAAGGTCCATTTTAGACCTCAAAATTCCCTAATGTCCCACTACATTTCTACAAGAAAACCAGGAAATCCCTTTGTTTTCACAATTTGGTCCATCTACCATACCTATTTAAAAAAAAATCACTTGTAGCCTCAGTCTAACACATCACCCTATCTCCTCAATTTTTTGGGGAATTTTCCTTAACTTCCTTATACCTCATCACAGCCCCAAAAGTCACCCTATCCATATCCCTTGTTTTCCCAAATTCATTACCCCTACCCACTCATTTCATCTAGGAGGGTTTCATCTTGTTCATAAGTACTATGGAGAGTGAAAAGAAGGTTCAAAAGGGAGGCTTACATTCCAGGTTTGAGCCATCCACCTTGCAAGAACTCAATTCCTCCCCTTATGCCAAGAGATGTTTTGAAAACACTGTATGTTTGAGGTTTTGTGAGAGAATCATGGAGGTAGGTTGTCATGCTCAGTTGAATAGCATTTTTGCCACTAACTTCAGTAGAGAAAAAACCATCATAGTAGGCCTTGAATTCACTCTATCAGCAGATGCCATCACTTCAGCAACAGGTATTCCAAATGAAGGAGAAGTCTGGTTTAAGGGCATGGAATTGGACCTTGAGAACTACCCAATATTCCCAAAACCTCATTGCAGAGATGAACCTGAACATGTTTTCCATTTCAGGAATTTAATTGATAAGTATGCACCATTAATGAAGCTAATCATGAAATATTTTACATGCAAAGGGAGATTTTTAAGACTATACCAATACTATGTCAGGTTACTAATGCACTTCACAACCACCAAATCACTCAATTTGTCCAACTATTTATTCAGGAGTTTGGTCAAGATGGAAGAAAAGGTGCAAAGCAAAGGTAATAATCCTCACCCTAGTTTATTCCACCATGGTTTGGTCATGTTGATTGTTTCGCACAAACTCTCAGCGAACAATATGACTTGGAAATATTTCATGGAGAAAGTAGCATCAACGCCTGCTACTAGTCCACTTATTATTCATAGCACAACATCAGTTGATCAGGTGCTCAATGTTAAGCTAAAAAATGGAAGTGATTAGAATCTATCAGAACCTGAACGACTGCAAAGCGCTCATCGCTAAGAATCAGACGCAATTCGTTTCATTGAAAACCGACTGCGTATGTGAAAGTTAGAGAAGGTTGTTCATTTTCCTTAACATCTAAAATTTTTGCAGAAGTGACATGGCAGCCTAGTTAGAAAAAAAAAAAAAAAATCTAGGAATATTCCTTCATTTCGTCCAATGACACTATGACAAGTGTCACTTCGTGGTTGGTTGTTGAGTGGGTGATTTGCTACATTTTTATTGGTTTGGGAATGAACCAATGGCATGAGCACAGGTGACTAGCCCAGAGGCCGCCATGTGCCCCATTCCAAAGTCTGAATTCCAAATAAGTAAAAGGTCAAATTGTGTTATATGGTTGGAAAAAATTATTGGCAGAAGGGCAGAGGTCGGGGTCGACCCCGTGACCTTCCCCACACAAACAACATAACTTACCAACATGTCACGCAAATGATTCTTACAATACTATGCCTATGAAATATATTTGAATTAATAACATTACACCATTGGGTGGAGGAGGGGACCAACCCCCTCATACATGTGACTATGTGCTATGACCGTGGCAAAGGGCTAAACCAAGTGGTGGAGTTTAAGTTTTAAACTAGGTTATTTAACCCTTAAGCAATGTTTATTTGCACTAATCACATTTTAATGCGGATTATGATAATGCGCTCAATTAGCATTTAAACCGCCACTTATCACTAAATTAAACTATACTTATCAACTAATTAATTCACGCTTATCTTAGCGGCAGGGTTGGCAAAGTCCGCCATTTGCAGCACTACTCCAAACTTGGCAGGATTAACTAGAGTTATCTCTAGATTTGGAGGAGATTTCCTAGGCCAAATTGAATGAACCATAACCTTTGAAAAATTTGACCATTTTTGGCTTAGAAAGAGTCTATCCTAGTAGATTTGGATGTTCTGAGCATGTTGGAGCAAGTTTCAGGAGCAGTAGAGGATTTTAAACATCACTTTTTTCCATTTTGAGCTAATAAAGAGGCCCAAGCCATGGAAGCTAGACCAAGGAGATGTAGCGTAGGAGGGGTGAACTCCTTCATCAAAATACGATGTTAATATATCATTTGATGGTTTTCTAGAAATTTTATTGTTGTTGTTCAGTACTTTGTTTTAATGTTAAATCCTCATGAATTTGACATAAAACTTGATACAATTACATGTTTAACACTCACAAACACCACAAGGAAACCTAAGCACATGAAGCAAATGATCAACAATTGTTTATAATTATGAAAATGAAATTAGCATAGCAAAACTAACATTTAGATTCAGATCAAGGTGGTATCAGAGCAAAGGTTATTTTCTTTATTTGCTCGAGTTTTGTGCAAGTAAGGTTTTAATGGTTGCAAATTTGTGATGCTTCAAGGTTGAAGTTGCAAAGAGGAGAAGGGAAATTGTTGGTTGCTAGTCCTGAGGTTATGACCAGAAGAAGGAGAACTACAAGGCCATCATATCCACCCACATTTTCACTCCCAGCTGCACTTGAAGCACCTCAAGTTTATCTCTAGCTGAGATTGAGTTGGTACAAGTTGCACCAGAAGCTAACCTTGAATAAATAGCCATCATGTCAGGTGTAGGAGATATTGAAGGTCTTTCAGAAGAGGAAGCATTCAATAAGGCTTTCTATGACCTAACTGAAAGGGTTAGGATCCTCTTTGAAGAGAGGAGCACTAGCATGGTTGGAGATAATTCTAAGTCTCCACATGGAGAGGGAACCTTAGAAGACAAAAACAATGGAGAAAGTGATTCAAAGGGTAGTGGAGGAAAGCCTCCTCCATCTCCACAATCTTCATCATCAACAACATCATCTTTCAATTCACCATAAAAACCACCCATACTCGCTCAAAAATCCAAAAGGAAAAACTCCCTTACTCAAATTGGACATTAAGTTTGAACTTCCCATGTACAATGGTGAGTTAAATGCAGAGAAGTTGGACAATTTGATTCTTCAATTGGAGGTTTATTGAGGCTAGAAGGAGCAACACTAGTTTGGTGGAAAGCAAAGACTCAAGAGGAAATTTGAATCCATGGTAAGATATCCATTTCTTAGGTTGTGTTTATTTCTTCAATTAAGAGATGGTTTTATCCTTTAGCTTACATGAAAAAATCCATTATGAGTTGGAAAAAATTTAGGAAACTCAAGGGTCAAACAATTCAAGAATATACCCAGGAGTTTAGGAAAAGGTATTTTTTGTTAGGAATAAACTTGAATTCCCAAGACACTCTATTGAAATACATTGAGATTTTACATTCCTATTTGAGACACACTATCCTTATGTTCAATCCAAGAAATTTAGATGAGGTTTTTGTGCAATCACACACCTTGAAGCAAGGGGAAAGAACATTTAGGAAGAGGGTAGCAAGAAAAGCCAAAGGGAAGGGAAAGAAGAATGCAAGTGTTAAGAAATAAGGGGAGAAAACCACATGCAAACATTATTCCAAAGAGGGGCATGATGAATCCCACTATTGGAAACTACATCCTAAACTAAGGCCTCAGAAACCAAACAATAAGAGGAAGCAAAAGATGACCGCTACCACATAACATGATCTTGGATCTGATTCCGGTGATGAGACAAAGATTACAACCATGGTCACAAAGAGAAAATAAGCCATAGAAAGCACTATTTCATCAAATTTTCACAACAACACTCCAAATGAAGAAACAAGGATATAGTTGTTCCATGTAAGGGTGATCTCAAACCATACAAATATTGATGCATTATTTGATAGTGGGTCACAAGTGAACTTAATCTAAGAAGACTTGATAAAAAATATTACCTTGAAAATGTACCTCATCATAAGCCATATCCTTTGGGTTGGATAGTCAAGAATGTAAATTTACAAGTTACAAGGAAATGTATATTCAGGTTTGCCATTACTGCAAATTTTGTTGATGAAGTTGAGTTAGATGTGGTTCCGCTTGAAATTTCAAGAATTATATTGGGAATCCCATATTTGTATGACAAGAAAGTGTTATTTTATCACCATGAGAACAAATATCATTTTCTCAAGGATGGGGTGGAGTATATTGTGAGATCTCATTGCAAAAAGCTGAATATTTCTTTGGTTAATGCAGGGCAGATGAAGAGACTAGTTAATGCAAGTAAAAATTTTGTGCTTCTCATGATCAAGAAAAATAATGATATGTAATATGAATATTTTGAAGGTTGTGATGAAAAATTAAAATATGATTTTTTTGATGTGTTAAGTCAACATGGCGAGATGTTTCAGGAACCAAATGGGTTACCTCCCAAGAGGGGAATTCAGCATGAGATACAACTACAACAAGATGTTCCACTTCCAAAAATTGGCATGTATCGCATGTCAATCATGGAGAGAATGGAAATCAAGAATAAAATTCAAGAATGGATGAACAAAGGTATCATACGCCCATCTACTTCACAATGTGGTTCACCGATTGTTTTGGTGCCAAAGAAGGACGAGACTTGGTGCATGTGCATGGATTTTCATGCACTGAATAAAATCATGCTAAAGAATCGCTATCCACTCCCAAGAATTGTTGATTTTCTTGATTAATTAAGGTATGCAAAGTATTTCACTAAGTTAGAATTATGAAGTGTTTATCATCAGTTTAGAATAGCTAAAGAGGACATTTGGAAAAACACATTTAAAACTAGACAAGGATTATTTGAGTGGCTTGTTATGCCATTCGGTCTTACCAATGCTCCAGATAATTTCATGAGAGTTATGAATGATGTATTAATGCCATTTATAGATGATTTTGTTATTGTTTACTTGGATGATATTTTTATATTCATCAAATCAAGAGACGAACATGTCATGCATGTGAACAAAGTACTTGATGTCTTAAAAAAAGAACAATTGTTTTTAAAGATGTCGAAGTGTGAGTTTGGAAAGACTTATTTAGTGTATTTGGGACACATTGTTGGAGGAGGTAAGCTGAAGATAGACCCATCTAAGGTTGAGGTAATTTTGAATTGGCCCAAGCCCAATACAGTTACGGAGGTAGAAGCTTTCTTGGGGCAACACAATATTGGAGGAAATTAATTGCTAATTTTTCTTCCATTGCAACTCTATTACATGCATTGACAAGTGTCAAGAAAGTCTTCCATTTGTGAGATATGCAGCAAAAATAATTTGATGCTTTAAAAAAAAATATCATTTCAACACCGGTATTGTCTCTTCCAGATCTTAAACAACCATTTGAGATACAAACAGATGCTAGTGATTATGCCATGGGAGAAGTTCTCATGCAGCATGGTAATCCCATTTCATTTCATTTTGAAATTTTTAATGGAGTTGAGACTAACTATCCCACTTATTTCAAAGATTTATATGAATTGGTACAAAGTGTAAAGAAATGGAAACACTATTTGATGGGGAAAGAGACCATGATCCATACCGACCATCAACCATTGCAGTACTTACAATCACAATCAAAGTTGCAACAATCAAGACACTTTAGATGGATGGGATTTCTACAACAATTTCATTTGGTTATCAGGTATAAAAATGGAATCTGCAATAAGGTAGCCGATATGCTTTCTAGGCCTATTGTAAATTCATCTATTATACTCAAGCACAATTTTGTTATGCATGAAAGTTACATTGAGAAATATGCATATGATAATGACTTTCGAGATGTGTATGCAAGATTGAGTCAAGGAAACCAAATTGAAGAGTTAGATTACCATGTACATAACAATTTGTTGTATCACTTAGGAATGTTATGTATTCCACGGGGAGAAAGAAATAGTATCATAAGGGAGGCACACACTTCATTGATTGCTGGAAATTTCAGTGTAGGCAAGACGATAACGAAACTCCAAAGGTATTGTTATTGGCCACACATGTTTGATAATGTGTCTCATTTCATTAGAGGATGTTCTTTGTGTGCAATAAGAAAGCCTAGAAATAATAAACTAGGATTGTACACTCCACTTTTGGTACCTTCACGTCAATGGGAGAGTATCTCAATGGATTTTATAGGAGGTATTCCAATGTCAAGGAAAGGGCATGATTACGTGTATGTAGTTGTAGACAGGTTCAACAAAATGTGTATTTTTATACCATGTAAAAACAAAATTACAGATGAAAAAACAACTCATATTTTCTTTCAAAATGTTCGGGTTCATTTTGGTCTTCCTACTTCTAATGTAAGTGATTCATATTCTCAATTTTTTGGGAATTTTTGGTCAAATTTGTGGGACGCAATGGAAAATAATTTGAAGAAGAGTACAACCTTTCATCCAAAAAGAGATGTCAGATCGAGGTGGTTAACAGAACAATCATTCATCTTCTTAGATGATATTACGGCAAAAATCCCAAGTTGTGGGATGAAAAGTTGCATTACATTCAACATGCATACAACAGTGCAAAGCACTCTTCCACAAACACATTTCCATTTGAGGAATGTCTTGGGTACTTTCCAAGATCGCCATTGGACTTCATATTTGGGAAAGATGTTTCTATTGATGGTCATAGTGACATAGATAAAGAAAATAAGTTCATTGAGCAAATTCAGTTGGTACATCACAAAGTGCAAGAAGAACTTGAAAAGAGTCAAAGCAGCTACAATGCAAGGCATGATAAACATCGTGTTGATCATAAATTATAAGTTGGTGATGAATTTTGGTTATATATTAGTAAAATGAGACTTCAAGGGTAAGGTAAAAAGCTTAAGCCAATCTATTATGGTCCTTTTAAAATTATGTAAAATATTGGTAACGATGCATTTAAGCTAGATTTTCCTCCTTATATGCAAATATACTATGTTGTTAATGTTGAGGATTTGAGATTGTTTGAGCCTCCATTGATTGATGATCAAGGAGAGCATGTTCAGCTGCCATAAATAAATGATTTCTCACCAAAATATCTTGATGAAATTCAACAAGATATCATACTTGACAGAAGAACCATAACTTCAAGGAGAGGGAATGCCGAATACCTTCAAGTGGGAATCAAGGGAAAAAATCCTTCTAAGGAAAAATATATGGATATTGAGAAGGTGAGGGAACTGTACCCTCACCTGCTGAACAATTGATAGTATCTTTTGTGGTCCAAAAGGCTTCTAGTGGGGAGGAATGTTAAGGTGCTCAGTGTTAAGCTCAAAAATTGAAGTGCTCAGAATCAATTGGAACCCAAATGACTGTGAAGTTCTCATCTCCAGGAATCTGGCACAATTCGTTTCATCAAAAAAAGACTTTGTATGTGAAAGTTAGATCTTGTTGTTCATTTTTGTAAACAACTAATTTTTTTACGGAAGTGACAGAATGGTGACATGGAAGTCTAGTCAGCAAAAAAAAAAAAAAAAAAAATATATATATATATATATATATATATATATATATATATATATATATATATATATATATATATATATATTCTGGGAATATTTCTTCATTTTGTCCAATGACACTATGATAAGTGTCACTTCGTGGTTGGTTACTGAGTGGGTGGTTTGCTGTGTTTTAATTGGTTTGGGAATGAACTAACAGCATGAGGATACGAGGCTAGCCCAGAGGCTGCCACGAGTGATGAGTCACATAAAAGGTATGTTTTTACACTTATATTAGCTTGATAAATCATTTAATTTTATGGATTTTTCTTCACCTTTGGAAATAATTTGGAATAAAATATTGTGAAAGTTGAGTAAAATTAACTATTAACAAATTGCATGATTTTAGCACAAAAACTAACTTTTTCTTGCTTTTATGTGCAGAAAACCAGAATTGGACAATTGTTGTTCAATTGATGAAACAAAAACACCAAAGAAAGAGAGAAGACCACTTCTTGATTGCACAGGATAGCGAAAGATAGGGAGCATTGTGCTAATTTTATGATGGAAACTCGATTGCTAGTTGCGAAATCGTAAGGATCTTTTGATCCTTAGGATTCACTTTCATCGATTAGTTTTTCTATTAGGCTATATAACATTGATGGGTGAAAAGGATTGTAATAATAATTGATAATTATTTCTCAAGAACTTCAACTTCATACTTTGACTTTCACCCTCATTATTATTATCGGTGATGTTGTAATTTTATTACTGAGATTAATGAGAAACACAAAGTTTTCCTTTTAATTGTGTTCTGAGCTTTTTCAGCAGTAACTTCTGGAGGCTTTGGGCCCGGTCACTAGGAGATTTGCTTCGTCTTTGTGCCATAATTATTTCCTTATTTTCTACAATTATTGATGACTGTTCTTTCATAGAATGAAGTTAATTTGATCAATCTGAGATGTTAGAATTATTCTTTACGATTTACCTTTATGTTTGAATAGATCTTTAGATGTTATTACTTTTACATTTGAATATCGTTCTTTGATGAATTTCTTAGATTAAGTCATGTGTTACTCTTAATTGCTATTCTTTCTAATTGATGTTTTAGATTGAATGATTAATTACTGTTATTTCCAATTAGTGTTTGAGTAATTGATTGTTATTCATTTGCTGTATTCTCTCTTTTCATAAAATTAGTTACTGCAAATTTTAGGTAGTAATCTTTTAAGTGTGATTTCTTTTAACACATATGTTTGAGTTCATTTTATTTACAAGTCAATTATGATTGGATCTAGATTTACGGTTTGAATATGCTTTAAGATTTGTTCTTGGAATTGTTTTATATGATTGAACTTCTACAATTAGAGATTGATTATTGCAACGATTGAGTAAAGTTTAGAATCATTTAGTTCTGAAGCAACCTCCAATTTCACTACACACACAGTGACAACACTCTTGAAATAAATAGATGCATCCTAGGTTAATAATTAATGTAGGTGTTAATATTGATTTATATAGTCATCTTAGTGCACCAACATTTTGGTGTCATTTCCAGAGAGAGTGTTAAACTGTGATTTTGTTTTTGAATTGTCTTGCTGTGAAGAATTGGGTATTGAAAATGGGAGGTAAAAACTTACGTACCAGCAAGTAAAACACTTGCTCAAGAGCCCTTTCTCAGCAGATGCATAGAGGTCAAGTAGGAATTGATGTTTTTTGTGAATGATTAGGAAGAAAAAGGTAGGAATAGATCTAAATCCACCAAACCCAAGGGATCGGTGACCCTTGGAAGATCGAAATTTATAGACGAAATCATAAGAAAAGCATAATCTCAGGCGTGGATTTATGCCTTCTAAATAGTGATGCAGTTCCCAGAGTCTCCACATAAATTAAAATGATTTTACATCTCAATGGTAATTCTAAGTTTTGATATTAGTATCTTTACTGAAACTTCACAGAAATCATAGTTTATGGTTGTGAACTACCTCCATGTAAACTTCCAATTTTCTTGCCTATGAGAATCTTTGATTTAGAATTCATTAGGCAGAGGATGAATATGGATGAAATCCGTTTTTTTCAAGGAATCAGAAATCTTAGTTCAAGTTAAAAGCACATATTGGCCCATTTATTGTTAATACCAGAGCAGTAGAGAAGGAATTGGACAGTCTACTCAAACAAATGAAATTCAAATTAAGATTCAGTTGACATTATGACCCACTGGGAATCATTTAAAATATAATATCTAGGAAAAGGTGAGCACCTTATGTTCATATAGAAAAACAAAATATTGAGCAGTTTTCAAATTGAGAATAATGGGAAGAAAATACACTTCAAAAAGTTGAAGAACATACCCCCAATCAAACAGTGCTAGAAACTCCAAGATTAAAGGAAAAGGAACTGAAAATACCAAGAGGAATTGTATCACCTACAAGTTCAGGGCCTAAAGAAGATGGTTTCAAAGTTTTCAAATGGAGGAAATCTATGAATGCAGAAGAAGAATCATCAGAAGCCATAAACTTAGAAGAACATACTACAGTAGTGTTATCAGGCGAGCCTATATTCTCTTAACAAAAAGTTGAAGAAACAACCATCGATTCTCCTACTTCTTATGTTTCTCCTTCTTCACGACAAAAAAAAACATTTTTTCCAAATTTAGAGAAATGAAGAAAAAGAACCAAGCATTAAACACTTCCACCTATTATGAGTTTTAGAAACAATCCTCCACTATTGAACACATATTTTTATCTGCACTAGACCCTGATAGAGGGAAATTTCAATTAGAATTATTTGAGCCAAAAGTCCAAGTTCCTAAAAGTAAAAATGATTATAATACTTCTATGTTTTATTTTGATACCAAGCAGATAGATCCAATTGATCAGATTGATCTTCATTAACAAGTAGTTAAGATGATTTATTCCTCACTAATAAGCTCAGCTATGGGAGCATCTAAATTACAAGCTTCCTTAAATCATATTAATTCTCATCTCAATCTAGAAAGAATGTCTTTTTTAGCCAAGGATACCATAATTAAAGGGTTGTAATATCTAGTAATAAATTTAGGATTAGATCCCAATGATGTAAATTTTGTTGAAGAAATAATCAAAAATTGAAATGCATATATCCAAGCACTAAGGAAGCAGTTGAAACTACCTACAAAAAAACATCCATAAACTAATAGAAAAATAAAAATAAAACTTGTTGAATATGAATGTGGAGTAGAATATTCAAATACAAAAAATGGAATTTGTTATGGAAAGTCTCTTGAAAGATAAATAACAGTAGACAAGTGCAGGAACTTCCATGGTACAAACAGAATTAACCAGTGAAGAAGCCACAAAGAGACTATCAAAATCCATGGGATATTTATCCCAAAGAAATGTGGTGATTGAAATTTTGAAAACAACACTTAAAAGATGTAGAAATTATATAACTAATGTGTTATACATCCAATATTCTCCTGATCACACACTATTTGACTTCATGCACAATACAGAATCTATTCCACTGTTGATCATTACTTGCGGAAATAAAATCAATTGCATGCACACATTAAAACCAAAAAAAAATCACACATATGAACACAGTAATTTATGGGAAAGCTTAAATCTGAAAACCCCCAACTATCCGTATATTATATGTCATAGAGATCATGTAACAATCATCATACAAAGCTCCTCACAAGCTCTCAGTACAATCTCCAATTGCTATTGATCAATCAGGTCCGATCTAGTAAATCTAAAATTGATCTTCATCATAGTCACGCATCGGTGTGGCAATCATCATTAAAAATAACAATAATGAACTTCAAATTGGTCCAAACCTTGCTCATTTAATCCTTTGGTCAGTATCTTTAACTACTTTGTGTTGTAAATCATGCACACTATAGTCATTAATTACCACCTACCTTCTTTCAATGGGTCTTCATCAAATCGTCTATGCATCAGATGAATCGATGTATTTCAACATTAATGAGTCAATTAGTGAATTAATTAATAATTAATTCACACCACTCTCACTAGTGTATCAATCAGCTAGACTAGATACAACTAGCTCAACTATGTTTAGATTAGTTAAACTGAACACAACTCCATTAACTTCCTCAATCAACTCCACCAAACTCTCTCACATGAGTTCTAACCGAAGTCTCCATGCAATAGCTCCACTTAACCCTCAGGAATAGCGTAATTCCTTCTGTCAGCTCCTGTGCCACATCTGTGCACTTAACTGAAGTGCTCCAAGAGAATAATATAATGTTTAGAGTCCAAATATTATTAAGAGCTAATAATATTCGACATATCTATTTTTAGACTGGCAATCTAAAAATAGATTCCGCCCAATATGTCTAAAAATAGAAGTCCATCTATTTTTTCCAACTTGACCAACCATCCACCAATAACATCCTGCAACTCATAAAATATGATCGACATGTCTAAAAATAGACTTGCGCCAAAAATAGCCTGCGGGCCCACTTAGTGAAGGCGACTCTTTTCACTAAGCTCATCATCTTGTTGCAATCTCAACACTCCCTCTCAACAAGATAGGGATTATCTTCCACCCCGATCCTGCCTCTATGGTATTTGAATTTTCTCCTGGTGAGCGCCTTCGTCAAGATATCAGCATCATGATCCTCCGTAGGAATGTAAGAAAGTAACATGATCTTCCGCTGCACACAATCTCTGATATGATGATACCAGATGTCAATGTGTTTAGATCTATCATGAAATATTGGATTAACCGAGAGTTTGATGCAACTCTAATTATCACAATAAATCACAGTAGGCTCTAAGTGTGAACCGAACAACCCGACCAGGATCTTCCTCATCCATATAGCCTCGCATGCAGCCAAACTTGCTACCATATACTCGGCCTCTGCTGAACTGAGTGCCACGGATCTCTGCTTCCTGCTGTACCAAGAAACTGCTGTCGACCCGATACTGAAAATCCCTCCAGATGTGCTCTTTCTGTCCATTGGGCTCCCTGCCCAATCTGCATCCGTGAAGCCACACAACTTCACCTCATCCGACTGTCTGTACCATAATCCATATCCCGATGTGCCTCTGAGATATCTCAATACATGCTTCCCCGCCTTCCAAAAGAGCTTGGTAGGTTTAACCATAGCTTGTGAAAGCTGGTTAATATCCTAGCATATGTCTGGTCGTGTATTGACTTGATACATGAGCGAACCCACCAACTGTCGATAAACAGTGGCATCCACTACCTCTGCCGATGTAGCATCCTCTTTCTTCCAATTTCCTGGAAGAGGAGTGTCAATAGGCTTGCAGCCTTGCATGTGAAACTTCTCCAGTATCTCCCGGGCATACTTACCTTGAGACACAAACAATCCATCACTGCGCTGCCAAATTTCCAATCCCAGGAAATAATGAAGGAGGCCCAAGTCCTTCATCTCAAACTCCTTTGCAAGATCATCCTTGCATGAGTGTATCGACAGTTCATCACCTGTCATAATCAAATCATCTACATAAAGTACAATGATTAGCAACTTACCCTCCACCACAATCTGGTATAGGTTCAGATCCGCCTCACTCTTGGAGAATCCAAGTCCGGTGAAATAACGGTCTATCCGTGTGTACCAAGCACAAGGTGCTTGTTTCAACCCATACAATGCTCTTTTGATCCTTCACACATGTGACTCGCTGTTGAAGATCTCGAAACCTTCGGGCTGCTCTATGTACACCTCCTCCTCAATGACTCCATTGAGGAACGCAATCTTCACATCCATCTGATGAATGTACCGTCCCATCTGCGCTGAGAGAGCAAGAATCGTCCGTATGGAAGAATACCTTGCGAAAGGTGCAAAGGTTTCCTCATAATCGATCCCCTCAATCTGTGAGAAGCCTCAGGCAACAAATCTTCCCTTGTACTTCTCGACGCTCCCATCAACTGCTTGCTTCACTTTGTAGATCCATCTCAAACCTACCACTGATTTCCCTTCCGGCTTTAGGACAATCTCCCATGCACTGTTTCTGACAATCGAATCATACTCTTCCACCATGGCATCTACCCATGCAGGGTCCTCCACAGCTTCCTCGAAAGATGATGGTTCTGTCACGATACACTTGCTCATCAGAGCCATGTATCCAGTATATCGTTCAGGTGACTGTCTCTATATGTGTTGTGATGTAGGTGCTCCTACAATCTTCTCTGCATCAAGATTCAGTCGCTCAGCTTCTGTAGTGCGCTTCCACCCTCTGATGGTTGGCGCTGCATGAGTGGTTTCTTCCACTCCATGAACCTCCTCTTGTGGCTGATCCACATCCTGAGGCTCATCCTTAGGAACTAATAGCTCCTCATCTGCATGTAAGTGTGGCTCCCTCTCAAGCGAACACTTCATGGCTTTCTCCTCCTGAAATTTGATATCCCGTCGCACAACAGTCTTGCGACTATCTGGAAAATACACACGATAGTTGTGGGGCGTATCAGTGCACCCCACAAATATCCCAACCTTCGCAGTCGGCTCCAACTTCTTCCGGCATCTTTCATCACATGAATGTAAACGAGGTGGGCAAAAATCTTCAAATGAGAAATATCGGAGCTTCTTACCGGGAAACGCCTCCTCGGGTGTACTCATGCCAAGTATCCTATGAGAACAAAGGTTTTGCATAAACCGCAGTGTTCATGCCTCGGCCCACAATTGTATGGGAAGGCCCGATCATGCAACATCGCCCACATGCGGCACCCACGATCGTTACGTTCTTTCACTCGTGACCCCATTATTGTGGGTTATGAAGCAGCTATGAGCTCTCTTCGAATACCTTTTCTTGTTGCAAAGTCAACCAGATCGCTAGAGATGAATTCACCACCATTGTCGCTCCTAAGAGCCTTCACCTTCCATAGATTCTTTCTCCACCAGTGCCTTAAACTCACAAAACTTAGAGAATTTCTCACTCTTCTTATGCATGAAGAAGATCCAGCACTTACGAGAAAAATCATCAACAAATATCACATAATACATGTGCTTTGCTGTCGAAGCTACTGAGAAAGGTCCGCACACATCTGTGTGAATTATCTCAAGGATCATCGTGGCGCGACTATCCTTCTCGTGAAAGGTGGCTTTCACAAATTTATCCAAAGTACATCCCTTGCACTGATCTGACTGCGCAAGTGTACCTTTGGGAAGCCCGGTAGAAATCTGCTGCAAAATTTTCAAAGCACCATGGTGAAGATGGCCCAATCTCCTGTGCCATAGCTCGCCCTCATCCTGGCTCACCACTCCTTCTCCCTTGCCTGCCATTTATGCGCATCCATCTACCTGAAACTGATAAAGGTTCTTAACTCGAACCCCTATCCTCTGGGTTTCACTAGTTTCCTTACTGCGCAGAAAAGCCTTTCCCCCGCTAAAGACAACATCATATCTCTTGTCTTCCAACATAGCCACAGAGATAAGATTCTTCTTCAATCATGGAACATGCATGACTTCCTTCAATACAAAGGGTTTACCAAACTCCCTCTCAAAGAAAATGGTACCAATTCCAGTCGCACTGTATCTACCATCATCGCCCATCTTGATGTGCACTCCAAGATCTTTCTCATCCAGATCAGTAAACAAATATTTGTCTCTGGTCATGTGAAAAGATGCACCACTGTCAAGAAACCACACTGAACCCATCATACTTGAGACCAAGCATGCGATCAGTGAAAAATCCAGCTCAAACTGCGAGGCTAAGGCCTCTCCAGCTGCAGATCCAGCAGCCTGCTTATTTTTCTTCTTCTGTGGACAATTAGTGGCATAATGTCCGTGTTGGTGACAATGAAAGCACTTCACCTTGAACATGTCCTGCTTCTTGCCTTTTGCACTAGATTGAGAAGCATTCTTCTTTCTCTTCCCCTTCCTTGCTTTGGAAGCCAAAGCGCAATTTTCTTCATCTTCATTCTTCGATGAAGATCTGTCCCTGGTACTTCGCCTTATCTCATCCTGCACAAGATCCGACCAAAGTCGCTCCCATCCTGGCAGTTTCTCCCGACCATTGACAAAGTCCTGATAGGAATGCCAACTCTTCAGAAGCCCAAGGAAAGCCAAGCTCACCAATTCCTCTTCATCTACAATAACCCCCACACTTCCCATCTCATCCCTGCACTGGACAAACTTCGTGAGGTACTTGGGTATACTGTCACCTTTCTCCATTTTTATATTCCTGAGCTTATCCTTGAGCGCCAACTTCCTCTGGTCGCTCTTGCTTTGGAAAAAATATGTCAAAGCTTTTCCCATCAAGAATGGAGAAGCTTTACCATGAAGGTTGGACGCTATGTGATCCTACAAACCTTCCAATAGAATCCTTCGACATTTTTTTGTCTTCTTTTTCCATGCGTCAAGTGCGGCAGCATCGCTAGAAGCAGGTTTTGGAATTTCTGCATCTATGAACTCCTTCAACCCATTTTCCTCCAGAACCGCCTCCATCCATTCCTTCCATGAAATATAATTTGAGCTGCCCTCAAGGGCATACTCCAATCGCAATCTGTTGAAAGACATCTTAACTTCGACATCAAGAAAACACTACTGCAAATTCGAATTCCACCAGCACAAAATTCAACTGCTTCAATGTTTTGCAATTTCTCCAATGATCAATATCGTTCTGATACCATGTATAAATTATAGAAATAATGTGTTATACATCCAATATTCTCCTGATCACACACTATTTGACTTCATGCACAATACAAAATCTATTCCACCATTGATCATTACTTGCGGAAATAAAATCAATTGCATGCACACATTAAAACCATAAAAATTCACACATATGAACATGGGAAAGCTTAAATATGAAAACCCCAAACTATCTGTATATTATATTTCATAGAGATCATGTAACAATCATCATACAAAGCTCCTCACAAGCTCTCAGTACAATCTCCAAATGCTACACACTAATCAGGTTCGATCTAGCAAATCCCATGCACCGATCTTTGTCACCTGCTAGCCTGCCTCTACTGCGCAATCACTGCTGAAGAATGGCTCTGAATGAAATCAAATTGGTCCAGCCTTGCTCATGCAATCCTCATTGGCATCTCCAACCATTGTGTGTTGCAAATCATGCAACACTATAGTCACAACTGATAGTCAACCTGCTCTTTCACCTACCTCTCCACTGGTCTCCACTGAAACTGTCCATGCACTGTAGTTAACTGATGTATTCTTCATTTGATTAATGAGTTAATATTTAGTGAATTAATTAATAATTAATTCACACCACTCTCACTAGTGTATCGATCAGTTAGACTGGATACAACTAGCTCAACTGTGTTTAACTGAGTTAAACTGAACACAACTCCACCAACTACCTAAATAACTCCACCAAATTCTGTCACATGAGTTCAAACTGAAGTCTCCATGCAATAGCTCCACTTAACCCTCAGGAATAGCGTAATTCCTTCTGTCAGCTCCTGTGCCACATCTGTGCACTTAACTGAAGTGCTCCAAGAGAATAAGATAATGTTTATAGTTCAAATATTATTAAGAGCTAATAATATTCGACATATCTATTTTTAGACTGGCAATCTAAAAATAGATTCCGCCCAATATGTCTAAAAATAGAAGTCCATCTATTTTCCAACTTGACCAACCATCCACAAATAGCATCCTGCAACTCATAGAATATGATCGACATGTCTAAAAATAGACTTGCGCCAAAAATAGCCTGCGGGCCCACTTAGTGAAGGCGACTCTTTTCACTAAGCTCATCATCTTGTTGAAATCTCAACATGGAGGAGAACAAAATCAAAGTGGATCATGCATATATTTTTGAAATGAAAAATAATTTCAAGCTAACTGAACAGCTTGAAAAATACTTAGATGAAACACTTGTTTCACAAACATTATCAATGGCAAAATAAAAGATGTGGGTTGACATCAATTCATCAATTTCAGAGCTCTAGACATCCATTGAAATATTTTTTGAACGGGAATAGCTCTACAAAAATCCAAAGCAGCTATAACAGAAATCAAAGAGGAATTAGATCATAAGCCAAGAGAAGCACAAAGGATTATTAAAGTGTTGAATTCAAAGACTAAAGATGAACTTGAATATCTTGGAATTGAAGAAATAACAGATACAGTCCTAGAATTCATAAGAGTTTTTACTAAAAGAAATTTCATGTTACAGTTAGAAAATAAATGTCAAAACTTAGAAACTCAATTAAGAAATTTTATAGAACATTTGCTATCCTACATCAAAAATGACTTCCATATTTGAGAGATTCTAGTGGCCAATTGATTCCACTATAAAATTACCAGCATAAATTGCATGATATAGCAGCAAACAGGTTAAAGTTTTCCAAGGTAAAAGGAGTCATAATTGGTAAATATTTTCTAGAATGTTTAGAATATGATTTATTTATCCAACATGAAATTTAGCATTTATTTATTACCAGGCCGACCTTTGAAAGTATACAGAAGCAGATGAAGCCTACAAGAGGGTGATTAAATTCTCAATTCCGGATGATGAAAGGTGGGACAAGTTACTTGAGTTTATTGAATAAAACAAAATGCAACATCTCAGGGCGGGAGCAAGGAAAAACAGGAGTTGAATGCAGATTTTGAGGTATCAATACAGCAAAATAAGGATCATAAAGAGTATAAACAAGTTTTTAGGAAGAAGTTACAAACAACACCCTCGAATAGAGTGTAGAATATACAAATCAGTTTTAGGAAATATATTTTTGTATTGTATTATTTTTATATATCCAAATCATTTTGGATAAGACTTTATTTTGTAAAGGATTGTATTAGATTATGTATTTTTGAATTAAACTCTATAAATACTTTGTAATTCAAAGTAAGAAGAGTTGAACCTTTGTGAGATTCAAGATACATCATTGTATTTCTATGAAAGTATTTGAAGATAATCAAAGGATTCTGAATTCACTTTTAACAACACTTGTGATCATGTGTGTCTTTTTGGTGTATTCATCTCTATTTTTTATCATATTTTCAAGGTAATATAAGAGCTATGGTAAGGCTAAGTTAAATTTTAACTTTCCTAAAATCCCACTGTAAAGTTATGATCATTATGGAGACTAGCTAATTGAACAGTATGTATGAATTAGTAACTCTGCATCATTTAATTTTTTCCAATGTCATCACTTGAATATATATGTGCTTGGTTGTAGAATTTTCTCTACACGCATATTCTATATCTGATTGATTAAGTATTCAGTATGAATGTTTAATTATCATATATTTTCTCCTTTCCACTTTCAAAATCAATTGAAGGATTGTATATTGTTAGGAATGAAAATTTCAAAAGTCTTTGGATTATACAAGTGTTAATGTTTTGATTCATTGGTCATCTAATTAAATTAAGAACCTTACTTAGATGCTTTGGCACAGTTCCCGAGCCTAGAAATGTCTTCAAAGAGACAACGTGGTCTTCTTAAAAGTAGGGATAAGCTCTTTATTTTTTCTTTCTAGACCACATTTATAAAAACATAGTTGAGGAAATAGGCATGCAAAAGGGATATAAAGTATGGAGGTGTGAGTGCGATACTAGAGTGTAAGATTTTTACATTTGAGGCGAGGGATCTTAGTCGAGATAGGACAAAATCTCCAGCGTTCATTAATCCAAAAGGCATTTTAGAATACATAAAAGTGCCCCATGGAGTTGTAAACATTTTTCGTTTCCTGGTCTTCTAGTTGTACTGAAATTTGATTATATCTGGAAAATCCATCAATCATCGATATTCTAGAAGATCCTATAACTTTTTGCAGTATGTGATCCATTTTTGGAAGAGGATAATTATCCTTCAAAGATGCCCTATTCAAATTTTGGAAGTCAATACACAACCGAATTTCCCCATTCTTCTTCCTCATAGACACTAAATTAGCTACCCAAATAGAATATATCAGAGGAACAATTATTTTAGCCTACAACAATTTCTTGACTTCCTTCTCAATTGATGGCAGTAATAAAGGATTAATATGCCTCAATTTCTTCTTGAATGGTTTAATCCCTGGCTTTAGAGGAATTTTTTGTTGGATGATACTAGTATCATAAGTATTTAGATCCTCGTAAGTCCATGTAATGATAACAATATATTTTTTAAAAAGATCTGCATACCTCTCCTTAAAAATTTTTGGAATATTCTTGGTCAGTATCACCATCCTTGGTTGTTGCTCTGTCCCAAGATTATATTCTTCAAGGTCCTCTTCTGAATCTGATTTCTTAGTATTGACAACAACATCATTTGCGTTAAACAGTATTTCCAGGGGTACCAAACCTTTGGGTATCACATTATTCTTCAGCTGCATAATATTCTAATCTCCTATATAATTCCTTAATGGCAAATCTTTGCTTGATTCATCTTCGATAAATTCCTATGTTTCATCCTCTTGATCAATTTCCAAATTTTAGAATTCACCTACCATTTTCAAAAAATATTTGCTCTGTTCTTCATCTTCGAACACCTGCCAATATTTTACATTATCTGGAATATAAGGTCGACTTATAATTTCAACTTCATACCTAAGCCGAGGATTTAGTGGAGGTTTAAAATTACTAGTTGCAACTGCCAACGAAACAGATAGTCTACTACCTTGCCTGGGTACAAACTGTATATTAAAATAATTGAAATAGTTATCCACCAAATCCCACACTTCATTACTATATGTTTTCAACCTTGGATTTTTATCTTGACATTGATTCCTTATTTGTTTAATTGCTAACTCTGAATCTCCAAAAATAGAAATACATTGTATTATTAAATTTTTTGCAACATGCAAACCAAGGATCAAAGCTTCCTATTCAGTGATATTATTTGTAGAGTCAAATTCTAGTTTATAAGAGAAGGGAATAATATGACCTTTTGGAGAAAATAGAATAACTCTAGCTATGTTCCCTTCTTTTGAAAAGGCGCCATCAAAATACAAATTCCAGACACCATTGATTTTCAACTCCTTTCTTTTAATTGTTGAAGCAAGCTACACTTTTATATCTTCAGTAATTTCATGTGATTCTTGTAACATGAAATAGGAAAAACCATCATGCTCCTGACTATAAACAGGGTAATTACTTGAACCCTCCTTTTTGATAGTCTTTACAAACCCGTTCTCTCAATACAAGCTCCTGTCCTCTCCATAAAAAACTGGAATAAAAGCATAAGTGAAATCCAGTTTGAGTACTCCTCTCAGTTTAGCTCCCCAAGACCTAGAGAGCAGCATTCCAAAACGGGCTGGTATATTTTCAACAACCATGTCCATTACAATACTTCTGGCATGAATCTAAGCTAATGAAACCATCAAAACTTTGATCAACCCCATACATTTGACTTTTTTAGAATCAAATAATATAGGTATTTATATGGTTTTGTAATCTGCAAGTTCAATTGCTTCATAATTGAAAGTGACATCAAATTATGAGAATCACCTAAATCTAGCATACAATTATGAAGAATAAAGGTATGCATGAGAAGAGAAATGTAAAACGGTGGTGAATAAGAATCTTTTTCGTCCACGTGGACCAAACATCACCACGGGTCTATCCTCCTCCAAATTAACTGCATCTGTTGAATGATTATCCTGTGAAAGATTTATAAATTCAACAACCTTCTTTTTATAAGTAGGAGTTTTTACTAGCTCAGACACGGGAATTGGAACTTTGAAATTTTCTAATTCTTTTAATAAATTAAAATATTGACTTTATTTCACTATATTCAATTGCTCCCCCTCATTTAAGTTTTGGTTTGAAATTTTTGGTGAATTAATAATAGGTTGTTGGTCAAATTTATGCAACAACCCTGGATCTTGCTTGCTACTAGAACTTTCTCCTCGCTGAAATTTAACTTTTTGGGGTGTCTTGATCTGTTTTTTCTCTTTGTCAACTTGTTTGGTAGGTTGTTGTTGGATTGTATGATTTGTTTGATCCTCTGCATTATTGTGAACCCTCGACCTTTTCCAGGATCTAAGATCATAAACAAATTTTTAATGCAACTCAACCTGCAAAAAATCTGTGAATATTTTGCAATAATATTCAATTTCTTCTTCACCCAAAAATAAATGAAGTTCTGAACTTGAAACTTCACCTATGAATTCTCCTTCTTCCTCCTCATATAAAGTAGAAATGTGATTTTCTTGTTCTTTAAGAGATTCATCCACTGCTTCTTTTAGCGCATCTTCAATGTACAAAGGTGATTGTATTTATTCTTGGTCTTTCCTATCCCTTTGCATAATTTTCAGTGTTTGCCTTCTAAATTGAGTGTTGAAATTCCTATTATGCCCTTGTTGAACTTGTCTTGGAGGATTTTTTCTTTCTAATTCCAACTTCACCATTTTATTTGACAAATTCCTAATGACTTTAGTCATTTCATCAAGTTTTTGGTCATGAGAATATTTAGGCTGACTGGCAACCTTTACTTCTTATTTTCCTTTACTTCTTATTTTCCCTTGCCCTTATCTTCAACCTGTTGCTTGGAATTAATTTTTCCTGCAGCAAATAAATTAGCCTCAATTTATAATTCATCTATTTGAATTTGGTCTAAAGTAGGATATCTCATATATATCCATGTAAAACCAAATTCGGACTCAAATGCCCCTGCAAACACCACTTTTTCTCCTGCAGGTGGGGGATTTATTTCTGTTGGCAAACTGTTGTACAATTTATTAAATCTCTTAATAAATTCATTTACATCCTCTTCTGGTTTTCTTTTAATTGCATTTAATTCGGTTAGAAAATAAATATGATCATTTTTCTCACCCCATCTTTGTGTGAATGCATTCTCCAATTCCTCCCATGTATTAATAGAATTAGCATGAAGTGTTTTGAAACACTTCCTAGCTTCTCCATCAAGTGACTACACAAATAATCTCAATACAACATCCAAATATTCCACATTCAAATGTTCACCAAATTTCACAAAATGACGTAATATGTTTATCTGAGGTTACTTAATCTTCCCCTGTAAACCTGGGCAGTGATTTAAGATAATCTTGTGGCAAACAATTCATTGGTTGAGTAATATTTAAAGGTGCATATATGTTTAAGATGAATTATGGAATAGCAATGTTTATATTTGAATGTAGTACAGAATAGCTTCCTACCTGAAACACAAATGACTAAGGAGGAACAACAAAAATAGGAACTAGTTGACTGATGGCAGATATAGGTGAAACTAAAAAGTCAATTGTTTTAATATCTTCAATTTATAGGAAATAAAATGACACTGACTCAAAAAAATCTCCTTCCAAAGCAGGATCTGGGAAAATAGTTTGGGGAGAAAATGAACTTTCTTGAAAAATGTCAAGATTTCTTACAACTTCTGAATGAAAACCCAAAAATTTTGGGATGGAACTGGTACTAGGAGAAGAAAAAGTAGGATTTGGAGTTACTAGATATTTTTCTTTCCAAACACTCTGAGAATCCAACTTCTCATGATCATAAAGGATAAGGGATTTCTGTTGTGAGGTATCATACCTCGTATGGGGCCTTTTAGGAGCCAATATTGCTACTTGGAAAGAAATTAAGCCTAACCACTTTCTTTGCTCGCCAAACAAAGAAATAACTATTTAGAAAAACCTAGGGAAAAATGACTTCATGTCTCTATTCCCTGGAAATGGCGCCAAAAAATGTTATACCTTGAGAGACAACCCCTGGCTGAAAAGAGGTCAGTGCCCAAGATATTTATTTAAACCATGAAGAAATGATTTTATTTTCCCAATGTTCTTAAATCCCATAGATTTAATCCTTATCAGACTTAAATGTGAGAACAGTCTTTTAGAGTGGCCTTCTAATGATGAATACAAATGGAAAATATGAGACAGAAAGAAGTGATGGTGGAAAGTATTTAAAAATAGGTTGCATATGCTGAATCCCTTGTTTCCAATTTTAGCATAAAAATGTAAGTATTAGAAAGTGAAATAGAGAAAATATAAGCACGTCATTAAGGGTTTTAACTTTAATTTACAAAACTGTAAAATTGAAGACCAACAACTTCATTACTCAGTTCTAAAGAAGAATAACACAAAATCAAGATGTAACTGGAAATACAAATCATACTCAATAGATTTTGGAATCACTTGAAAATTTTATTTATGTGCACATGAAGATCCAAAATACAAAAATTTCTACTTCTAAGGCCAAAAACTTGTAACCCCTTCTCTTTCTCTTAATTGTCTCTTATACAAAATATCAAAATGTAACAGTTATAAAACTGGCAACTACAAACTGTTAATCTCTAAAACTACTTTCGAACCAATTGCTCCTTTTATTAGCACATTTTGAAACATTAAAAGATAATTATTTAAAAAAACTGAAGAATTTGATGATGTTGCGAAAAAAATGATGGTGAAATGGTCGCATGAAATGAGCTAGTCTCTTGACGTAATACAGGGGCAGACTCTTGTACGGGAGAAACCTGATGGATTTTCCTCACAATCAACCTAGGCCTAATCTATATCTCTATTGGAATTTGAAAATTCTTTATGGGGGGACTCAGAGAGCTAACCATCGGGCAAGTTATGTCGTCAAGTTTTCTCTATCCGACGAGTCCCACTCTATCACTCCATCGCGCTGGAATAATGGCACAACCTTTATCCCTGATGTCGTAAGTGCATTGGTCCCACTAGAATATGCGCTAACTTTTAAACTGCATAAAACTGAATTAGCGCCTTTAATCCTTCATTAAAATTAAACTGTAACCCTAACCTTTTCCACTGTTTTTTGATATTGACTCTAATTTTGATTTTTTTCACATATATACATTTTGAAAGTATAATAAAAGTAAAATGAGCTACAACAACATCCATAAAATTTAGGGATCTATTTTTAGTAACCCGAAGGAAGCACACTTGTGATCTTTGGAAATTGTCGCCACATGTGGTTTTTCCCTTGATTTTTGCATGCATGTCATAAACCCTAATTTCTAAAATTAATTTAATCGACACCCGTAAAGATCATTCTCACACTCGATCTTGGAGCTCTAACATTCCCAAGGATATCAAGGAACCTTCTCTTTGATTGTCGTCGCTTTTCCGAGTGAGTTTTGTATTTATTGCCTTTAGTCGCTCTTTCTGTTTGGCTTGCATGAGTGTTGTTTTGCTTTTTTTTTTCATGCATGTTTGTGTTTTAAATTTATTTAGCATGTATAAACTTTGTTTCAATTTATCATTTTCCTTTTACAAGTGTCACATCAATTTCATCGTTTTTCACCGATGGTCACCGTTACGGTGACTCTCCTCACTGATCTTGTTTTCTTCTCGTTTGTTCAATTTCTGCACTCGAATTGTCTTGTTTCAATCACACTTACTCACATATGCATTAAAGCCTTCACTATCTCTCAGATCTGCTCATTTTTCACAATTCCCTTGGGCCTATCTTCCTTTCCCTTGGCCAGAGATCACTTTGCCCAGCTAGGCATTGCGCAATCTTGAGGCCCAAGACCAAAGCTTGGCCTATATAATTGTGCAATGCGTAGTACATGTTGGCACCACTACGCACTATGTAGTCCCAAGCCTCATCCTGCATCCTTGGCCACTGAGACTAAGCAATACGCAGTCTCTCCCATCTCATTGCCCAGGCTGAACTGCACATTGTGTAGTCTCAAGCCTGAAGCTTCGACATTGGTTGTTGGGACTGCGTAGTGCGTAATACCCTCTGCTAGTCAGACTCTCTTCCCAACAATAATTGTGCAATCCTTCGATTCAGTTTCCCGGTGTGCTGCATGAACATGTCTTGAAAGTTGTTTTTTTTATAATTGATATTTTCTTGTCGTCAATGGCTTTTCTATCACACAGGTACAACCATTTTTGATCATATATCTAGTAGTCACTTTCACAATGGCACCTAACAGAGTTTCCTCAAAGGAAACCATTTAAAGAAAAATTGGGGAATCAGTTTTAAAAAATTTCGTTAACTTGCCATTTTATGCAGACACTTAGTTGTTTGTAGAGAAGGGATCAAACCTAACATGGCAGCAGATAAAAGATAAGTTCACAAAGGAATTTCAGGCAGACTTAGAGGATTGAAAGGTGTCTCTCAAAATCAGGGAGTCAAGGCTTTATAAGGTTGCATGTAGGTATCCATCCTTCCCATGTGCGAATGTGATCAGCTAGGTTGTCTCAAACACTGATGAGAAAACTATGACATTGGTAAACACTAGTGGGAAGAATCTTGCTACATTCTTGGTAGCAGATTTTCAGCAGATGTATCATCTTCCTAGGCTAATGAATAACATGGAATCATTGTTCTATGCCACTCATTGCTACACGAACACAAGATATATCATCAAGAACTGGGTGAAGGAGCCAACAAATTTTAGACATACACCCACCCACAAGTACAAGACAAAAGCACTCAGGAAATCCTATCTTTTGGTCATACTAGCTTGCATAATATATGGCCAACCAAACATAGAGACCTTTCTTGAGGGGTGGGATATCTTATTGAACAGGGTAGTAAAATATGGGAATTCGTTTCCCTGGGAAAATATGTTGTCTCATCAGCTGAGAGTCCATGTGACACATGCTCATAATCTACCCAAGGGAAATCAATCACTATTCTACTTGTGTGCATACTTATTAGATGAAATTTGTGCACAGAATTAGTTTCCTGGCATGAACTGGACATGGACACCGAGAGAAATTTTCGGACATATCTATTGCAAGCTACTTTTAGATTGTAGTCATCACGGGGTCATGGAACATCTTACTGATCACTTCATCATCCATGTTTACAAGCTCATCTTTCAAGAGGACCCACCTTGCATGTCATGAGAAACTATGGAGGTGATATCAGAGATCGCATATTGGTTCGCCTTATCATGTGGCATAATTATCACAGTATTCGGTGGGAAGAAGTCACCACATATTTTGCTAAAATATTCCACCGACAAACTTTTCATGCAATAGGTATCTTATCATATCTCCACAGGGTTGTCAGTAACTTTACATAGGACAAAGAAGGCACCATGGCCAATTCTTCCTTTGTAGGTCAGATTATACGAGATTAAGAATCTAAAAGTTGCATATGTCGAAGGGAAAGTCATAGCCAGAATTGAGTTCGTCACAAAGAGTTACAACCTATATGATCCGATGGGAATTTGTAAGGACCACTATGCGAGAGTATACTACAACTGGGCTAGCGGGATATTTCGGTGGCCGGAGGAGGAACCATGGAAAAAAATTTATAACTCATCTCGACCTCATGAACTGATCAGTACGGTTGGGAATTTTTGAATTGTTCCAAATATGGTAGCAGTTCCGAAAGAAGCAGAAACGGGAAGTAGTGGTCTGGTGTAGGAAAAAAGGAAAGAGGAAGGTATCTAAAAATGCATAGGAGGAACAAAGCTATAAGATGCAAGCAGACCATATAATTCAGAAAACATCTTTGGCAAAGAGTAGGTAGAGGAAGCAAAGAGAAGAGCGGAGAACAAGAGAGAATTAAATCTTGGAGAGGGCAGAGATAAGACTGCAGAAAGTGGAACAAGAGATAAGGTAAGAACGTGAGTTAAGAAGAAGAAACAAGAAGAAGGAAGGAAAGGTGCCATGGCAGAAGAGACGACACCTATACAGGTTGAAGAATTAGTACAGAATCAGACAACAAAAGAAGGAGTGAGCGAACAAGTGTAGGAACAAAATTTTGCTAAAGAGCTTGAACAGTTGACTGAAGTCACGGACATGGAAGTGGGACCGAAGCTGCAATATGAGGACGTGGACCTGATTCCCATCGCACTTCAGTCCACCTTTTAGACTCCACCACCTTCAACCGCAGAGAAAGCCTCGAGCAAGGAAGGGGAGGTAGTTCTCATTGATGATGATCCAGTGACGGATGTGTACAATCTGTAATTTGATGAACTACAAAGAAGATTGTACAAGAATGGAGAAATCACTTCTTGGATGATCATGCATCACCTGCATTCATGAGAGAAAGAGTGATAGTGGTAGACACCAGCAAGAATCCAAACTCCATTGTTGATGCCAGCTTGGCCTTCGCAGGAGCAGCCAGATCTAACCCTCAATGTTTGGTGGTGGAGGATAAGCAGTTGGCGTAGAATCTATAGGCACTTCGGCGAGAGAATGAATAGCTTCATGCAACAGCACATAATGCACCTTCTGCACGGGTCTATCGGGAGGAGATAAGAGCAATGATACTTGTTGAAGTATCTAGACTTGGAGACACTATGCAGGACCTTTATGAGGAGTTTGTGACTGTACATAAGGCAGTTTTCCACTTACATGACTTGCAATGGTAGAGAAGATTTTTTCAACATCCTTAAGAATGTACAAGCTTCCATCACCACCATGCATGAGTGGACAATGCGATACATGGCCGCACCGCTTACACTGGTGAAGAAGATGAAGCCGCGGGTAGAGTTAGAGAAATCTAGGGTTCATATGTTGATCTAGAACAAGAAGCAGCTCACCTCATTCATCGGAAACATTCAGGACTCATATGTACGTATATACAACAGTTTGGATTTCATTGTGAGAACCCATCGAATCCCATCATTTGGTACACTCATCGAGACTAAACGCAAACGGAAATTCTGGTAGGAGATTGATTAGTACTTTGAGCTGTTGGAGCATATGGCCACCTGAGAGGACTTGGAGGTGCAGAGACAAAACTTGCAGACCTAAATCAATGGCCTGATTCATATCAAAACAATGTTAATCCTGATTGGGAAAGAGCTTAAGACAGGTTCCAAGACATTGTACCTGGATGATATGGAGGCAAGAGTTTGCTTCCAGCCTGACACTAACTCGCAGTTTGGGGAGACCATCACACAGTACCAAGCTTGGCATGAGTATATGACCAAGAGACACCGAGTCTAAGATGTATGGCTTAAGTTCACCCCAACTCCAACATCATAGTGTTTTGACTTGTTAGGTTGCCAATTTGTCTCAACCCTATTTTGTCTTATATGGGTACAAGTGGAAATGTAATATTATTTGTATTTATTGTAAAAGTTAAATTCCAAGTGTCCTTGTTGGAATGTGAAGATTCATTTGTAATAAGTTGAAGGGTCATGAGGGGAGTCCAAGAGTCACCCCCCTTTGTTATAAATACATCCTAATATCTCTTGTAACGGGATTTTGGGAGCCAAGGTTTTGGCTAGGATTAGGCATAAAGAGCTTGGGAGTTTTGCGTCGACCTTGGCTTTTCCATAGATTAGAGGGAGTATACTTCTTTGGGAGGAGAAAGTGTTGTTTACTTCAAGCTCCACTATTGGGGCAAGAGGTTCGTCATGTTGTATGTATGACTGGAGCTTTCACTTATAATAAAATCATATCTGGCACGTATTCATGCATATATTGTAAATGTGGTAGGACTATCCTTGTTTTATTTGCGATGTATGTTGTTTAACTTACGCATATGCTTATGAACTATTTCATTTTCATTTGTACAAATATTGTTGAATGCGTGCTCATGTTTTAACCCATCACCTTTAACTTTTCGACTATTATGCTTGTTATTTTGTGTGATGTCTTTTAGCTCATGTGCTCCTTTCAAGCTACGTACTATTACATGCTTCCAAGGCATACACTTCCTTTCCCCTTCGTGTGTTAGAACCTCTCATGCATCATATTTACATTTCGCAAGGTCACACACTTGCTTTAACCAAGGACACCATGCACCACTCTATGTGTTTCCAATCCAAGGCATACCATTAAACACCCCACTGTTGGGAATCTTACTCCAAACAGTGTGAGGTCTAGTTGGTATTTCATATCGGGGAGATCCCCTGAATTTTGGTGGGTCCAGCATTTTCATCGCAACCATAGCATTGAACTTTTGACATTTCCTTCTTCCTTTGGGGAGGAGGTGAGCCTCTTCATGTCTTCTTGTTTTCAAAGATAACCTTCTTCTTTCCTCTAGTCTTCTTCTTGAAATGAGATGCAAATTATTAAGAAGATTCTTCCTTTCTATATCTTGATATAAGCCTTGATTCTTCTTGAGCACGAGAGGTCCGTAGTTTTTCTAAAGAAGGAGCTTCCTTCCAACTACTTATACATGATCTTCTTGGAAGTATCAAGATTCGTAATATTGGGGATTAGACTATCTCTTATGGAATCCAAAATGGGACTCATGGAAGTGATTTCATATTCCTTGAACTTTTCCTTTCCTGCATTTTCTACCAATTCAAAAACTTTTCCTGTCACAACAACTAAGAATTTTTTTCTTTGCAAGAATAAGATCAATCCTGTTCCTCCAAGCTCTAAAATTTGATGCCCCTTTTAATGTGTTTTTTATTTCATAGAAGAAGCCATGGATGTAAATCAACAAGAAGGACTTCAACAAAAGTGATCTCAATATAGGGTTTCTTCAAAGTTATCTTATAGTTCGCTCCTTCACCAAATCTCTAATACCATGTTGATTTTTCAAGTGCAATAGATAATAGTGCAATATTTCTCAAAATTAATAATTACTTCTAATGATGTTGATCTTCTTTTCATTTTTCCAATATATCAATAAGAAATTATACTTCGAAAATTTAACCATACAATAATAGTAGAATAGTATAGGTCACAATGCATAAATAAAACACATTATTTACCCTGGGAAAATCCACTGATGGAAAAAACCTAGCAACCTATTCAATAGAGAAAATATTTTTTCAACAAAAAACACACCTAGGCCTTCTTGTCTTCAACAAGGTCAAACTGACCTTCAAAAATTCTATGGTCAAACATGGTAAAACACTCGAAGTCAAGCCTCCCAATCTGATGCAACACTTTGTTCTATTGATTTGCCCCAAAATTTCGACCCTCCTGCAACTAGCAGAATCCTAGAATTTCAGCCCCCTGCAATTGCAGATAAATTCCAGCCCCCGCAATACAAACTTCCCATAAATATATGAACTACAGAAAGATAGAGAGCTCTTCCAAACGTGCGAGATATAGAAGAGAGAGAAATATTAATTTTCATCCTCCTTGTCCTTCTTGTCCTTTGTAAGGATGCCCATAAACTATCTTACTTGAGAGAGTGTGAATTGGTGTCTTGAGGAGGAGGTTGAGTTGCCTTTATATATTCAATTAGGTGGTTCAATTAGGTGTAACTCTTTGAGGGTCGACTTGATTTGGAGGGAGGTCGGCTTGACAAACTTGGAGTCAAAATTTTCAAATTTTAAATTTTAAATTTTCTTCATTCAAAATTCCAAATGGATTTTGACTTAAAGAATAATTTTCTTTTGACTCAAGCATTTAAAATATCTTTTACAATAATCAATATAAATACATCAAGGGAAAAATATACATTATGAAGACCGACCATAGTTACAAAATTCAACATATCTTAGGCTTGAATCTTTCATTCAAATCTTAGAGTGTTGTTTTGTTGGGTGTGGAGACCGATTATCTTCATGATTCAGAGGTCTTGTTTTAGCCATGTTTGGATCCCAATCCCTGACAGGGGTCTGGGGGGGCTTGACCCCACAATAGTGTTACAAGGGGGTCCAAGGAGGGCGGAAGCATGCTTTTGATCACCCCTGGCAGGGGTTCAAGGGAAGCGCCCTATAAAGCTATTTTTTGGAAATTTTCCCTTGTAAAATATTGTAACTTTGTAGTCAAATTGGATCATTCATTAGGCGAAAGATTTGATAGTAGAAGATATGTTAATTTAGGGTTTTTTTCCCTATAAGGAAACCATTGTCTTATATGATAGAATTGTATGGGGGCTATGTATTATTTGATGTAAAAGAGAGAGGATACTGTGTGAGAGTGAAGAGGAAGTTATAGTGGACGTGTTGTAGGTTGTATCCCTTCAATTTCTTGTATAATATAAAAGGAAGCATTGGTTGTTTCTTTGTGTACATCATCCAAATTGGGTGAACCATGTATATATGTGTCTCTTGTTTTATTCTTTTCTGTGCTTCCAATATTTTCATTTCATTGCTCTGTTATTTAATTTCTAACATTTTTTTTTTCATTTGATCAATTTTTTCCAAAAAAAAATTGTTTGAATTATTTTGTGAAAAAAAATGAAATTTCTTCCTTTTCCTTAAAATATTTGTTTTTCAAAAAAAAGAAAAAACACATTCCTTGAATTGGTTTTTTGTTTCTTAGAGTGAATTTGTTTCATTCATTGTGTGTTTTAATCCCTTCTTTGAAAAACAAAAATATTTTAAATTATTGCATTTGTAGGAGGGCATGTTCTTGTTTTTGGAATGAAGCATTTCTAAGTAGTGAATTAGCATTAGAAGCATCTTAGTACTGAATGAAATTGATTAAATTTGGGAAATTTTTCATCTGGGAATATTAAAGTGATTTATCCTTCTCATAATATAGAATTCATCAAAATGAAAGCTTTGCAGATCATTTTTTTGCATTAAGATTTATAGTCATGTGAAAATACCGTCTCGTCCACTCCATATGCCTACTTGTGTAAACGACAGCCATTAAAATTAATGCATAATAATAGAAATTTCATTTTTTTGCATTTCTCTCATAGCACAACTACATTAGCTTAGGATTAGGGCCTTAGAACAGGTGGTGAGTTGTAACTCTTTAAGGCTACAAAACAAACTTATAATCTTGATATATGGAGTGAAAATCCATTTGCAACATCATGTTGTTTGGATATCCCTTCTCTCGGAAGGGTTAAGCATGAGGTCACATTAGGGCCAGTGGATTAATTAACTCTACTTCATTGGTCTTAGTGGTGTGTATCTACACATATTACAAACAGTGTTATATAAGACTTTGGGATCATCAAAGAAATACACCTCATTTTGAGAAATCTCTTAGGGGGGTTTTGGATTTTATTACCCTACCCTTATGTGTATGTCTGACTATCGATTGTCCCCCGGGCTAGGTTGTTATAGGTGGTAACCTTAGTGGCTATAATATTAGGGCTCATACACAATGAGATGGAGAGGGGGGAAATCCTTGATGTACCTAGAAAATATGTTGGTCAAACTCACTCTGGCCTTCCTAGAGAGTGCTCCACCATATGTGACGGTACTTGCACCAGGTTTGGATTGTTAAGCAGGTCGCCAACATAACGATTTCCACCCACTCTTTCATCTTTGTGGATTGTATTCTTGCTTCCTGATATTTTTTAGAGTGTGTTGTTTGTTTTCCTTTTTAGTAGACATTAGGTGTGTTTTTAATTGGTCATATAAATTTAGAGTGGTAGAACCATCAACCTCATTGATCATGTAGGATGAAGGGTTTACCCCATGAACTACCTAAAGTTGTACAGCCTAAAATTAGAGAACTTGAAACATTAGAATTTGAAGTTGTACAACCTAAAATTACATAAATTGAAATATCATAACTTGAAGTTGCAAGACCTAAAATTGTTGAAACCAAAACATTAGAACTAGAGATTGTGGAACCGAAAACTTTGGAATCAAAGGCAAACCCAAATCTTTGGAACCAGACATCTGAAACTTTGGAACCAAAAATTATTGAATTTGTAACTTTGGAAACTGAAAATTGTCCTTCAGCGAGTTTAGTGTCTACTCCTTTACCATTTAGTCCTCGAGAATCTATGTCTTCAGGGAATTAATTTTTAACTTGTATTTCACTTGGTCTGCTACACGTAGAAGAAGTTTCTCAAAAGTAACACTCTCTAGTTAATCCTCCAATAACTAATATAAGAGGCCTTTTTCTTGTTGAATTACCTATTGCATCCCCAAGGTGAGATAATCCTTGGTATCAATCTTCTATTCCTAGCCCTGTTAGCAACACACATTATACATCTAGGAGAAGTCCAATTTTACACACCCCTTTGTCTTTTCTTACTTGTCCAACCATGCATCAGTGAACCTCCACTGAATGTACACCTGGAAGTACTTTAATGTAAACTTTACCTTCTAATGTGGGTGAATATTTTGAACCTAGTACATCTTCCATGTTTATTGTATATTCTTTACCTAGCAATTATCTTGATCCTAGTTGACCTAGTCAATATTATATTTATGGTGGACCTTTTGTATCAATGACTCAATGGAACCTTTTATGGAGTTGCTTCTAGTTCCTCAATTTTCATTATCCTCCTTGGTCAACTAGAATTATGCCTAGTTCATTTATTCATTTATAATGGATTTTTTCTAATATAAAATATATATATATATATATATATATTAAAAAAAAATATGAAAAAAAAATAATAAAAGTGTACAAAAATTCAAAAATAAATTGTAAAAATAAAAAATTTAAAAAACAAATTCAAAAAGGCAAAATTAAAAAAATTTAAAAAAATAAAAAAACTTCATAATTTAAAGAAAATAAATAAAAATTAACCCAAAAAAACATTTTTGTTAAGTTTTAAAAAAAAACAACATAATTAAAGAAAATGATAAAATTAAAAATTAAAATAATAAAATACAAAATAATTCAAATTTTGAAAATTCAAATTTAAAAAGAGCATTAAAAAAATTGAAAAGAAAATTTAAATTATTTAAAAATAAAAATAAAAACTATGAAAAAAACAACATTTTCAAAGGAAAAAAAAATCATAATTCCTTTTTTTTAATTAAATAAATAAATAATTTGAAAAAAATATATAAAAATAATAATAAAAACACATTTTTTAATTAATATTTAAAAATTAAAAATTAAATTACATTAATTTTTAAATTTCGTACATATATTAAATTTAAAAATACTAATAATAATAATAATATATATAAATATAAATTAAATCAAAAAATAAAATTTTAAAAATACAAAATTAAATTAAAAATAGATATAAAAAATTTAAAATATATATATTTAAAAAAATAAAAATAATAAAAAGAAAAAATGAATTATAAATAGTAATAATATAATTTTAAAAATGTGTTTTAACGGTCGCCCGCTAGCCAAGCCCCACGGCTCACCAAGGCGATGGCCAAACTCATTTGTTTTCTATTTTATTTTTTTAATTAATTTTTTTATTTTTTATTTTTATTTTTTAATTTTTTTAAAGTTTATTTCATATTTTTAATTTTTTTTTTAATGTTTTTATTTTTATTATTTAAAAAATATATATATATATATATATATATATATATATATATATATATATATATTTTAATTTTTTTTTAAGTTTTTTTAATTAAAAAAACAAATATATATAATTGTATTTTTCATATGTTTATATATTTTCGGAATCTATGCTTCTGTGATCCATTATATAAATTGTAAAAAATCTTTCAGTAATAATCACATGCAATGGAATATTGTCAATATGCGTGTGATTATTACTGAAAGACTTTTTACAATGTTTATATACTTTTTTTAAGTTAAATTATTATTTAGATTTCTTTTTAAATTTTAATTTAAATTTTTTTTAATTAAATTTGTAATTTTTTTATTACTATTGTTATGTGGTTTATTATTATTTTATAACTTAAAAAAATTAAAATTTGTTTTTGTTTTTTTGTTTTGGGTTATTTTTTATTTTTTCTTTAAATTGTGTGTTTTTTTTTAATTTTTCCCTTTTTTATTTTATTTTTGAATTTTTTTGTTCTATATATATATATATATATATATATATAACAAGTGATATTTTATCTTTAATACCATCCCTAAAAATCATTGAAATTTTATTTCCATAAACATGATAATTAAAGTGATATTTTATCTTTAATGTCATCCTTGAATTTTTAAGGCTTTTTAGAGACACAATAATAGATTATATTTAATACCATGCCTAAAAATCGTTGGAATTTTAAGACTTCAATCATGATTCCATCTAAATCATGGAGATCCAAGAAAAATATCTCTCATGTCTGACGAACGTCTGCTGGAGTAGCAGAAGGTTCTTATTCATACGAATCCTATTATTTCGAAATGATAAAGACATGTGTTGATCAGACGTTTTCTGATGCACGTAAGTTTTTACTAATAGTCTTATCAAAAGAAATCCTATTAGGTTATACTATTTCCATCGGAGAATTCATTCAATCCATTAGTTAGATTCCTCTTTAATTTCATGTTTATCGTTGAAATTTTAAGGTTTTTTAGAGTCATGATATTTTATTTTTAATGCCATTATTAAAAATTGTTGAAAATTTACCCCAAAAAGAAAAAGACGTTATTCCAACATGAACACTCTTTGTCTTCAAGGTTTTTTTTGCACACACAAAATTGACGACGTTATTCCACCATCAACACTTTTCGTTTTCAGGGTTTTTTTGCACACACAAAATTGGCAATGTTATTCCACCATCTTGTTTCGAGGGTGTTTTTTCAATCCTTTTTCCAAGAAAAAAAATGGTTTTGAGCATAATTTCAAAAAATGTTGAAATTTGACCCTAAAAAAAAGGTGTGTTCTGGAAGACACACTTTTCGTTTTTGGGTTGTTTTTTCATGTTTTTTGAGTTTTTTTGGGCTAGAGTTCTCGTTTTGAGGTAATAGTTCTCGTTTGATCGGTAACTATGTTCTATCCCATACCAATTACTGACATATCAGTTTACAAAGTCACTACATACTCTTATTGCCCAAGATGTTTCCATTGGTGGCAATGTTACCGAAGAGAAATTTATCGCTCATGCTCAAAATCTAGATCTTGTATATCCACAATATGGCACATTGTACGATCTTATTCCTCATGATCCTCTCCCATCGAATAAACGCACTACATTTCCTTCTATGGAATATCATGTTGTTGATGGTGTGATTCATTCCATTAATTAACAGTGTGTGAGTAAAACATCTAGTCATTCGAACCCAAAATATACTTTGACTGTTGTAGTTCAAAAAAATTCCCCTCTTGTTACTACTCCTATTCATTTTTTTGAGATTAACACAGACTAGTCCATATCGACCAGAAAACCTCAGCAGCATGGAAGTAACAAGCTAAAAAAAATCCCACAATGGGAAAAAACTAAAACTCAACCTACTGACGAAACACAAAAGCATAAACCTCAATATCTTTCTCTTATTTGTGATGAGGATAAATATACTAAGGATTATCTGCATTATGTTGATGTTAATCATTTTTTCAAAGGAACTTTAATCGCACCTGTTGTTTTGACGAACCCTTTTCTTACTCAGAAAACTCAAATGGTTACGCAAAATCAACACTCTACCCCTAAAAAATATTTTGACATACACATGTGAGAAGTGACAGTTTTGGTGTCAATGCGAGCCAAATACTATGATCCTCCTAGTCCCCATGCGGTGAAAAGCGCTATTGTCGGCTATTGGTCGAGTTGATCCATCATATTCGAGATTGATAGTTTTTTATTAGGATAATCATGTATCAAAGCTCCCCCAACAACTATTTCAAGTTCAAGTTGTTTTACGTACCAATAAAATATTTCGTACCATCATTGATGAAGGAGACTCAACTTTCATAATGTATTTAACTTGTTGTAAATCCATTTACTCTCCTTCTATCAATCAATCACCAACAACTTTAAAATAATTTTATGGTAGAGGATTCGAACCCTATGGAATTCTTAATGCATTTCCTATCAAATTAGAAGGTAAAACATTAATAGTCGAGTAGAAGTTGTTGACAAACCTCTCAATTATAACATTTTACTTGGTCATAGCTAGACCTACATTATTTTTATTGTAGTTTCTACTCTTCTTTGTGTAATTCACTTCCATCATCAAGGGAAAATATTCATGATAAACCAACTCACTTACTATTCTTTTGATTCACGAACGACTAGTAATGTACCTTTCATAGGTAAAACCTTGTTTCTCTATGAGGATGTTGGTGTGGGTTTTTTCATAGGTTCATTATTAATGGGTACTTTTCCACTCCCACCTACCAAAATTTCTCCTTGTGTCACTCAAAAATATGTTTTTGGATAGCACTAGTGGATCCCTTGAATCATATGACCCTTGGGTAGTTCCTAGTCCGTCACAATATGAAAACTATAGTGACCAAATGCCACTTATTAAGCAATACAGTCTACCTCTGTGGCTAATTTTGATTCCAATGACCTAATGAACTCATATTTAGTTCAATACTCTCAATCCTCTAGGCTTATTTCCACTACATCTCCTGATCCTTTTGATGATATTTTTACTACTGCAAAAGTATCATGGAGATTATGTATTTAAGGGAAATTCTATGGGATGATAGTCATCATTGTTCTTCTTTTCTACCTAAGCTTGAGACTATTGAGAGTCAAATTGAAACTAATATTTTAGCCAAGATAATAAAAAACCCTCAAACTCCCATTTTGATCCATGATGTTCAATTTGAAGGGTGTTTATGGAATATAGCAATAACCATCACAATTGATATCTTGATAAAATATGGGATCATGGAAAACATGCATATAGGTTCCTCATGTTCTTTTGAGGAAGTTCAAACCTACAAGGACCTATTTAAATAATTATGCAATAATTTTTATTGGTCCTACAAATAAATTTATATTATTGATCCATGAATTTTCATTATGAAATTAAGACATAACATGACACTAAGCATGTTTAGCAAAAGATTCGTCCTTTTTAGCCACGACAAGTCGCAGCTATCAAAGTTGAGGCTGAAAACCTTATTAAATCAGGTTTTATTTATCATGTACCTCTAACTGATTGGGTTTCCAATATTGTATTGGTCAACCAAAAATAGGGTATGATCTGTGAATGTATTCATTATAAGAATATCAATAAGGCTTTTCCTAAAGATAATTATCCAACCCCTTTTTTCAACCAAATTGTCGATGATTGTTTCGGTTGTGAAATTTTCTCCTTTATTGATGGATTTTCCAGTAATAATCATATTGATATATTATCATTGAATCAACACAAAATTTCTTTTATTTTCCCTCGGGGGACCTTCTCAAAGATTCCTTTTGGACTTAAGAATGATGGTGCTACTTTTCAATGAGCTATGTCTTATGCCTTTTATGACATTAAGCATATTGTACAACCCTATTTTGACTCAAAATACCATTGCTCGATATTCATTCAGGGCTCAAAATTAGAAGAAGGCTCAAAACTCATGTTATTTCGACATTCATTCAGGGCTCAAAATTAGAAGAAGGCTCAAAACTCATGTTATTTCATTCCCAATTATCATCTAATTGGTGTCAATGATTGGAAACGGATGATTTACCTACACATTCTATGGATTTTCAAGATCATCTAACACATTTACAAGACATTTTCCTCCATTGTCAACATTAGAATATTTTCTTAAATTCACATAAATGTGTTTTTTTGTGTGGAATCGCGACATATTTTAGGTTTCATCGTATTCAAGTATGAAATATAGGTTGATCCCTTGAAGGTTGAGGCCATTCTAAATCTACCTCCTCCTTCTACTTTATGCAAAATCCAAAGTTTTATAGGGAAGGAAAAAATTTCAGATCGTTTTGTTCCTAATTACACCGATCTTACTAAAGGTTTTACTCAATTTTTAAATAAATGGGTTCCCTTTATTTGGGATGATACTACACACAAATCATTTGATGTTTTGAAAAATGTGTTAATCCACGCACCATTGTTACACCCCTCGGATTATCATCGAGATTATTTTTTATACTTAGATGCTTCAGACAGTACCATTTTCATGGTGCTTGTCCAAGAGGACAAGTCACATGATGAACATGTGATTTACTATCTCAGTAGTAACCTCACCACTTTCGAAATTAAATATTCACATGTGGATAAATTGAAATTAGAATTTGTACAAGTTTTCCAACGTTTTTATCATTATATTCAATTGCGTAAGACTACCATCATGTATAATGAAACCCCATGCAACACATTCTTACTAGATAATTGTTGGGGGGGGAATACTCCAAATGGATTGTTATCCTACAAGAGTTTGATTTGGAATTTTTCAAATCCAAAAGGCTAAGAAATTATTGGTATTTTCGGAATTAATTTGTAACCTTCCCTACACTGGAACAAAAATTGTGGAAAAAGATTTGATCCCTGATAAATTTCTTTTTCTAATCAGTTCTTTCAATCCCTAGTATGGATATATCATTATCTATCTCCAAACCCAAATATTTCAGCCAAACTTGTCATACATTGAACGTCATTGAATTTTTTACCAAGCTCAACAATATATTATTCTCAGTGTTACCCTTTATTTTTTTGGTGTTGACATTGTTTTTCGATGTTGTTTAACACATGAGGAAGCCAAAAAATTTATTAATGATTTCCAAGTTGGAGAATGTGGTGTTCATATGTCTGGGTATGCCATATCCCAAAAAAAAATACATTCTAGATATTTTTGGCTATCTCTCTTTAAAGATTACATTATCGCAGTCCAAAAATTTCATTCGTGTCAATTTATAACCGTAAAATGCATCACCTCGAGCTTCACCTTACCTTGTAGTTACAATTGGCCCTTTGGATAAATGGGGCATTGAATTAATAACATGTATCCCTCACTAAATCGACAATAACAGATAAATTATTGTTGTCGTGAATTATTTCGCTAAACGAGTTGAGGAAATGCTTACATTCGCCAATAATGGGACAATTGCAATGCTTTTTATATTCAATTATATTATCAGTAGATTCAGTGTGCCCTAAGCAATCATCATTGATCATGGCTCTCATTTTTTAAACTATATGATGACTGAATTATCTTCCAAGTTGGGTTTACGACATGAAAACTCAACACTTACTATCCGTGGGCCAATGGCCAGTCAAAGAAATAAACAAATTTATGATAATGATGCTTCAATGGATTATATGGACTTACAAAACAAATTAGCACTTGATTCTTTTTTTGGCATTATAGTCATATCGATCCCCTACTAAAACAAACATTTGTTTATGCCTTTCTAGCTAGTATGTGGCTTAGAAGTTGTTTTACCTATTGAATGCGAGATCCCATCTTTGAAACTAGCCATGTAACTGCTCCCTAATACTTCTACCAAGGAAGAAAGTATTTTTTATTTAGCGCATTTAGATGAAACTCATCGTAACACTGATTTGGCTAATGAGGCTCACAAAAATCGTGTTAAATATTATTATGATAAAATTGTTAAACCTTGAGTCTTTTCCAAAGGTTAATTGGTCCTTTTATATGATAAATAACATGATAACTTAGGATCCCATAAGTTAAGCCCATATGGCATGGCCCTTATATCGTCAAATGAGTATTAGAAAAGGTGGCTATGAGCTATTCAATTGTGATGGAATTCCTTTAGGAGAGCCTAAAATGGGATTTACCTTAAAAATCACTATGCTTAGAGTCCTTCCACGTAAGTACTTTGTATATTGATGTACCATATTTTTGGTTTTCTACATTTTTTGTTTTTGTAAATGGTTTTTTTTCTTTTTTTCTTATCTTGAATTGTGTTTCATTTGCATATGTCGGCATTCCCTTTATCTTACACTGACTTTGTTGATGGTGTTGTCCATAGTACTCAGGATACTTACATTTTTTGCACGGGAAATCTATAAGCCTACTTATGAGTTGGTGAGTTTACATGATATATCTATTTGTCATACAAAAAATAATATCGTGGAGTATAGTGTGGTCTTTGAACTTGTATTTGATGTCATTTCCCTCGATATTTGGAATTTAGTTATTCAACTAGATTCTCAACTCATTTTGTCAAAATTAAGCAATGTGTATTTCTTCTAAAGTCTTAATATTTTATGAGTATATTTAATGGTTTGTCTCTTGGAACAAAAATTTGGCTATCTAGAATATAAAAACATTTCAAGAAATCTTAATACATTAACAGGCACTTTAGAAAATTATATATTACATATACATTTGTGAAAATTTTAAATTCCAAACATTAACACATCTCATAAGATAGTAGCCATAATAGAAACCAATTTTCATTAATAGTTTTGAAAAACGGTTTTTTAAATGTGTTGAGACAACACAAGGACCCTCACCTTTACATATTGATACATGTAGATAAAGCAAAAATCCAACTGTAGTATTCCTAATCATTCCTAGGCCCATGATGCTCATGGTAAAAAACTATTGCCTGAGCCACTCACCAAAGAAAATTTCTCACCCACTCTGATACCCCAACTGTATGGCATTGATATCACTGATGCACATTCTCCATCCATGTATTTATTATACTGTAAGTAATACCCTCAAGGTTTTGATCCACTTCTTGGAGATCCTATGTTGCTTCACAGTCATAATCACCTAATCCAACTGTTATGTGGAATTATGAATTCTAGATAAATCAAATTCCCTAAATGTGGTTCTATGCATTTAGAAAAATAGATCAAATAATTTGCAGACACTTTCTCTAAGAGTAAATAGACACACAAAAAGATAGAGGAACCTACTTGTGATCCAAGCGCTTCCTATTATCCTTCTGTCTCTTTTTCTGTAGCTTCCAATCAAACTTAGATCGCCAGACTAGTTCCTGCAAGTATAAACACTAAACAGCAAAGAGATTTCAATATACAGATACATATTTATCTTAATCAGTTAAATCGATTGAACGTGAAACATATATATCATTTAAGAATCCATCATATGAGAAATAGAAACATAAACAGATACTTATATGGGAAAATGAACAAAAATATTTATTAATGAGTAGAAGGGGGAGGCATATGAGAAATAGAAACATAAACAGATACATATATGGGAAAATGAATAGCAATCTTTATTAATGAGTAGAAGGGGGAGGTTACAACCAATGATCGATTTTATGTCATCAGCTCCAGCATCATCGCAATAAACATCTCAGCAGCAACATATCACTCCTATCACTCTCTCAATTGAGAATCCAACAGCATTTATTTACCAAATTTCTTCCTTCCCTAGCACTAGGATCTATGATCAATTTATAGGGAAATTGATGGTAGTTTCTCAATCGATGAATTTATAATAATACGAAAGACATGTTCCCAAGCTCAAAGGTTTTAGATGGACACATGGATTCGAATTTTGACACATATGGACTCTTCTAGAAGGCACTGGCCATGTGGAGATTTCGGAACAATGAGAATTTCGCTCCCATTTGACCAACGCACTCTTGAATGTCGGGAAGTGCTTTGAAAAGCACCCTTGAATGGAGGTAACTGCATATGCAATGCAGTTAGTCCCTTGAGAGGTAGCGTTGGTGAGCTCATAAGTGATATAACATATACTTCAAACCTTGGAAACCTTGCAATAGAAGTCATGAATTATTTTTTCTTGTCTTAGGGCATGTAGCAAATGAAATGATAGGGGATGATAGACCCTATTTCATTGGTCCTAGGGATGATTTCCAGTTTGACCAGGTCATTGGGAATGATGCCCAAATTGACCTATAACAGTTTCCCCCTAAAGCATGAAGTCGGAATAATAACAATATTTTTTGAATGAGATTCTTTACGACGTGATGGGCTGGAACTAAAGCAGAGTGGCGACTGGCATCAATCTTACAATACATTACATCATTATATATCCTCTTGATCGTGAATTTTTAAGGCAGGCATTCCCATGCTTAGCACATAAACTATCTAATAAAATGTACATAGTTCATAAATTCGTCTACATTGTTTCCCAATATAGACATGCCTATAGATATAGGCCCATGTTTGGATGACGATCTGTATGTAAGGTCACCGTACATATGATGTGTACAAAAATCCTCAAATCGCAGCCTGGATAGCTGAAACTAGATCTAGGGTATTCTTATCTCGTTCACTTGATCGTTCAGGTACAAGTCTAGCCATGCAAATATATTATTTGTAGTCGAACATGGTAAGACAGCGTTTGATTACCAGCCAATGATGTGAGTTGTTAACAAACACGAGAGAATCACCATTGATGTAATGGCTCTCAATGTACTGGAGTACATTTCGTAAGGTGTGAATAGATGATTTGATGTCGAACGCCCAACAAAATCTTTCAGTAAAAGGTATAAAAGCAAGGATCTTGTCGATGCTATAACAAGCCTCATGGTACTGAAAGATGATGTTTCTAATTAAACTTCCTGGATGATGATTTGACGTCGACAGGAAGCCACTTTATCGCGAAATGGGATTTACTGATTTCGGAGACAAAATGTGACTTGATATAGCAATGTTCAAGGATGCCTGTCATGAAAATGAAGGTTTATGAGTATTGTAGAAGAATGAGTATTCACTGGATGACTTCTCTTGAACATATCGGCGACACTGAGATTAGTTGGCAGCATTGACCCAAAACCGAAGTGAAGGTATGATGAGCCATATGTATGAATGAACCATCAAGAAGATTACCCAACCCAAATAGTCATGACGATGGAGTGAAGTGTCATGTTCAAGAGTGACCTGCTACCATAAAAGTATTGTTCACTTTCCCAAATTTTCCCCGGTCATTTTTCAACCAATACCTCTTTATTTTTTAACAATCTTGAGGAGGATAACATATGCTTGATCTATAATTCAACCCTTCAGGAGAACAATGTATCGGTATTTAATAATTTAATGAGTCTAGCGATGAATGAAACTCGATTCTTTCCATGATCGACAAGCCCATCGCTATTTTATGTTTTAACGATCCTAACGACAGTGACAGCTCAGTCCTTTTTCATATTTAGAGAGTTTGAAAAAGAGGACAAAATAAAACTCTATAAGTACTTTTTCGTAAAGTTGTCGCTCAAATCCGAAAAAGTCTAAAATGATATCTGAGAGAACCTCCTAGCCATGTTCGACTAAGGCATTCCTTTTTTTTGAATAATCTTTCTCACTCCGGAAAAGGGTTAAACTTATACTGAGAAGATATCAATTCATTTACTTTTACGAGCTCGAAAAGACAAGTGCTTGGAAATATTTTCACATTATCGGAGTCTGAAAAGATCTAAAAGAAGACTCCAAGGGTTCATTTTTCATCGTTATCAAAGCTGGAAAAAGAGATAAAAGTGCGCTTCAAGTCCTTTTTCGTTTTTTACAAAGCTCGAAAAATAAGGATAAAAGTATGCTTTGTGGTCAAATCATACTTGAAATAAATGTGCACAACTAATCTACTCATTAGTTGCAAACCTGTTCAAAACAACATAAAATGGATTAAAAATACATGTTTCATGATAAAAATTGAATAAAACCATAGTCACAGGAATAAATGTGATTTGAAAATAATCAAATGACTAATTAAAAGAGTTTTACTATTCATTTTTACCATTTGAAAGTTACCATTTTCATTTTGGAGCTTTGAACCTGTTTTCGCCCCCGAAATTCAACTGTTGATTGCGATCAATTTTGTGGACGGTTTTCATCGTCGTTTGATCCAGGTTGGTGCCATAAACCTCCTCTTTATTTCAGTAGACATTTCATTTCATTGAATTTTTTATGGATTTGGGCCCCTTAGGGTAAATTATTTTTTAAAAGAGGGAAACCCACCCTTGGGCATCGAAAATTGCGTTGGAATGCACTCAAAATGAAGCTCAGGTGCATATTCAATGCACTATCTATTGACCAATACTGCATTGGGCGCAATTCACATTTTTTTTTCTTGAATTGTACCCAAATTTTGCCTAAAATTTTGCATGAAAATGAGTCTAATGAGTTTTATGGTTATGTTTCAGGGGTTCATCGGACTAGAATGAAAATTACTTGGAGAGAAAGAGAGCATGAAGAACAAAATATGATTTCCCTTAATTATCTGGGTACTATAAGAGCCCTCAGGGATTGTGGGTTATTAAAGTAATTCTGCTTATCAGGTATGAGGCAACAAATGGAACTTTTGGGGTTCCTTGTTCGTGCATGGGATCCGGAAATTAAGGCATTTAACATTAGGAACAAAGTGGTTCCAATTACAGTGGAGGACATATATTTTCTGACAAGCTTGTCGAGGATAAGCTTACCCATTTCTCTCTCAGGTTATGCTCTCGGAGGAGAGACGGTGAGAGACTATATTTTGCAGTATTGCTACCCAGGGGCAAAGCCTAGCAAGAATGGGAAAATAAACATCTGTGATGTTCGTGATTTTCCATTGAGAACCATCCTATTCATGATCGCAAATATTTTTGGTACCGTTACACTACATGTAGCGAATAGATCTTATATGCAGTATGCGCTAGAGTGCATGGAACCAACAATTTTCAACTAGGCTAAAGTTGTACTCTCTAAAATGAAAGAAAAATTGATCAAGGAAAAGGGAGGAAGGAAGAAAAACTTCAATTATTGTTTGATCCTCATTTATTTTTCCTTAGATCGGATTCCACTGATGCAGCCTCAGCATGTGACGTTGGTTGTGTCTAAACCTAGAGATTCGAGGATGCAGAGATGGGTAGAACTGATGGCTAGACATGCAGGCCAATCTTCCATCATGTTCTCAACTGCATTCTTCACCTAGTTCAAGCAACATGTTATCGCCATCGATGAGTATGCATATGCAAATGTTTATTTTCGAGGAGATCCAGACTGAGCTTTACCAGAAGGTGCTCAGTGGGTGAAATTGGTAAGAATGTTTTGACCATGTTTTTTTATTTTTCAAAGGTTTATACATGTTTTTGTATTTTTATGTTATCCCAAGACTAAATTAAAGTTTTAATGTAATGAAGGTGTGGGTCGAGTTCAACAAATGGAGGAGCCATAGCATGCAACGGATGAGCCAGCAGAGAGGGTTGTCAGGAGAGTAGTCCTTCAGGATTTAGACATGGTTGAGACTCTTACTGAGCTTCGGTAGCACATAGAGGGGTTGACCTTCGGGATTCTGGATTGTTGGATCGAGGAGTTACCAATGCGATTGCAGCGCCACACTATTGGCGTTCCTAACCGTTGGATGCGGTTACTGCGTATGATAGCTAGATCAATAGCATGTTACCATGAGCATCACTAGTTTATTTTTGGCGTGTTGCATACATTTTGAGGTAAGATGACCAATGTGTCTTGGGTACAAATTTTTGTAAAAACCTATAGCTATCTATCGATTTGATTTCAATGTTTTCCTATGTTTATTGTGCAATCCTATTCAATTATGTGAATGTATCTTTACATGTGTTGAAAATGTATGCTTATAACATAATTCGCTAAAGAATCAGTCAATGTGTTCAAGTTTCTAGAAATATGTTGATATTGCATAAAATCAAAGTGTCTTTCCAAAAGTAGAACTCTTAGGAACATGTGATGCAGTGTTGGATTTCTAATAGTATAAACACTAGTAAGTTGTAATACCACAAGTTGTGAGTCTAACCTTATGATGATGTGGTTAATACCAAATGAAATGGCATCAAAGAGAAATTCGATCAACGTGCTATACTCAGTGATATGTTTTGTAGATCGACCGATAAAAATCCCTTGAAAACTCATTAACTCGCCGTTCGAAGCGAAAATGGCCCACGCTGCAGAGGATAGATTTTGTGTACTACGACTAGCACCATCATCATACCCAACAAATGGTTCCAAATATTCAGACATTTACGACGAAATGTAAAGCGGATTACTAACGTCGAGAAAAAACTAAAAAACAAACTAAGATAGTGAATGCAAATCAACATCATATATATACAATATAATACAAAAAATTATACGCTCATGATTAAGCATAGTAATGTTTCAAATACAGCCCATTTCGAGGCCGCGCCAACGGAATTCCATCGTAATCCACCAACTCGTAGGCACCTTTAACAAGAACTCTTTTGACAATATAAGGGCCATGCCATAATGGCTCAAATTTCCCTGTACCTATTACATCAGCTTCCTGATCATAAAGAAGGACCAAGTCACCCTCTGAGAAAATGTGAGGTTGGACATGCTTGTCGTATTGCCCCTTTATACATCTCTTATGCTCTTCATTGGCCAATTGGGCTTTACAATTTGTTTCATCAATATGGATGAGTTTAAAAAGATGCGCTTCTTCATCTGAGGTGTCAGGTAACAAGTTTATTGCGAGTTTTAACGACGGTAGATAGCTTCCAGACCATACACCAATTGAAAGGGGGTTAATCTAGTTGCGTTTCTCACCGAGGTTTGGTACACCCATAAGGCTGAGTACAGGATAAAAATCCAGTTTCGTTTATGAACTCCTATCATTCATTGAAGCATTCATTTAAGAATCTTATTAATAGCCTCAACTTGTCCATTTTATTGTGGATAATAAGGAGTAGAACTATCATGAGACAGTCCTAACTTATAAATCAATTCAGTCATTGTGTGATTACGGAAATTCTTACCATCATCTGTGACTATAGCCTGTGGGACCCCAAACCGTGCAATGACATGATTAAAGAAAAACAATGCATTTGTTTGTCCTGTGTTGTTGAATGTAGGCATCGCTTCGGCCCACTTGGTAAATTAGTCTACTGTGACAATAATATAACCATGATCCCCGGACGAACGAGAGTTACAGGTCATGAAGTCAATGCCCCATTTTGAAAATGGTCCCATAGAGACAACAGGATGCATTGGCGCTGGTGGTTTGCGGATTTTACGATCAAATATCTGGCACGCGTGACACCTTATGACCGTGAGGATGCAGTCGCGAAATATGGTAGGCCAAAATTAACTGACGTGGAGTATCTTCTGCATGGTAGCGTATTCATATGTTCACCACAAGGCCCAACATGAAAATCATTTAAAACCTTTTCGGCCTCCTTATGAGTGAGACACCTTCTTAAAATTGTATCGACACCACAACGATAAAGTGTATCACTAACGATCAAATAATCTTTGGCTTGGTATCGAATATGTCGCTGGTCAGAGCGAGAGGTATCAGGCCAAAAATTTTGGGTCTGGAGATAAATGATAAAATCCCCATACCAAGGATCATATGATTTGATCAGAAACATAGACTCATCAGGAATATATGGTTTCGACGTAGTAGCATTACTATCAGAGGGAAGGTCATAGAGAAGCTCAGCCAAAAATAAAGACTTCTTTGACTTGGATTTGATGAATTCCAAATCAAATTCATGAAAAATGACAATCCATTTTGAATACTTTCCCCTCCAGTAATTGACGTGATAAAATATAAGTCATAGGGTTGCAATCTGAAATGAAAATGGTCTTCTGGAACAGGATATAGTGGTGAAATCTTTGGACAGCTTGAACAGCTACCAAGGCAAGATTTTCTACGTACGAATACTTCACTCTCGTATCATTGAGATTATGACTCAAATAATAGATCGGATGTTTTATCCCATTTTCTACTTGGACCAATACCATAGCAATGGAAATATCAGTCGTGGCGATATATAAGAAATAATCACTCTGATAATTGGGGGGGATACATTAATGACGCCCGGACAAGAGTATCCTTGTCAGCATCAAAATAATCTTGGCAACTTGGTCCCAATGGAAGGGAATCCCATTTTTCAAGAGCCGAGTAAATCCTTTAGCCATTTCAGCGTAGTTGGGTATGAACATCCTTAGGAATTTAGCCTTTCCCTGAAGTTTCTGTAACTGAAGCAAATTTGATGGCGCAAGAAAATCAAGAATGGCTTGGAACTTCAATGGGTCTATTCGAATTCCTTCTTTTGAGACAATGAATCCTAGAAAACAACAAGAACCAACACAAAACACACATTTATGTGGACTGAGGCATATTTTGTAGTGTCGGAAACATAAAAAAATATCTCTCAAATGCATCGGGTGATCAATCCAATTTCATGAATGCATGGGTAAATCGTCTAGATAGGGTTGAACAATGTGCTTGATGTCATTGAAATCATAATCCATTGCTCTCTGAAAAGTTTCCCCGGCATTCTTTAAAAAAAACGGGAGTTTCCTATAAGCGAATGTGCCCCAGGGACAGATAAATGTTGTCTTATATTGGTTCTTTGGGCGCATATTGATTTGATTGTAGCCACAAAATCCATCCATGAACGAAAATATTTTGCATCCAATAAAATCGTCAATAATCTGGTTGATAACAGGAGTAGGATAGTTGTCTTTTGGACAAGCAAGATTGACATCCTGATAATCGACGCACACTCTGATGGTTCCTTGTTTTTTCATAACATGAATGATGTTGGAAACCCACTCAGTTAGCGAAACAGGGTAAATGAAACTAGCACGCAAAAAAAATTCAACTTCTACTTTAATGGCAGCGGCCTTCTTCGGCTGAGCAGGACGAAGGCGTTTAACTACCGGCTTGACATCAAGGTACATATAATTAGTGTTTTCAACAATACTAGTATTTATGCATGGCATTCCCTCGTAAGACCAAGAAAATACATCACGAAATTCACAAAAGATAGAGCGATATGTTTCGAGTTCTGATGGAGAAAAATACACGCCGACATGAATGTTTTCTACAACGCTGGGTTTGGTCGAAATATCGATAGAAATGGTTTCTTCAATATTTGATAAATTTTGCTCAGAATCGATTGCATTAATAGGAAAAGAATTCGAAAATCAATTTTTGATCAATGGGTGATATAGTTCACTAATATTATCTTCTTCATAATCTGGAAGATGGGAATGATGATGATAATCTTCCCATGGTTCTCCTTCTTACATCATGGTTTCCAGAATATTCTCATCTGTCAAGAAAGTTGAGAAAAAAGGGTCAGATGGAGTACCATAATCTAATGAACAATCTACCCAAATGACCGACAACGATGATTTCAGATTTTCTGCCCAAGCCATATAGATTGATTGTTATGCCAGCTCAATAGGTTTTGGCAGCATAAAATCATCCAACATAACAACTTCAGAACACATGTACACTTCCTTAAGCCAGATGGAGTGGAAGAGATCACGTAGCAGGTCTCTATACTTCCAATTTATGTTGATGTCACAGGCAGCGGTAATGCAGAGGTTCCCATGAGAATGGAATCCCTTAAGAGTCCTACACCAATGTTTTGAAGTGAAAGCTGGGGTGTGTGAACTAACGGAACACTTCTAGTTACCTGGGAACTGGAGGCAAAGAAGGATAGTTGATTGATGACAGTGATAACACGTTTATGTGGAAAGGTGATCATTCTAAAATATGTAGAGATGATCGCAGTCATAGCATATACCCATGGCATTCCAAGTAGAATATTGTTGTCAAGGGGTTCGTCAACAACCTCAACGTCAACATTCATTGTTTTTCCCCCTAGTTTAACGTGCAGGTTATTGATAATACTGCAAGGCTTATATGTACATCCATCAAAAGCTCTAAACATTTTTGGAGATTGAGATAGGTGTGGCGAGCCAAGTGATTTCCAACAGTTTAGAGACATAATGCACGTAGATGCTCCCTCATCAATAATAGTATGATGAATAAGGTGATTGAGAACATTTACTTGGATGGAGAATTCCAATTCTGCTGGTAATTGCAACACATAACCTATATCATTAAAGACTACAAGAATCGAATCAGTCAGATCAATTCCACCAATTGCTAACAACAAAGCCTATTTCTGGGAGGGGCAATTTTGTAGCACCTCAAGCGCTGACATAGCTTAAGGGGATTGAACCAAATCTTCAACTATATTATAATTTTGAGCATCTCTGGCTTGAGGATTAAATGTCGATTTATGAACAACTCCCTTCGGTGGCTTGATTTTAAATTCAGGAATAGCAGGTGGCGGTATTGATTCCGTGGATGGATTCGTAGTCGAGCTAGTAGGTTGATCAGTATCCTGACTACCGTAATATTTATTATGCATTGACACCAAAACATATGTCAATGGCTTCGTGACAGATAGCATAAGCACTTGGGAATTAGAAGATGGATGTGTAGCAACCAATTTTGTGTCCGGATTTGGAAATAGATCTGTTAACACAACTGACGCATGCAAAGTCTTAACCATTTTTGAGACTTCAACGCAGTGAGGACAGTCCCAAACAAATTTTTCCTCATTATAGATTATGCAAGGGTAACGAGGTTTCCGATTTCTAGATGATTGAAAAAATGATCTTTCCTGCGAGGTAGAAGTTTTTTTTTTCTTTGATTTCCCTTTTTTCTTACTTCTGGGCTGCTTGTCACTTTTTCCTTTATCAGATGATACGGCATGGATTTCGGAAGAAGGTGCAGGATCAAATGCATTAGTGTGATGTGTGCTTACAATATCAATCATACCGTCTCCGGTATGAGAGTCCTTTGATGGAGGAGGAACAGTAAAATTGGATCATAGCGCGTTGGGAATTTCCTCATAGAGCATGCCAAACTGAGTATAAATCAAGTTGGGAATTTCCTCATAGAGCATGCCAAACTGAGTATAAATCAAGTCTAAATATTCGGCACGAGAAATGACCTGCTCTTAAGTGACGACGCCACCCTTAGTCACATCCTTAGTTATAGAAGGTAATAGGGACTTAATGAACCACTCAGCAAGGAGCTGATCAGGAAAAAATGTCTTAACCATTCTACCATGATGACACCACTCATGAATATGATCAGAAATGTGAGTAGAATTAGTCTGTTTAAAATTAGTCAAGAATTCCGTTCTAGTTTCATATCGTATGGGTAACTGGAAGTGGGTCAAAAAGACATTAGCTAGGGCAGTGAAATTATCAAAAGAAGCTCTAGGTAACTCATTGTACCATTTTGCGGCCAGATTAGTGAGCGTACACTGGAAAAGATGTAGTCGAACAGAGTCATCATTCAGGGAGTTAGATTGTTAGGTCCCTATATTACTAGTATAGTCCCTTATTATTGTTAGTGTAACCCCCTTATTGTTATTATTGTACCCTTGTAACCCCCATTTTTTTATTATTGTGCCCTTAAATTATTATTGTTAGGTCGGCTAGGATTACATTGTGGCCCACTAGGATTACATTATGGCCCCATGGACTCCTATATATAGAAAGGAGGTTTTGTAAATTTTATCATCCAAGAATTGTTCATTTATCTAATGTATTGGAGGTTTCCCCCTCGAAGTGGCTCATTTCTAAGGCGTTAATATCTCTTTTCTTCTCTTTTTGGAGCTGGTTACACAACATTTGGTATCAGAGGCTTTGGATTCTATGGTTTTGCTGCTCCAAACAGGTCATCGTGGAATTTTCGCTATAAATTTTTTTCTACAACATTTCAGAAGCTCAAATTTTTAGGGTGCGAAGCCGAAATCCTGAGGAATATTTTCTAAAAATTTTAGAGCTTGGTTCGCAAAATTTTCGAAGATATGATCTATGGAAGTTAGGTCTTTTTTCAGGCTCCTAAACAGGTCATCGTGGAATTTGCGTTATAACTTTTTTTCTATGAAGGTTCATAATCGGAAATTCCTATGGTGCAAAGTTGAAATCTTGAAGAAATTCGTCAAAATATTTCATAGCTTGGTTTGCAATATTTTTGGAGATATGATCTGTGGAAGGTAGTGCTTTTTCAAGCTCCTGAATTTCATCTCAAAGAGGTAATCATGGGAAAAGTTCAATAACTCTCTCTCTGAGCATCAGATTGGAGTGCTGTAAACATTAGTTGCAATTACATAGAATGTAGTTTCTTGGCTATCAATTTTAGAGATGAAGGATGAAACAGTGACACGTGGTAAGTCGTACAAGTTCGCTCTACTGAACTAATCTATAATTAGGTCATTGTGGGAGATTGGACACAACTTTGTATTGGAGAATCCAAATCAGGTCAGACCTGTGGCATTCAAAATATAATTCAGATGGCTACGTTGGTACCAAAAATCAAATATTGAAGTTCTGCAATCACAAATATAATCCAATTTCAATATCGAGCTCCTCAAAAGCAAGAAAAAGGTGTGTATTTTTTTTCCGAATTGCATAAGTCTTGTTTGAAGAATCAATTTGAATTGATTCCAAGGGAATATTGTAGAATAGATATCAGTATTGGGTTCTAAAAGATGCCTCATAAAAATAATTCAACACCCATTAAGCCTTCAGAAGGCTCTACTATGACTTATGAAGATGAAGAATTGCAACATGATCTATCAAAATTACAAGAGCAAGTGCAACAAATTTCACTCTCGCAAAGAGCAACAAAAAATGAAATGGAAGTTTTGAAGAAAGGCATGGAAGCTAAGATTGATGGTGTGGAAGCTAAGATGGATGGCGTGGAAGCTAAGATGGATGGCATGGAAGCTAAGATGGAAAACATGAAGAATGATCTAAAAACAGACATTGAAGGTTTGACAAAGTTGATACAAGAAATGTTTCCTAATGGTGAAAAGATAGTAGAAGAACCTCATGATGAGAACAAAATAAATGTTAATCGTGATTTCATAAACTCCAATGTTGGCGGGAAGAACCACCATATTCCAAAAATGGATATGAGGAAGTTTGATGGAAAGGATCCTGTAACATGGATACTACAGATGGAGCAATATTTTGATCTCCATAACGTGCAAAACACACAAAAGGTATGCATTGCAACTTTACATTTAGAACAAAATACATTTGTATAGTATCGATGGCTTTGCTCCCGTAAAAAAATTGTCACTTGGTCAATTTTTACGGAGGAAATGATAGCACATTATGAGGATACAAAGAGCAACACCTTTTTTAGCCAATTGATAAATCTCAAACAAAAGGGTTTAGTGGGGCAGCACATTGAGGACTTCCAAAAATTGAATATAAGGGTAACTGATATTCCAGAGGAACACAGGATTGATCTCTTCATAGGCACTTTAAAGGATAGCATCCAACATGAAGTTCGCGTTCTGGAACCTGATTCATTGGAGAAGGCATTCGGGTTGGCAAGAAAAGTTGAATGTAAAATTATGGCGACAAGGAAGCCTACCACTCAATTCTATAAAGAAGGAAGTGTTGCTACGTCTAGATTTCCACAACCTACAAGGTTGACACCACAAGAATTGGAAGAAAAAAGAGCAAAAGGGCTTTGCTACAGTTGTGATAGCAAATACACTAAAGGTCATAAGTGTGCTGAGAAGAAATTATTTTACATAGATTGTAAAGAGGAAGAAGAAAATGAACAAGAAGAGGATATACACCAGGAACCAGCCCTAGAATAGGAAGAAATGAATCTGACCATATCGTGTAATGCACTGGCAGGAATTACCACTCCTCAAACTCTCAAGATAGAAGGACATATCAAGAAGAAAAAGGTAATAGTGTTGATTGATTGAGGTAGCACCCATAATTTTATTCATTGTAAGGTAGCCAAGGAATTAAATTTTTTCCTATACCCAGCACCAGAATGTCAAGTGATGGTTGCAAATGGAGGAACTATAAATTGCTCTGGAAAATTCCATAATATCAAGCTAACCATGGGTGAATATGTATTGACTAGTCCAATGCTTTCCATTCCTATGGGAGGTGCTGATGTTGTACTAGGAGTACAATGGTTACAATCTTTGGGGACGGTAGCTTTTAATTTCAAGAACTTTTCTTGAAATTTTTTTCAGAAGGAAAGGAAGTCGAATTACGGGGTATTGAAGGGAAGCCAGGAAGGATAATAAGCTCTAATGTCATGACAAAGCTTCTAAAGAAAGAACAACGAGGCATAATTTCACAATTATGCTCACTAGAAGTTCCGACATCAAAATCATCTATTTATGCAGATCTCCAACAAGTCTTGGACAATCATTCCAAGGTGTTTGAAACTCCCAAAGGACTCCCACCTATTCGTGATCATGATCATGCTATTCATTTGATTCCAGGAAGTGTTCCTCCAAACATCAGGCCTTATAGATATCCTTACTTCCAAAGAGCGAAATTGAACGTATGATTGCAGAAATGTTAGAGGCGGGTATAATTCAACCCAGTCAAAGTTCTTTCTCTGCTCCTGTAGTATTAGTACACAAGAAGGATGGATCATGGCGAATGTGTCCGGATTATAGGGAGCTCAATAAGCTCACCATTAAAGACAAATTTCCCATTCCTGTGATTGATGAATTATTGGATGAATTATATGGAGCAATTTATTTTACCAAGTTGGATCTTCGTTCAGGATATCATCAAATTAGAATGAAGACTGAAGATATTCCAAAAACAACATTTCGAACTCATGAGGTCATTATGAATTTTTGGTCATGCCTTTTGGCCTTACCAATGCACCTTCTACATTTCAAGGGTTGATGAATTCCATTTTCAAACCCTTCTTTAGAAAATTTGTGCTAGTATTTTTTGATGATATACTAATCTACAGCAGGTCTTGGAAGGATCATGTTGAACATGTTGACAGGGTGCTCAAACTATTGCAGGAGAAACAATTATATGAAAAAACATCCAAATGTTTTTTTGGAGTACAAGAGGTGGAATATCTGGGTCATATTATATCTCACGAGGGTGTTAAAGTAGACCCTAACAAAATTAAAGCCATTAAGGAATGGAAAGTCCCCACGACCATAAAGCAGTTGCGAGGATTTCTCGGGTTAACAGGGTATTATCGCAAGTTTGTTAAGAATTATGGGAGAATAGCAGCACCTCTAACAACATTATTGAAGAAAGATGCATTTTCATGGACTCCTGAAGCAACTAAGGCCTTTGAACGTCTTAAAGAGGAAATGTGCCTAGCACCGGTCTTAGCTACACCAGACTTCACAGAAACCTTTATTGTGGAATGTGATGCCTCAGGAAATGGAATTGGTGCAGTTTTAATGCAGGAAGGAAGACCCATTGCTTTTGAAAGTCGTCCAATCAAAGGAAAGTATTTACAGAAACCTATTTATGAGAAGGAAATGTTAGCAATATTGCATGCACTAAAGAAATGGCGAACTTACCTAATGGGAAGAGACTTCAAGGTAAAAACTGATCATGATAGTCTTAAACACTTTTTGGAACAAATACTATGTTCAGAAGAGCAGAAAAAATGGGTCACAAAGATGTTGGGTTATGACTTTGAAATAATCTACAAAAAAGGAAAGCTTAATGTTGTTGCAGATGCACTCTCAAGAAAGAATAAAGAGGTGGAAGCATTGCTTTGTGCCATTTCTATTATCCAACCAGATTGGATAACTGAAGCAAGAGATGAATGGAAGAAGGAAAAAGATGTATGGACACTCATTCAAAAGTTGCAGCAAGATCCTAGTACATCTGATACATTTAGTTGGAAAAATGATTCCTTAAAGTACAAAGATCACTTATCTTTGTAATAATTCCCAACTAAAACAAAATATTCTTCTGGAATTGCACACTTCTCCTTTAGGAGGACACTAGGGATTTTTAAAAATTTACCACAGGGTGAAGAAAGAATTTTTTTGGGATGGCCTTAAATCTGATATTCAAAAGTTTGTGGCGGAATGTTTGGTTTGCCAGCAGAATAAAGTGGAGACAATTAAGACCCCGGGACTTCTACAACCTTTATCCATTCCAAGTCAACGTTGGGAGGAGATTTCAATGGATTTTATCACGAGTTTACCTAAGTCCGAAGGAAAGAATGTCATCATGGTGGTAGTTGATAGACTTACCAAGTATGCACACTTTTGTGCATTATCTCATCCATTTAAAGCAAGTACAGTTGCTACTACATTTGTGGACAGAATTCAAAAGCTACATGGAAGCCAAAGGGTTATTGTGAGCGACAGAGATCCCATTTTTACTGGAAATTTTTGGACGGAGTTATTTTCTTGTTTGGGTACTCAATTAGCTCATAGCTCATCCTATCATCCTCAATCTGAACAGAAAATTTAAGATAGTACAGCAAATGTTGCCAGATATCCGTTGTTTTGCTCGTAAACAAACCTGTCTGGCCAAGTGAACACCTCTAAGCAGATGGTGGTTTAACACTACCCCATACTGCAGTAAAACATTTCATTTGGCACTATGGAGATGTCATCCTGTCTGAATGCTCTTATTTTAGAAAATTCAAGGTTAAACAATGGAGAATAATACAGGCATCAGCAAAGAGGTCTCAACTTCTAGTAGAATATCTGAATTTGGCACAAAATCGAATGAAACAACAGGCAGATCAACATCGCAGCGAGAGAATTTTTGATGTAGGAGATTGGGTATTTTCACGGCTACAACCATACAAACAAATGTCCCTCAAGCAAGCTAAGAAGGATAATAAATTATCGCCAAAGTACTATTGTCCTTACAAGGTGTTGCAAAAGATTGGTACTATGGCATACAAATTGGAGCTTCCTGCTTCTTCGCGAGTACATCCAGTTTTCCATGTTTCATGCTTAAAGAAGGTTATAGGAGAAAATCTTCCAGTTCAAACAATATTGCCGGAACTTGATGAGGAAGGAAAAATCATATTGGAACCAGAAGCGGTCATGGAAACAAGAACTCGACAACTACGGAATCGATCAATTTCAGAGTATCTCATCGAGTGGAAGAACTTACCCACTGAAGATTCTACATGGGAGGATGAGAATTTTATACAGAAGCACCCGGAGCTACTCAAGCGTTGAGGACAACACTTTTTTGAAGGAGAGGGGCATGTTAGGTCCCTATATCACTAGTATAGTCCCTTATTATTGTTAGTGTAAACCCCTTATTGTTATTATTGTACCCTTGTAACCCCCATTTTTGTTATTATTGTGCCCTTAAATTATTATTGTTAGGTCGGCTAGGATTACATTGTGGCCCACTAGGATTACATTATGGCCCCATGGACTCCTATATATAGAAAGGAGGTTTTATAAATTGTATCATCCAAGAATTGTTCATTTATGTAATGTATTGGAGGTTGCCCCCTCGAAGTGGCTCATTTCTAAGGCGTTGATATCTCTTTTCTTCTCTTTTTGGAGTTGGTTACACAACATAGATGAACACCACAAATGATAAGTCATAACATGAGTCGATAGGTCTTCCCCAGGGTTTCCATTGAATTTTGGATTATCCAAGGGTAATTTATGGGGTATCACTGGCCACCAAGGAGAATAGTTGATTGGATCATTGGTGAGCCAATTTAAATCCGGTAACTCTAAAGTTGCAACAAATGGAAACTGTCGATTAAAGTCAGGTTAAGCATAGCCAGGGCATGAAGGAATTTCTTGGGAAACAGGCCTTTGAGCACCATCATAATGAATCTATTGTTGGTAACCTATATAGGGGTTGTTTTGATAGGCAAATCCTTGAGGATTATATTGACCAAAACCTGGGTACGATACTTGTTGAAATGAAGGTTGTGGCATTTGCGCCTGTGGCTGCCAAGGGTTTGTCCACCAATTTTATAACCCAAATTAGGATAACTTGGATTCGTTTTAGGATAGGTATAACCTGGTTGTGGCTGTGACATCCCATAATATGATAATACATATTATGAATAAATTATTATGGATACAGGTAGTTGTTGTAAACCAGCCGAAGGAGTTGGAGTCTAAGGCACTACTACATTTGGCGGAAATTCCGACACTTGGTTCCGATGCTTTTGACCAAATGTCGGAAATTTCTCCAATTTTTTTCCATCCCGCCCGAACCCGTCGCTATACCGACGTTTATAGAAAAGTGTCGCAATACCGACACTTAGAAAAGTGTCACAATTGCGACGTTTGGAGGAAGACGTCGCAATTGCGACACTATGGCCCAAAGCGTCGCTATTGAGATGACTCCAGTCGTCGCAAGTGCGACACAATGTCTAGGTGTCGCCATTGCGACGTTTAGGTACCCGTCGCAATAGCGACGATTTTTCCGTCGTCGGTATAATGACACTTATATGCGCGCCACATAAAAATACAAAACTTATATGCGCGCTACATAAAAATTCGAAACTTATATGCGCGCTACATAAAAATGATTTTATTGTTTCGTATGCGTCGCAATAGCTACATTAACGTCTGATATGACGCGCGCATTCGCCCTCCGCTCTTGCAGAACAGCATTCGCCCTCAGCTCTTGCAGAACAGCATTTTCCCTCAGCATTCACGCTCAGCTCTTGCAGAACAGCATTTTCCCTCAGCATTCTCCCTCAGCGTTCGCCCTCAGCTCTTGCAGAACAGCATTCACCCTCAACTCTTGCAAAATGGTAAGTTCTTACTGCAGGCCCTTCCTCCTATAGTAGGGTTGACTCTATTTGGGTTTTTTTGGTCAATTCCATTGGATTTTGTTAGGCTGTAGTGTTCTCTCTAGATGTCAAGAATCAAGATTCATACCCTCTATTATCTTCATCACCCAATACAAGATTTAAATTTTTCCCAAAGAAATGCTTATTAATTTGGCAGCCATTATTTCTCCCTGCTTTAAAAAACCTACATTTAAATGAAAACAAGCATTGCATTTCAACTACAAAAATCTATTAGTGTTCAAATGTACATGTGTGCTACATTAACGTCTGATATCACGTGCGCATTCGCCCTCCGCTCTTGCAGAACAGCATTCGCCCTCAGCATTCGCCCTCAGCTCTTGCAGAACAGCATTCGCCCTCAGCATTCGCCCTGAGCTCTTGCAGAACAGAATTCGCCCTGAGCTCTTGCAGAATAGCATTCGCCCTGGATTCGCCCTCAACTCTTTCAGAACAGCATTCGCCCTGCATTCGCCCTCAGCTCTTGCAGAACAGCATTTTCCCTCAGCATTCGCCCTTAGCGTTCGCCCTCAGCTCTTGCAGAACAGCATTTGGTCAATTCAATTGGATTGTGTTAGGCTGTAGGGTTCTCTCTAGATGTCGAGAATCAAGATTCAATACCCTCTATTATCTTCATCACCCAATACAAGATTTAAATTTTTCCCAAAGAAACACTTATTAATTTGGCAGCCATTATTTCTCCCTGCTTTAAAAACCCTACATTTTAATGAAAACAAGCATTGCATTTCAACTACAAAAATCTATTAGTGTTCAAATGTACATGTGTGCATCACTTGTGTAGGGTATTCCTTTTCCACTTTCACATTATCCAAGAATGTGTGCAGTATAGTTCATATTTTTGTGATTTAGATTGTCTTGAAAAAGGAAAGGTAAATTATTTCCCATGGAAAAAGAAGGTTTTCCCTTTTTATAGGTTGTTTGGACTTACGTGGAAAAATTTATGGTATGCCTTTCATATTATGTAGTTTAAATTTGAATTAACAGATTATTCTACATGAAAAAATAATTACCTATGTGATGTCCTTCATCACTAATTAAAATTATAGGGTTTCAATTTCCTAGACTCTAACTCATCTGATGCTAAATTCTAGGTTCTCATTGGTGGATCATTCTTCCATTGATTTCCTTTCCCTCTGGATCTTGTCATACTTTAAAATTCATCAATGATACATATATTATTTTAGGTATCCCAAAAGGCTTTATAGTAGAACATATTGTGAAGCTTTTTTGACACTTGAGGATTCTTTTTAGAACTGCAACGCGATCTATGCTATCGAGTTATATACCAAGCAACTTGTCCTTAATAACCACACTATGAGGTAGGTTCAACCAGTTTGAACTTGTTGGGACATAGCATATGAAGTTGTGTGATGAGTCCATATCACAGGTCTATTATGGTGACAAAATTGAAGACACGTAATGATATTTATTATGTTAACATTACTAGAAACATTTTCGAAATTATCCATGCTATCAAGATGTCAAAATTCCAGGCATTAGGTGTCAATACTTGTAGCTAATAGATAATAATAATAATATAAAAAAATCACAACTTTATTCTTGAAATATGATTGTTACACATTGGTAACCTAGTTCATGAGTTACTATCACCCAAATAATGCAAAACAAACTTAAAATATAAATTAAACCAACATGAGAATCCAACTAAGGGTTTCTCGACAAAATCATGCCATAACCTGGCATTTTGAAACCCAAATTTGAATCCATCATAAGTAATACAATGCAAACTCAGATGGATTTTCAATGCATCTTTGCATGCTACACTTATTCTCTGTCTAGATATCATTTTTTAAATGGAACCATTAGTCAAGCCCACAGTCCTTTTTATGTGAAAAATTTCAGCTCTATTTGAGCTCTTTTTTACTCCACCACCTCCATAAACCAGTGTTACACGGGGTCTCGCCCCCCCACCTAGGGGTCTAGATTCCTCGCCCCCTCGCGCTCCGGGGTCTTGGGGACTTCTAGGGGACGTTTCCCTCACGCCCCCTCACGCCCCCGCACACCCCCTTTCACGCCCCCTCATGCCCCCTCACACCCCCCTTCATGCCCCCTCACGTCCCCTCACCGCCCCTTTTAGTTTATGGTTTCGTGTTAAAAGTTGATGTGCCACTTAGCATATTTGAGAATCCAAGTGATTCTGATTCAGATGGTGACATGGTTGATCTTGATATATTCGTGCAGAAGTTGGATGCAGAGAATAGTGGGGCATTAACTTGAGCATTTATGCTCATTTATCATTATGATGATATCATTTGATATTCATATGTTATGTTTTATGTTTTATGTTTTATGTTTCAGACATAACTTATTTGCGTTTAAGTTTTATGTTTCAGACTTGAGTTGTAAACTTTAGTTTAAACTCTATTTTGAATCTTGATATAATATGTCATATGATATCTTAAACTTTATTTTCATTATACATTGTTAGTAGTTACATTAATGATTATATAGTTACAAACTTACAAACTTACATGCATGATTGTATGATGTATGTTTTAACTTTTAACTTTTAAATTTGTTTAAATTATATGATTCATCATTCATCGATTTGTAATTTTATCATTTATGATTTATCTTTCATGATGCAAGTGTATGATGACTGTATATACATTCCTTGAAAAAATATAGTTACATTTTAAATATTAAATTTTATAATTTTTATGACCCCGACGTCCCCCCACGTTTCCTGAAAATTGGTAGGGAGCTTTGGCATAGGCCGCTCCCGCGCTCCCTCGCCCCCTCGCTCCCACCTCCAGGGGACTTGGTGGAACATTGCCATAAACATATGCAAACATATATCATGATCTTGGAATTCCATTACATATGTATGTTCCAATGTTCCATAATTATGCCCCATCATCAATTTAAGAAATTTCCATTGAATATCAAATTATGGAGGGGGGGGACTTTTTGCTGCAACATTTGGCTCAAAATCAGGGACCATCTCCGTATGAGGTGAATGATAACTATAGATATTTGAAGAAGTAGATTAGTGCCTTTTCCTCTGGCCATGGAGTCATATACAGTCATCCATCACAAAAATTTGTCTTTGTTCATTCTCACCTTGAAAGTTGCAAAAATTCATGCCCTAATTGAAACGACACTAAATTTGAAAGATATAATAAAAATGCAAGCTAAAAGTGCCCTATTAATACAAAGGGAAAACCTTCCTACCTACCCTAACTAAGATAAATTTTGATTGAATAGGAAACATGATATTTCCAATGGAGTTGATCCAACAACTTGTTAAATGTATGGGACTAAATCATGCATTTGATTTCCAGGGAAACATGCGCATGAAGAGAAAAAGTGCAGAATTAATGGAAAATCCATATATGCCACTTATAAAAACTACACCGAAAGGTCAAAAAATACTTAAGGCCTTAACTTAATTTGAATCCAAAAATGACAAAACAGGATTAGTGAAAACACGAGAGTGGTGTGGGTGAACAACATAAATAAAAAGTAAGGATACCTTTCCCCAAGATGCCTTTGTCACCGTTGTATGAAAACATGTTTTCCTTTCCCTTTATACATGCAAGTGAATGCATTATAGGTATGGTGTTTTCCCAGAATAGGAGAAGCCTACTTAAATATATCATTCGTGGATTGAATTTTTGGGTGCCTTAATGTGCAATGACATGTTTCCAGGACTGAATTCAATGCAAGGCATATTTGAAACTCTAACTCTGTCTTCCGGTGTCTTATTATAAATTATTTCAGTTTTCATTTTGTGTTTTCAAGTTAGATATTGTTTTCAAGTTTTTACATTTATAATTTTATTGCAATGTGGCAGACTGATCAGAGCAGTGCAGGAACAACCCTGAGACGGGATGATCGTGGAAAGAGGCCAGCGGAAGAACATGTAAAGTGCCAGCATTGCTCTATCTTCGGGTATTTTAGTTATTTACATAATTGAAATAATATTAATTTTGTTCAAATATGCAGACACCTAGCCATGGTATGCCTGATGATTCCCTCTTTGAGGAAGAGCTTTCTTCATCCCTATCTCCAGTGTTCTTGTTGCAAAAAAGGCACGAGATGCAAGGTCGGAATTTAATACTTTGATAGACGCGCCTCAAACACCTGAAACAGAAGAGAGGATACAACATCTTATGAGGCAGCTAGAAAGATATCAGGTAATAATAAAAAGTCAAAAGGATATTTTTTTTGTTCTGCATGAGATGAATTGTGATAGTTTGATTTTTAATTTTTACATTGACTAAACTAACAAAAGTTCTTTTGTATGTAGCATTTTCTAGCATTTTCTGAACCCGATGTTGGTGGTAGTGGGACACAAGGGCAAGAGATTGCCCAACAACCCTCTCGTACACCTTCTACTCCTTTAGGTGCTAGCCAAGAAACACACCCTGCCCAAGTAGACACCCAGCCAACCGCTGAACGTGTTGGCAATGATGAGGATGATATGGCCAACTACATTATTGCGTTTCCTGGAGCTACACGTGTCAGCTCCACAGGGACCATTAATGGCACGTTGTTGGTGAACGATGAGGGTGTCCCTATAAAGCATGTACAACTCCCAAGTAAATTTTAATATTTTAACTATTTCATGTACTTTATCTAAAACATATTTATCATGATTTTTATTTTTAAATTAATGATAATATCTTCTTCTTCTTTTTGGTTTTATTCTGTGTAGGAAACAATGAGTTCTACAGGATTCTGGAGAGCCATGCGTTGGTAATTTTTGGCCCAACCATACGTACAGGGTGGAATTCCCAGAATTCCAACCTGAAAAAAGAACTTCTAGATTATCTAGAAGCCCTTTCTGGGGTCGGCACATTTGACAGAAAAGCGGAGGCTCAGGTAGTCGGCAAATATTTGAAATATACCAGGGACACCTATAGGACGCAATTTCAATTTAACCCTAGATATGAGCGTCCTCTCGCAGTTTCAGAGAGTGAGTGGAGAGCACTCATCCATGACGGAAAAGAGAAAAGGGCAAAGAAAGAAGGAAAAATGCCAACTGGACGCGCAAGGTAAATTACAACTTTAATTCAATAGCTTTAATTTTCTTTATGTCTAAAATAAAAGTGTGCTACGTCATATCTAACTTCAATCTTTTGTTGCTAGGTTTCCTGACACCTCAAAGGCAACCAAAGCTAGGATTGAGAAAAAGGGCCATCACAAGCTCGGCCAGGGTGGCTACTTGAAATTAGCTGCAAGAATTGTAATTAAGTAGCTAAACATCTTATAATTAATTGTATCTCCTTCCAAGGTTTTTGTAATCCTATCAGATATGATTAAAAATACACAATCATATGTAATGTAGGGTGATGACTTCGGAACAGAAACTAAAGAGGAAGATAAAAATATCGCTTTCCGTTTTGGCTATCAAGCTGTAGTTGAACGTTGCAGAAGCTTGGGGCAGGTCCCAAGATCTAGAATGCCTGATAAGGTAAAACATTAACCTTTCAATATTTTTGTTTTCGTCCATAAATTTAATGTCTAACAACTTTGTTTAAATCAGGGGAGCAGCACTACCGACGAGGCAAATAACCCAGTTTTAGAGCCATATGTAGATGATCCTCACGTGCAACCTGATCATTGTAGTGGGGACCAGGCCGACAATGCTACTATCAGTGAGGGCCGTGACGGTAATTAATTTCCACTTATAATTTTTTTCTAATTATACCTTGATGGTTGTCCTTATAGCGTTTTTTTGTTTAAATGACAGAGAATGTTTCCCTTGCGGATCTTACCACCAGAGAGGAAGACAGAGCAACAGTCTCAACGGCGACAACTGGTGCACCAGGTAAATAATCTCATTGCAATTTTTTTTATTAATATTACCGAACTAGTTCAATGATATTTAAAAACTGACAATTAAAATTTAATATTATCTGTTTTTGTAGGCGATGCCCCGTCACTAGATGAGACTAGACATCGTGACAACGCAACTAGGTCAGCGGCGACAACTGGTGCACCAGGTAAATAATCTCATTGCAATTTTTTTTATTAATATTACCGAACTAGTTCAATGATATTTAAAAACTGACAATTAAAATTTAATATTATTTGTTTTTGTAGGCGATGCCCCGTCACTGGATGAGCCCAGACATTGTGAATACGCAACTAGGTCAGCAGTGCGGGTTGAAAGGCACGAAACAGGAGCAGAGCACGATGATATTGATGATGTAATTAGGAGCTTTAAAAATAGGAAGAAGAAAAAAGAAAATTTGACAATGTAAAATATTGTATTATTATAAGACAAACGTTACCATACTTGGAACATTTTTTTGCGTTATATAAAAAACTCATTTATCATACTATTTTTATGTCAAGCATTAATTGCAATGTTTCCTTGCGTACTTTTGTTGAATTGTTTTTTTACTAGTTATTGAATATATTTTTTTTATGCTCATGAAAGTAAAAATTGAAATATAGATTGGGTATTGGGGAATTGAGAGTGATGTGAGGGGGGGGGAGGGGCCATAAGAGCTTCCACCTTCACGTGGTTGGCCCTGTTTAGTAGAGAATAATTTATTGGAGCGATTTAATCTTGGAGCAAACCTCCCTTGATCCAGCGTAGCAACAAAAAAGTCACTATTGACTTAGTTGCTACTCTTTCAGATCGTGGGAGGCTTGTTCCAAGTTCATGCGACTCCAATAAATTGTTCTTGAAACGAAGAGGAGCTTATTCAGGTATGTTTTGAAATTTTCAACATATGTTCTAGCATTATCATAAGAATGCATCTTAGAGTAAAAAATACTACATCAATTACTTGTATTTATTGTATAGATAATGATGGATTTTGATTGACTTGGCAGTGCAGGTACAAATCCTCTTGCATCATGAGCAATACAACTTGTCAACCAGGGTCATGTCCAGGATATTTTTGCTTGTCGCTTGACCAGGTTCGTAATGTCACATTTTGTAAGTTCATTTACAGTTCATAATTCAATATTAAGCTTGTTCATGATTATTATCTAGGTTTTTTGTATGTGTTTTTTCATCTATTTGATTGTAAGCAAATATGCATGTTTCCTGTTGTTCACTATGATTTCTCCCATTACCACTCCCAGGATGAATCCGACTTTATTGTTACATAGGTTACTTTATTTTTACTATGATTTCTCCATTTACGATTTCATAGGTTACATCATGTAAAGTTGTCGATCTCAGGTTGGTGATGAGCTTTAGTTCTCCAGATTTGGGGCTTTTCTGATATTTTCTCCCTCATGTCATTCCTGCATCACCTCATTGTTTGAGCATGCCAATTTTCTACCACTTGTACCAATTGGCACATGTCAATCTCTGAGTGGTGCCACATTTCACCTATTTTCGGTGAGAGTTTAGGGTTTCTCTAACATAGCTTCAGAAATCCGATTCAGTGCCTGCTTGAATATTGTCACATAATACTCATGGTTTGGATTGATGAGCATGTTCTGAATTGTTGGTTGATTCATAAGAACCACCCATATAGTCATCTTGAGATATTTCAGAAGTTTTCTCGGGTTTCCTTTTTCACCGTTTCTAGTGGGTGGGATGGTGTGGGGTGATCCATAAATACTGGTGCTCTTGTAGTAGGGAATTTGTTTTTGGGGATATAAAGGAGCATTTGATGTAGATATCCCATTGGATGCATTCATAGATGGGCACAAGAGGTCAAGAATTTAAATTAAAAATATGCAACCTCTAGCATGGCAACCTGAAGGCCGTGAGAGACATTGGTTAAAGATTGTTTTGTGTTGGCCTTAATATAGTCGTGATTTCTTTCTATTATCTTAATGCAAATATATAGTCCGATCTCATTAAAATGAGGATTGTGGTTGTATTTCTCTTTGGTTGTTTCTCTCTTAATGCTCCAGAAGTTGCCAAAAGTTGCGATAGTTGTTTAGTTTGCATGTTACAACTTAAAAGTGGTTTTTAGCAATGGGAGTCATGTTTTTTAAGGTTCATACTAATATGAAGATCTTTTAATTCTATATTCAGCATAAGAGAAGATGGCCTCTGCTTTGGGCGGTATGACAACAATTGCCACATCTACCTCATTGGGTAAAAATGGAAAGGGGAAGAAGTTGGGTGCAATGTTTGATAATTATGGCAGACAATTGTCTTCTCTTTCATTTTTTTCACCCATTTCCTTTAATCGCTCAAGCAGAAGAGGGACTCTGACATTACGCAACAGAGAGAAGGTAGTTAATACAAGAGCTATGGAAAAGGAGTTGTACTTCAACAAGGATGGCTCAGTGACAAAAAAATTGCAGGTCAGAGAAAAAATTATGTTTAAAGGAAGGTCACCTGCACGTGAAACTTCACTGTAGTGGATCTTTCCTTGTCCACTTATATTCGATTTTAATGTGTTATTTTAATTTTTCATGGAGGGTTGTTTTGGCATATGGTCTGGCATTCAATTGCACACTTACTGAAAGCATTGTCAATTTGTCTTGCAGGCGGTGTGAACAAACTTTCTGATCTTATTGGAGTCACCCTTGGGGCAAAGGGAAAAATGTTGTCTTGGAGAGCAAGAATGGTTCTCCGAAAATAGTTAATGATGGTGTGACAGTAGCTAAGGAGGTAATTTATAGATGTGTGCTCTGGTTTTCTTTTTAACGTTGTATTAGTTCCCCCTCTTAAATGTCTTAGATTTGGTAGGCATAATTTGAAAAATCAAAGGTGAAAGGAAACATATTTGTTACCCAATGGTCTACTTGGCCTATGGACTAGCCACATTAGAGTAATGCATAAATCTTTTCACAACAATAAAAGGAAAGGGTTATGGCTGAGTCAAATTTTATTGTTATTGACAGTGTAATGAAATGTATCTCAATGCTATGGTTTTGGCATTTTTATTGGTTGAATTAGAGGACCCAATTGAAAATATTGGGGCCAAGTTGGTAAGGCAAGCTGCGGCAAAGACAAATGATTTAGCTGGGGATGGAACCACAACATCTGTTGTTCTTTCACATGTTGGAATATTGAAAAATTCTAGAACAATGAATGGAGAATAAATCTCCCTTCCTCTAACATAGAGAAAATAAAAATTTCTTTGACAGGAGACAGAGTTTCAATACTTTGAAAACAAACTTCTATTCCATTCAATAACTCAAAAAAAAACTATTACACTTCTTCCTCACTGAGAGGGATTACAAAATTATGACTGCTACAAAACGCAGTGCATAAAACCAACTCACTGTCTGTTCAAAACAAACATACTCTGTCTCTAAAACACTCTGCTATGTTTTTCACTTTCGCACCCTTGTGCATACACACTTAAAAAGTTACACTCAGTCTTTCACTTTTTACACACTGTTGTGTAATAAAAAATTTACGTACTGTCTATAAAAAAAACTACCAAGATTTTTTGTCCTTTTTATTTTTATATGTCGTAACATATAAAACATATTATAATAAACCCTCTTTTTAAAAAAATAAAATTAAAACTAAATTCTATGGCCCACCTTTCATTTCGCATATGATATATATATAACATATGTTTAAAACATATGTATATATTAAACTATCAAAACATTAAAGAACCCTCTCCGTCGGACTTCAAAAGTCTGAATAGATTGAATTTCAAACCAAATTCGCATTCCAAAATGGGATGCTGACGTCTGCCTAATTTTAACTCTAATTCTCAATCCAATGTGCCCTATAAAAAATTCGGGTCCGGTTTTCAGGTTTTCAGATTCCCTTCAATTTCATGCGATCCAATATTAATGCTCCACGTGTCCTCCTTTTGAATTTACAAAACTGTCGGGTAAATTTTTGTTTGTTTAATTTCTGGTTGGTGAATTGCGTTAATGTCGGTTGTTGTGTTTAAATACAATCCTGTACAGAAATATGGCTGCGGTCGTCTACAAAAAAAACTTGCAGGAATATTAAATGTTGAATTAAATTTCTGGATGGCATGCAAGCAACCTCCAAAAAAAAATGTTGCTGTTGCATCCGTCCTTCTGCTGCAGCAGTTGAAGTTAAAATTCAACAGCCCAGGGTTTAATAAGTGAGGGTGTAAAGGTAACTTTTTGTCGATAGTACTGGATTAAGATCATCTATTCATTTTTGTAGGGTCTTATGGTGTTTGGTTTTTTAGTTTTGGGTTGGGCTTATTGAGTCTAAGATAGTTTTTGAGTGAAAAAATTGCTATCAGTTATTAAAAAAATTTGGTTCTTTTGTCAAAATTTATGAGCTTGTTAGGAAATACAAAACTGACAATGGTTGTATCTTAAATTTGTGGAAAATAATTTGAAATGAAACCTTTTTGTTTAGGTTGTTGCAGCAGGTGCAAACCCCATTCAAATTACTAGGGGCATTGACAAGAAAATAAAGGCTCTTGTTTCATAACTCAAAATTTTGTCAAAGGAGGTAAACGCTTGCCTTTTGAGTAGGCTGGTTTTCCTTTTTGCTGATGGTTTGGTGTATCTAATTGAATTAGTTGCCTAAGGTATTTTTGGTTGCAAAATCCTTTTCATTTTTCATATAGTATTGGCCTTGTGGAATACATTTGATTGTGTGGTCTTGATAGATCTACAACATTTGTAGTTGTTTAGTCTTATGGCCGAGGTGCACTTTTATTATGGAAATAGTTGATGCAATATTGTCATTTAATCCTTGCTGCAGGGTAGCATGTTGAGAAGTTTCTTGTGAAACATTTGGTATTCAAAATGACACTTGATCCTATACATCATCATGCACTTGACTTCAAAATTCATATTCAAAGTGTGCCAGACAATTCTTGCAAAATTTCAAATATTTATGTTGTTTTAAACCATTATCTTTTTCATCTATTGGATGCTGAAAATGTGAAAAAGACTTTGGTATGAAACCAACTGGTGAATAATTTCCAGCAAAACAACCACTTCCAAGACATGATTTAGAAGTAGAACATATGTACTTATGAAGCATAGAAAGATATCATTGATGCATTGTCAATGTTTGGCTAGGGTTATTTTTGGAGAAAATAACTCCTTATTCCTAGAATAGTGATCTTCAATACAAGTAAATGCCAGAGAAGAGAGATCATCGTGTGACACAAAAAAACTGAAATTGGACCCCCAAGGAGAGCTGGTGTGTCTACAATCGCTCTATCAGCATTTTCCCTTGGTTTACCCCGTTCTTTTCCTCCAGCCTGAGTCTTAATTGACTTCTTATTTCTTCGGGTTTATTTATCAAATTCGTAGAATTTGATAAATAAATACTATCCACAATGGTTGGACTTTAATTTATATTCCCGACTTTATATTATCTCCAAGCCTTATAACCAATGTTTAACTTTCAACACTTTGTATTTATACTCACGTTTCTTTTTAAATAAATAACTTGTAATGAACTTTCGGCTCTATATTTCACCACCCAACCTTACAACAATCACGCTCCAGACTTATGCTAATTATCCGCCAATCGTTTAATTAAACAATTTCATTATACTCCGGCCCCACCTATATATATCAATAACCAATCAAACACTCATATCGTACCTGGCTATCCTCCGCACACCTTAGTTAACCTTCGGGCAAGTTCAACGTGCGACCACCGTCCAATGGCCCTTCTCCAAATCAACGACTCTTGGCAATTTCGCTCGGCTTCCAACGTCGGGCTTTAACGTGCGATGGCGCGGGTTAAACGGTGGTTTTCCAGGGGTCACTTCACCACGTGTCGCATTCCCTATGGAATCGCTCGCGAATAGGAAATACCGCCTACTCCGCAAAAGCGGTGCGATATGGGCAACCCGCTTTTGTGATTCCGCTCGTGGTTTTGGTAGAGGGCTTGACCACGGGTGCAAGTCTGGTTCCGCTATCCTTTTTTTTGTTAACTCATGTCCAATCCTCGGGTCAGGTTCCGAAAGCACAACAATTTTGTCTCTTTATTAAGCGGGATTTTTATATTTGAACAGTTTTCACGACCCCGATTCTCTACACAGACCTCGCCTTGGATATTTTTAAATAAAAATGATTGTTCTCAATAATTATTTATATAACTTTTCCACATGTTTAGTGTGGTATTCCCATGATTTATTATAACTATGTGTATTATCAAAGAAAACCAACACAAATTTTACAAGATGGGATCAAACAAAATTGTTCTTAAGTCGAGCCCGTCGGACTTCAAACGGCGATAAACCATAATTCAAACCAAATTCGCGTTCCAAAATAGCCTGCTGACGTCGGCCAATTTTGTGACGCGGAAACCAAATGAATTCCGCCCTAATATTTTTCGGGTCCGAAGTTGGGTTGGCGTACGGAGGGAAGTTGTGACGCGAATTTCTTATCAAATTCGCCCTAATATTTTTCAGGTCCGGATTTCCACTGCGCGAGCGGCCCAAACAAAGATCCGCTCCAATCAATTTCTGCCACGTGTCCTCAATAAAAACTTGACCTACTCCCGGCTGCGGGTGCATTCGATGGAGTTTAAGGCGATGGGACATGGATATGGCGATTTCATATCAATCGCATTAACATTTAACGTTGTTCAATTAAGTTTTCACATCAAATCCACATTAATTAATTTTTAACACTGTTCAAGATCGCACCTCCACTCCTCTTAGCGGTTCCGCACGCTCCAATTTGATCCGGCCTTCGGATCTCGTTATTAATGATCAGAGATTAATTATGACGGGCGTCCTTTGATTGCATTGCAGTCGTGTTGATAAAATGGTGTTTAGCCATGGTTTTTCAGACAAGCCGGTTGTTGGATTACACTGCCTGCTAACTGTGACTATAAGGAGAAGTGGCCAGCTGAACTGCTGCCTAGTCCTTGCTGCATATTTTCATTTCTCTCGGTTCTGTCTATGTCTATCTTCGTCTGTTAATTGGAATTCTGCTTCTCCGTCTCCTCTTGTGCCCACTGCGCCTGAGATTGCACCCATGCCTCGCGTGCGTCATAGGATGCGTTGCCGCAGGGGGAGCACTAGAGGTCAACCCATGCGCGCTCCCTCCAGCCCCTCAACAAAGTCGACTTTCGGCCAGTCCAGTGAATATTACGCAGGTCGATATCCAAATACTAGGAGTGGGCGGGGTCAGCTTATAGGATCTGGCCACCGTATGGATTCCCCTGCTCCTCGCTTCCCCACCGCTAGTTCACCTTCTCCCATGACGCGCACTGCGCAATTTTCCTTTAATTGCTCTCTCAACTACCCACGAATCACGGCTTTAGTCACTATGGTCTTCTGCGAGGAGGCCCAAACGGAAGAAGAATGCACCCATCCGGCGGGTCTGAGCTCGGAAAAAGCCGGCCAGCATTCGGGCCTTCAGGAGGGCAGCCGTGGCATGCATGTGGAGGTAGCACCTAGCGATCCTGGACCTTCCGAAGGATGGTGCCGAATTGTGGAGGAACCACTGGAGGGGTAGTTTGGTTAATTTTTTTTTCTTGCTTAGCAGGCCCACTTAATTGGGCTGCTTTTAGATTATTTTACTGTGCTGGACCTTTGTAATCTTTTTGAATTCTGTTAATTAAACGTTCAAGACTGGTTTCCCCGTATGAGGGCAGTGTTCTTAATATTTTGATTTTTTGATGACAAATTTGCCATGTGTATGGCCAGGCAATGTTTTTGACTTCGGTGTAATTTTATTCGCAATTTTAATAGGTTAACTTTACTTAGAATTCTCACATGATTAGCGTTTTTCTTGATCTGTTCAAGGATTTTGGGTACTTTAATTTGTATTTGAAACAATGGACGTCGATACTCTATCTGTTGCTTTACTGTTCAACATACTGCTATTTCACTTTCTTATAGATGCCTCGGGCATATTTGGATGCTTTCTCAGATTGTCGATAATCTCCATGTGGACCGTTACTGGGTTTTATATCATGTCACTGTATGTGACATGGGGTATTTTTCTATCACTGTCTAGGGTGGGACTTCCACTTTTCTGGATGGATATTTGGGTTCCAATCTTCAGATGTGAAAATGTAATGACTTCATGGATTGTTTTACTTCATATAATATATTCAAAACAGCTTTTTTTCTCTTGTGAAAAAAAGAAATGATTAATGTTTATCACTCTGCCTTCAAAACTAGCGATGCTAGTATATGTTGCTGGTTTATTGATATGGTCTGATGGTCTTTTTATATTTTGGACATATCACACTCCTCACATGATTAGCGTTTTTCTATGTTCAAGGATTTTGGGTACTTTAATTTGTATTTGGAACAATGGACGTCGGTACTCTATCTGTTGCTTTACTATTCTACATACTGCTATTTCACTTTCTTATAGATGCCTCGGGCATATTTGGATGCTTTCTCGGATTGTCGATAATCTCCATGTGGACCGTTACTGGGTTTTATATCAAGTCGTTGTATGTGACATGGGGTATTTTTCTATCATTGTCTGGGGTGGGACTTCCACTTTTCTGGATGGATATTTGGGTTCCAATCTTCAGATGTGAAAATGTAATGACTTCATGGAATGTTTTACTTCATATAATATATTCAAAATAGCGTTTTTTCTCTTATGAAAAAAAAATGATTAATGTTTATCATTCTGCCTTCAAAACTAGCGATGCTGGTCTATGTTGCTGGTTTATTGATATGGTCTGATGGTCTTTTTATATTTTGGACATATCACACTCCTCACATGATTGGCGTTTTTCTCTGTTCAAGGATTTTGGGTACTTTAATTTGTATTTGGAACAATGGACGTCGGTACTCTATCTGTTGCTTTACTATTCTACATACTGCTATTTCACTTTCTTAGAGATGCCTCGGGCATATTTGGATGCTTTCTCAGATTGTCGATAATCTCCATGTGGACCGTTACTGGGTTTTATATCAAGTCCCTGTATGTGACACGGGGTATTTTTCTATCACTGTCTGGGGTGGGACTTCCACTTTTCTGGATGGATATTTGGGTTCCAATCTTCAGATGTGAAAATGTAATGACTTCATGGACTGTTTTACTTCATATAATATATTCAAAACAACGTTTTTTCTCTTGTGAAAAAAACATGATTAATGTTTATCACTCTGCCTTCAAAACTAGCGATGTTGGTCTATGTTGTTGGTTTATTGATATGGTCTGATGGTCTTTTTATATTTTGGACATATCACACTCCTCACATGATTAGCGTTTTTCTCTGTTCAAGGATTTTGGGTACTTTAATTTGTATTTGGAACAATGGACGTCGGTAATCTATCTGTTGCTTTACTATTCTACATACTGCTATTTCACTTTCTTATAGATGCCTCGGGCATATTTGGATGCTTTCTCAGATTGTCGATAATCTCCATGTGAACCGTTACTGGGTTTTATATCATGTCCCTGTATGTGACATGGGGTATTTTTCTATCATTGTCTGGGGTGGGACTTCCACTTTTCTGGATGGATATTTGGGTTCCAATCTTGAGATGTGAAAATGTAATGACTTCATGGACTGTTTTACTTCATATAATATATTCAAAACAACGTTTTTTCTCTTGTGAAAAAAAAATGATTAATGTTTATCACTCCGCCTTCAAAACTAGCGATGCTGGTCTATGTTGCTGGTTTATTGATATGGTCTGATGGTCTTTTTATATTTTGGACATATCACACTCCTCACATGATTAGCGTTTTTCTCTGTTGCGGGATTTTGGGTACTTTAATTTGTATTTGGAACAATGGAAGTCGGTACTCTATCTGTTGCTTTACTATTCTACATACTGCTATTTCACTTTCTTATAGATGCCTCGGGCATATTTGGATGCTTTCTCAGATTGTCGATAATCTCCATGTGGACCATTACTGGGTTTTATATCAAGTCATTGTATGTGACATGGGGTATTTTTCTATCATTGTCTCGGGTGGGACTTCCACTTTTCTGGATGGATATTTGGGTTCCAATCTTCAGATGTGAAAATATAATGACTTCATGGACTGTTTTACTTCATATAATATATTCAAAACGGTGTTTTTTCTCTTGTGAAAAAAAAATGATTAATGTTTATCACTCTGCCTTCAAAACTAGCGATGCTGGTCTATGTTGCTGGTTTATTGATATGGTCTGATGGTCTTTTTATATTTTGGACATATCACACTCGTCACATGATTAGCGTTTTTCTCTGTTCAAGGATTTTGGGTACTTTAATTTGTATTTGGAACAATGGACGTCGGTACTCTATCTGTTGCTTTACTATTCTACATACTGCTATTTCACTTTCTTATAGATGCCTCGGGCATATTTGGATGCTTTCTCAGATTTGTAGATAATCTCCATGTGCACCATTACTGGGTTTTATATCATGTCCCTGTAGGTGACATGGGGTATTTTTCTATCATTGTCTGGGGTGGGACTTCCACTTTTCTGGATGGATATTTGGGTTCCAATCTTCAGATGTGAAAATGTAATGACTTCATGGACTGTTTTACTTCATATAATATATTCAAAACAGCGTTTCTCGTCTTTTAAAATTTCATTTTTTTTTTTTTAAATTGAACCCTATGTCGGTCTACCGACGCCTTGTAGACGTCGGAACTACGACAACCCAGAAACGTCGGAAGAGAGACAGTATAAAAACGTCGGACCACATTTCGTCGGAATTACGACAGCTTACAAATGTCAGAAGAACGACGTTCCAAACGTCGGACCACATTTCGTCGGAATTGTGACATCTTACAGATGTCGGAAGAGCGACGTCCAAAACGTCGGACCACGTTGCGTCGGAATTGAGACTGTTTACAAACATCGGAAGAGCGACGTTCAAAACGTCGGACCACATTTCGTCGGAAGTGCGACAGTTTACAAACGTCGGAGGCGCGACGGTTTGTGAGACGTCGGAATAGTGACGCTTGTTCGGAAGCGACGGAAGAAGTGTCGATAGTGCGACACTTTTTACGTGCGTCGGAACTGCGACGGCATGACAAACCATGTTTTTTCCGCCCTTGAACTGTCGCTCTTGCGACGACTATGTGTCGGAATAGCGACGAATTGGCTGTCAGAATTTCCGCCAAATTTTCTAGTGAGGGCCCAATACTTTATAGTATTGAGTTGAAGGACCCACCTGAGACAGTTGAGGTACAACAGTTTGAGTCTGTAACAGGGGTAATGATGTATTAACAAGTGGAGTTGATGTAGGTGCAACAGGTTGAACCGGTTAATACAAGTATACAACCATTTTTGGTTGGATAGGAAGAGTGGGTTGCCATTGACAAAAATTCATTTCGACATTAGGATGACCAAATAACGATGGGGTACTGTCAAAGTGGGAGACCATAGGTTTCCCCCTAGCATGAGGAGTATAATAAGACAGAAAATATTTTTCTCCAAATGCAGGGAGTCCAGTTGAGATTGTACTGGATGGAATATACCCAGATGGAAAAACTTGATATTGCCCTGATGATGGATATAAAGGATCAAGCCGTTCAATAGTAATTATAGTTTTACCAGTTATAATACCAGACAATGACATTGGTGAAGTCCATGGATTTGAATATGCACCGGAGAAAATTCCAGATAAATATTTATAACCAAATGGGACCATATGGCCACCATGTAAATATGCCTCTAGTGAAATTGTGAATATCGATGGGGTATCAAGATCAGGTGTTGTCGCAATTGGAACAGATGGTCCAACCAAAGATATTGGTTCAGGCATGGTTACTTGACCAAATGTATACCCTATTGGATCAACGGGAACTCGAATAGACGCATGATCAACAAAAGCATAGGCAGGTGATTGAGGAAAAGACTCATATAGGTAAAGCTCCGCCCCAAAATGAGTTGGAGGTAAAGGTGTTTTGTCTTGTGGTATTTCTTCAATCGAAATTAAACCAGGTGGAAGGATTTCACTGTCAAGCCCAAAGTATATTTCAGGAGGTTGACTACGCGATATGGGAGACTCAATGACTACAATTGATTATGGGGTGATCGATAAAAGAACAACTTTCGGTCGTTCGACTTCGGGATTCAGATGTTCTGGAAAAAAGATACATGATTTGGATCAAATTTCAGTTGAACAACGTCGGGTTCGGGAGGTATGGTCTCACTGATTCGATGGATCGTAACCACAGGTAGCTGTGATGACTCTGTCTCGACAACAATAGACGTACTAGTATTTTTAGAAACAACTTGTGCCGACTCTGGTATATGTGAAGATGATGTTTCACCAGAGGTACTGATGGTACTGGTTTCGGTAGAGCAATATCTCCTTCACCGACCAGAAGTGGATTCCGGTGGTAAAGGTGGTTTCAATGGAAGTATACGCGAATGACGGGGAAAGGGATGTTCTTCTTCCACGATGACTGATTTATTTTATGATCAAAAAAAAAAAAAAGGGTAATGCTAGGCAAAAGGTTTACCAAGAAACTGTGAACTGCAGAATACCTCCTAGCGAACCAAGAAGTACGAGTAGGAAATCTTCCCGAATGTTGTGTTCGGTGTATCACAATTTACAAGGAAGCCGACTCAGTTCACCATGGATGGATAGAAACCTAAAATTTTCCTCCCAAATATACCCAAAGGTACGTGGAGCCCCAAGTCTGTATTAGCGTTGTCTAATGTGAAACCGCGCAGTGAGAGCACCCCTTTATGCTTTTCGTACTATAACAATCCCCGGTACGTGGACGAACTACGATATACTTACGTACGTGGAGCGAGGTATCACAGTTGGAATGTATCACAAACAATCAATGACAGCTTCTATGTTTTACGACACCAGAACACGTCTCTAGCCTAGACCTTTGAAATGTTATCATTATGGTTCCAATGCTTTTTTAGGTAGATTGATGTAAATTTTAAGTTGATCTTGTTTATCAATTTGCCTTTCAAGGTTCACCATGATGATGTAATGGAAATTCCTAAAATGAAAACTAAAATGATAAGAAAAATTTTCAATTCTAGCTTTTTCAATGAAAATCCTAGCTACTAAAGGGAAAGAGAAATCATTTTTGAGAGCAAACAACAAAGAGCACAAAATAATATGCATATTTCCTAACTTGTCCCTATGAAAAACACACAATTCACTATATGCAAATGCGGTTTTTTCTTTTTAGTCCCCTTAATTTGAATGCAAAAAGGAAACTATATGCATCAAATCAACAAAAAACAAATGCTTTATTCTTTGAAAAACGATGAATTTAACAACAATTTCTCTTTTAGGAAAAACGAAGAATGGAACTAAAATTTTTCTTATAGGAAAAGAAGAATTTAACGACAATTTCCTTTACGAAAACAAATGGATCTAATGCAGAAATAAACTACTTTGAATTTGATTTTTCAATGATAAAGAAAAACACTCAAAGAGATATTGAACAAACTTACTTTTCAAAGGAGGAAGAATCAGGAAAATTCACTGGTCTTTATGAGGTATCATACAATTGAAAACACAGCAAACAAAAGGCTGAGTATGATGGCAATGACAAATTCAAAGGGAATTTTGTTGGCTAAGGGGGAAACGCAGTCTCTAAAGGGAGACGGTGCATTGCAAAGCACCCCTGAGTGGGAGACAATGCTATGCAGAGCACTGTGTCTTAACCAATAGTGTGTTAGGCACAACAGAGATTCAAAATTCAAGCTACAGAACACACTTCTAATGAAATTATTCGATTCAAAATTCTAATAATTGACAATAGATGCTACTGGGTGGAGAAGCAGAGGAAAAAACACCAAGGATGATAAGGAAACTCCCTAGTGGAATCGCCAATTTGTTATGTGGAATTATGAATTACGGATAAATCAAATTCCATAAATGTGGTTCTATGCATTTAGAACAACAGATCAAAGACTTTTCAGACACTTTCTCTAGGAGTAAATAGATACGCAAAAATATAGAGGAACCTACTTGTGATCCAAGCGCTTCCTATTCTCCTTCTGTCGCTTTTTTTATAGCTTCCAATCCAACTTAGATCGCCAAACTAGTTCCTGCAAGTATAAACACTAAACAGCAAAGAGATTGCAATATAAAAATGCCTATTTATCTTAATCAGTTAAATCGATTGAACATGAAACATATATATCAATTAATAATCCATCATATGAGAAATAGAAACATAAATAGATACATATATGGGAAAATGAACAACAATCTTTATTAATGAGTAGAAGGGGGAGGTTACATCCAATAATCAATTTGATGTCACTAGATCCAACATCATCCCAACCTCATCACAATAAACATCTCACCAGCAGCATATCACTCCTATCACTCTCTCAATTGAGAATCCAACAGCATTTCTTTACCAAATTTCTTCTTTCCCTAGCACTAGGATCTATGCTCAATTTATAGGGCAACTGATGGTAGTTTCTCAATCAATGACTTTCTAATAATAGGCAAGACATGTTCCCAAGCTCAGAGGTGTTATATGGACACATGGATTCGAATATTGACACATATAGACTCTTCTAGAAGGCACTGGCCATGTGGAGATTCCAGAACAATGAGAATTTCGCTCCCATTTGACCAACGCACTCTTGAATGTCGGGAAGTGCTTTGAAAAGCACCCTTGAATGGAGGTAACTACATATGCAACACAGTTAGTCCCTTGAGAGGCAGCGTTGTTGAGCTCATAAGCGATATAACATATACTTCAAACCTTGGAAACCTTGCAATAGAAGTCATGAATGATTTGTTCTTGTCTTAGGGCATGTAGTAACTGAAATGATAGGGGATGATAAACCCTATTTCATTAGTCTTGGGGATGATGTCCAATTTGACCAGGTCATTGGGAATGATGCCCAAATTGAACTATAACACCAGCCTGTTGGACCTGCATATAGATTGGTGACATCCCTGTTAGCTGAATCGGTCCAATATTTGCATGTCAAAATGGTATTAGTCTTCAAAAAACAAAAAACAAAACAAAACTAAACTAAAAACTAAAAAACAAAACAAAATACATAAAAACAAAATATTTCAAAAAGTCCTTTCTACCTTATGCATTCCACTGGAATCCCATAGGAAGAGTTAAATCTGAAGCTCCTCATAAATTCATGCCTGCATATGGATAATCCTTGATCATAATTAGTTGGATTTGAAACCATCTGAAAAATGAAAGACCAAATGAGGATTGGTTACTGCCTCCATGGTGTGCCATCAACTCAACCCATATTGTCATACGAGGTACTCTTGGTGCAAGATCAACCATCTATATCACTTTTGGATGCATCAAGGGCACCCTTTTCCAGGAAAAAGGATACCAAAATGGACCCATAGCCAAATTGCTTCAGTTGACCTGTCTTGCAATTATTCAATTGATATTTCATGTTTATTCTTAGGCCTTCACATTATTTGAAAATTGTATGCTCCATACACTCTAATGCATATTGCATTTGCGCTTTGGTATCCAAATGAAAATTTATGCTTCCTACTATGCGGGTTACAGTGAATAAAATAGTTCTTAGTGGGAGATCCAATACACTTTTAATCAAAATATTTCTGTTGCTTTTTCTTGTTCTCGCATAATATTATTGGGCGATATATAGTATTGGGCGATATATTCATCAGTAGTTTCACTGCCTCCCCTTGAACCACCTATTGAAACTCGCCTCCTCTTCTTTAGAGCACAATAATATATATATATATATATATATATATATATATATTATATATATATATATATATATATATATATAGTAGAAATTATATGCACTAAGCATGCATATGTCAAGATCCACCTAATCTCACACTGTTTAACTTTATACAAGATCTTTGAATCTATTCCACTTGTTAATCTTTTGCGGAAAAATTAATTGCACACACATGTGAAGCATAAACAAAAATTATCAATCACACATAACACAGTTTTTAACCTGGAAAGCCTGAAGCTGAAAACCCCAACTATATATTATGTAACATGGAGATCATATGACAATCTCATACAAGCATACAAATCTTATCACAAGCTCTCAATACAGTACAATCGTCATACACTAATCAGGCCCAATCTTGCAAATCCATGCACCGATCTATGCCACCTGCTAGCCTACCTCCACTACACAATCTCTGTTGAAGAATAGATCTAAATGAATTTGAATTACTCCATAATTGACTGCGCAATCCTCATTGGCATCTCCACTGAGTATGTGATGCAATCAATGCATCACTATAGTCACAACAGATAGTCTATGTTGACCTTTCACCTATCTCTCCACTAGTCTCACTTCGAAATTGTATTTGTAGTTAACTGCTGTATTTTTCAGTTGATTAATGAGTTATTATTTGTGAATTAATTAAATAATTAATTCACTCCACTCTCACTATTGGATCAATCATTTAGACTAGATACAACTAGCTCAACTGAGTCTAACTGAGTTAAACTAAATACAACTCCATAACTACATCTTCTAACTGTGTCATAACTCTACCACTTGAGTTTTAACTGAGTCCTCCATGCGTTAGCTCCAGTAAACCCTTAGGAATAGCGTAATTCCTTCTGTCAGCTGATGTGGCACATCTGTGCATTGAACTAAAGTGCTCCAAGAGAATAAGTTGTTGTTTAGAGCCTGATTATTATTAAGATCTAATAATAATCGACATGCATCTATTTTTAGATTGACGATCTATAAATAGACTTCGCCCAATATTCTAAAAATAGAATTTCATCTATTTTTCCAAATTGACCAACCATCCACAAATAGCATCCTACAACTTCTGAAATATGATCACCATGTCTAAAAATAGACTTACACCTAAAAATAGCCTATAGGCCCACTTAGTGAAGGCGACTCATTTTCACTAAGCTCATCATCTTGTTGAATCTCAACACTCCCTCTCAACAAGATAGGGATTATCCTTCACCCCGATCCTGCCTCTATGGTATTCGAATTTGCTCCTGGTGAGCGCCTTCGTCAAAATATCTGCATCCTGATCCTCCGTAGGAAAGTACTTAAGCAACATGATCTTCCGCTACACACAATCTCTGATATGATGATACTAGATATCAATATTTTTAGATATATCATGAAACACAGGATTAACCAAGATTTTAATGAAACTCTGATTATCACAATGAATCACCGTGGGATCTAAATGTGAACCGAACAAACCAACCAAGATCTTCCTCATCCAGATATCCTCACATGCAGCTAAACTTGCTTCCATGTATTTTTCTTCCGCTGAACTGAGTGCCACAGATTTTTGTTTCCTGTTGTACCAAGAAAATTTCGTAGATCCGATACTAAAAATCCCTCCTGATGTGCTCTTTCTGTCTATTGGGCTTCCTACGCAATCTGCATCCATGAAGCCATGCAATTTCACTTCATCCGTCTGTCTATACCATAAACCATACTCAGATGTGCCCCTAAGATATCTCAGGACATTCTTGCCTGCCTTCCAAAAGAGCTTGGTAGGCTTAACCATCGCTTGTGAAAGTTGTTTCACTGCATAGCATATGTTCGGTCTTGTATTGACTAAATACATGAGCAAACCCACCAACTTTCGATAAACAGTGGCATCCACTACCTCTGCCGATGTAGCATCCTCTTTCTTCCAATTTCCTGGAAGATGAGTGTCGATAGGCTTGCAGCCTTGCATGTGAAACTTCTCCAGTATCTCCCAGGCATACTTTCCTTGTCACACAAACAGTTCACCTTCCCGCTGCCATATTTCCAATCCAAGGAAATAATGAAGGAGGCCCAAATTACTCATCTCAAACTCTTTTGCAAGGTCTGCCTTGCATGAGTGTATCAACTGCTCATCACCTGTAAGTATTAAATCATCAACATAAAGTACAATGATCAAAATCTTACCCTCAACCACAATCTGGTACAAGTTTTCATCCGCCTCACTCTTGGTGAAGCCAAGTCCATTGAAATAGTTGTCGATCTGAGAGTACCAAGCACAGGGTGCTTGTTTCAGCCCATACAGCGCTCCTTTGAGCCTGCACACATGCGACTCGCTGTTGAAGATCTCAAATCCTTCAGGCTTCTCAATGTACACCTTTCCTGAATGATCCCATTAAGTAAAACAGTCTTCACATCCATCTGATGAATGTGCCAACCCATCTGTGTTGAGAGAGAAAGGATGGTTTGTATGGAAGAATATCGTGCGACAGGTGAAAAGGTTTCTTCATAGTCAATCCCCTCAATCTGTGAGAAGCCCCGGGCAACAAATCTTTCCTTATACTTCTCAACGCTCCCATCAGCATCTTGCTTTACCTTGTAGATCCATCTTGATCCTACAACTGATTTTCCCACCGGTCTTGGAACAATCTACCAAGCATTGTTTCTGACAATGGAGTCATAATCCTCCACCATGGCATCTACCCATGTGGGCTCCTGCGTTGCTTCTTCAAAAGAATGTATAAATTTGTTGAATAATGATTAATTATCCACCGAGAATATCCTGATCACATGCAATTCGAATTTATTTGCAACACATAATCTCTTCCACTCAGATCATCAAACATGCGGAAATAAAATCAAGCGATAACACATCAAATCATCATACACATTAACACAGTATGTATGGGGAAAGCTTATAGCTGAAAACCCCGCAGCTATTGTGTATATTATAATGGAGAAATCATGTAACAAACTCAGTACAATACTCCTCACAATTACTCAGTACTATCTCATGAAGTTACACACAAACTAGCTCAGTTTTGAACAGGTTACTGGTTCAAAACTCACCGCCAATTGCCTTGCCTCTATTGCGCAATCCAGGCCTGTCTATATAGAGATCCAAGGTTCGAATCTCCTTGGCTTGACAGCACAATCATCATGGGAAATTCCTCCAAGTGTGGTGCAAATCTCATGCACAACTGATGTCACCACTGATAGCTAACTCCACCCTTTCATCTACCTCTTTCAATGGTCTCCACTGAACTGTCCATGCACTGTAGTGAACTGATGTGTTCTTGAGTTGAATAATGAGTTACTAATTAATGAATTAAATAATATTTAATTCACTCCACTCATTACTAGTTGATTAGCTAGTTAAACTAATCTCAACTAATTCAACTAAGTTAAACCGAACACAACTCCACCAACTGTCTCATCAACTCCACCAAACTTCTGCCACTGAAGTCCTAACTGAAGTCAACCATGCATGAACTCACCAAACCCCTAGGAATAGCGTAATTCCTCTGTCAGATGCATGAGCCACTTCCAAGGCTCGAACTGAAGTGCTCCAAGAGAGTAAACTGAAGTTTAGAGTCCAAATATTATTAAGGGTAAATAATATTTGACTTTCCTATTTTTAGGATAGGCAGTCTAAAAATAGACTTCGACCTATATGTCTAAAAATAGAGGTCCATCTATTTTTACCAACATGACCAATACTCCAAGAATAACATACTGCAACCACTGGACCATGCTCCATATGTCTAAAAATAGACATAGTCTAAAAATAGACTTTGCGCCAGAATTTGCCTGCGGGCCCACTTAGTGAAGGCGACTTCATTTCACTAAGCTCCATCATCTTGCTGCATTTTCAACACTCCCTCTCGGCAAGATATGGATTATCTGCAACCCCTATCCTGCCTCTGTGGAATTCGAACTTGCTCCTGGTGAGCGCCTTCGTCAGGATGTCGGCATCCTGATCCTCCGTGGGAACATATGAAAGCATCATGATTCTCCGTTGAACATAATTTCTGATATGATGATAGGATCGTCCGTATGGAAGAGTACCTTGCGACAGGTGCAAAATTCTCCTCATAATCGATCCCCTCGATCTGTGAAAAGCCACGGGCGACAAATCTCGCCTTGTACTTCTCCACACTCCCGTCAGCCGCCTGCTTCACTTTGTAGATCCATCGCAAACCCACCACTGATTTCCCCTCCGGTCTTGGGACAATCTCCCATGCACTGTTTCTGACAATCGAATCATACTCTTCCACCATGGCATCTACCCATGCGGGGTCCTCCACAGCTTCCTCGAAAGAGGATGGCTCTGTCACGACACATTTTCTCACAAGAGCCATGTATCCAATGTACCGGTCCGGTGACTATCTCTGTCTGCGCTGTGCTGTAGGTGGTCCTACAACCTTCTCTGCATCTTGAGCCAGTCGCTCAGCTTCTGTAGTGCGCTTGCGCCCTCTGATGGTTGGCGCTGCATGAGTGGTCTCTTCCACTCCATGAACTTCCTCTCGTGGCTGATCCACATCCCAAGCTTCTCCCCAGTGAACTAATGTTCTCCCTCATCTCAGATGCAGCTGTAGTTCTCTCAATCGAACACCCGCATGCTTTCCTCCGAAACTTGATATCCCGTCGCACAACAAAAGATTTGATTGTTTGACAAATACAACACAGATTGTATGTGCATCGCTTTCGCTGTACCCCACAAATATTCCAACTTCAGCAGTTGGATCCAGCTTCCTTCTCGCATCCTTCGTCACATGCATGTAGACAGGTGATCCAAAAATCCGCAAATGGGAAATGTCAGGCCTCTTGCCAGAATAAGCCTCCTCTGGTGTACTCATGCCAAGAACCTTGTGAGGACAACGGTTCTGCACATACACTGTTGTATTGCATGCCTCAGCCCACAAGTGAAGGGGTAGGCCCTGATCATGCAACATCGCCCGTGTAGCACCCACGATCATTCTGTTCTTCCGCTCAGCCACCCCGTTTTGCTGTGGGTTATGGGGTGCGATGAGCTCTCTCCGAATCCCTTCTGCGCTGCAGAAATCCTTGAATTCAGCCGAGATGAATTCACCTCCGTTATCACTCCTTAGAGCAATCACCTTCTTCCCCGACTCCTTCTCGACCAGTGCTTTAAACTCACAGAACTTCGCGAATGTATCGCTCTTCTTCTGCATGAAGAAGATCCAGCACTTTCGAGAGAAATCATCAACAAAGATCACATAATACTTGTGCTTTGCTGTCAAAGCAACTGAGAAAGGACCACACACGTCCGTGTGAACTCTCTCAAGGATCGTCGTGGCGCGACTATCCTTCTCGTGAAAGGTGGCTTTCACATACTTCCCTAAAGTACACCCCTTGCACTGATCTGACTGCGCAAGGGTGCCCTTAGGAAGTCCAGTAGAAATCTGCTGCAGAATCTTCAAAGCTCCATGTTGAAGATGGCCCAATCTCCTGTGCCATAGTTCGCCCTCATCATCCCGGCTCACCACATCTCCAGCCTTGCATGCCATAGCTGCGCAGTCATCTACCTGCAACTGATAAAGGTTCTGAGTTCGAACCCCTATCTTCCGGGTCTCTCCAGTAGTCTTACTGCGCAGGAAGGCTTTTCCTTCGTTGAAGACCACATCATAACCCTTATCCTCCAACATCGCTACTGAAATCAGGTTCTTCTTCAATCCGGGTACATGCATGACATCCTTTAGTACAAAGGGTTTACCAGACTCCCTCTGAAAGGATACGGTACCGATACCAGTCGCACTGTATCTACCGTCATCGCCCATCTCGATGTGCATACCTAAATCTTTGTCCTCCAGATCTGAGAACAACTCCCGATCTCCCGTCATATGAAATGACGCACCGCTGTCCAAGAACCACACCGATCCCATCACACTTGAAACCAAGCATGCAATCAGTGAAAAGTCAAGCTCGAACCGTGAAGCCAAAGCTTCTCCATCTGCAGATCTTCCCGCTTGCTTGTTCTTCTTCTTCTTTGGACAATTGGTAGCATAATGTCCATGATCATGGCAGTGAAAACACTTCACTTTCGCCATATCCTACTTCTTGCCCTTTGCACCAGAATGAGAGGTTTTCTTACCCTTCCCCTTCTTTGCTTTGGCCACCAAAGTGCACTTTTCTTGATCAGCTCCCTTTGGTGAAGATCCATCTCGAGTAGTCCTCCGTATCTCCTCCTGCATGAGATCCGCCCAAAGATGCTCCCATCCCGGCAGCTTCTCCCGACCATTGACACTATCTTGATATGAGTGCCAAGCCTTCGGAAGACCAAGGAGAGCCAGGTCGACCATGTCCTCGTCTTCGACAGTCACCCCCACACTTCCCAGCTCATCTCTGCATTGAGGAACTTCGTGAGGTATTTGGCGATACTGTCGCCTTTCTCCATCTTGATGTTCCTGAGCTTATCTTTGAGCGCCAGCTTCCTTTGGTCGCTCTTACTCTGGAATAGATCCGTCAAATATTTCTACATTAAATATGGAGAAGCCTTTCTATGCAGGCTGGATACAATATGATCCTTGACGCCCTCCAACAGGATCCTTCGACATTTCGCCATCTTCTTTTGCCATGCTTCGACTTTAGCGGGATCAGTGGGCCTTTGGACATCCGTATCTACGAACTCCTTCAGACCATTATCTTCTAATACTCCCTCCATGCGATCCTTCCATGCAACATAATTCGAACTGCCTTCAAGAGAATATTCGAGTCGCAAACCGTTGAAAGACATTTTCAACACCGGCACCAAGAAAACAAAACTTCTGCAAAATTCGAATTCCACCTCAAAGCTCAACTGCTCTAGATCTATGAGAACAAATTATTTCTAGCATAGAGATTGAATGCAAGGGGCGTTTACTGGATATATCACCTTTCAAAGAAAGGATGGATCCAGAGGCTACCTGGCCCACATGCAGACTTTGTCTACCGAAATAAGTTTGTAATCACTGTGATGATCAATCTCTACTTCAATAGCTCCGATACCATGTAGAAATTTGTTGAATAATTATTAATTATCCACCGAGACTATCCTGATCACATACAATTCGAATTTATATGCAACACATAATCTCTTCCACTCAGATCATCACACATGTGGAAATAAAACAAGCGATAGCACATCAAATCATCATACACATTAACACAGTATGTATGGGGAAAGCTTATAGCTGAAAACCCCGTAGCTATTGTGTATATTATAATGGAGAAATCATGTAACAAAATCAATACAATACTCCTCACAAGTACTCAGTACTATCTCATGAAGTTACACACAAACTAGCTTGGTTTTGAACAGGTTACTGGTTCAAAACTCACCACTAATTGCCTTGCCTCTATTGCGCAATCATGGCCTGTCTAAATATAGATCCAAGGTTCGAATCTCCTTGGCTTGACAGTGCAATCATCATGGGAAATTCCTCCAAGTGTGGTGCAAATCTCATGCACAACTGATGTCGCCACTGATAGCTAACTCCACCCTTTCATCTACTTCTTTCACTGGTCTCCACTGAACTGATCATGCACTGTAGTGAACTGATGTGTTCTTGAGTTGGATAATGAGTTACTAATTAATGAATTAAATAATATTTAATTCACTCCACTCATAACTAATTGATTAGCTAGTTAAACTAATCTCAACCAGTTCAACTAAATTAAACCGAACACAACTCCACTAGCTGTCTCATTAACTCCACCAAACTTTTGCCACTGAAGTCCTAACTGAAGTCAACCATGCATGAGCTCACCAAACCCCTAGGAATAGCGTAATTCCTCTGTCAGATGCATGAGCCACTTCCAAGGCTCGAACTGAAGTGCTCCAAGAGAGTAAACTGATGTTTAGAGTCCAAATATTATTAAGTGTAAATAATATTTGACTTCCCTATTTTTAGGATAGGCAGTCTAAATATAGACTTCGACCTATAGGTCAAAAAATATAGGTCCATATATTTTTACCAACATGACCAATACTCCAAGAATAACACACTGCAACCCCTAGACCATGCTCCATATGTCTAAAAATAGACATAGTCTAAAAATAGACTTTGCGCCAGAATTTGCCTGCAGGCCCACTTAGTGAAGGCGACTTCATTTCACTAAGCTCCATCATCTTGCTGCATTTTCAAAAAATAAGATGGCTCTATCATGATATACTTGCTCATAAGAGCCATGTATCCAGTATATCGGTCAGGTGATTGTCTCTGTCTGCGCTGTGATGTAGGGACTCCTACATTCTATGCCGCATCAAGCTTCAGTCTCTCAGCTTCTATGGAACGCTTCCTGCCTTGTCTGATGTATGGTTCTGCATGAGTGGACTCATCCACTCCATGAATATTCTCCTATGGCTTATCCACATCCAGAGGCTCATCTTTGGGAACAAGAAGTTCCTCTTCTGCATGCAAGTAAAGCTCCCTCTCAAGCGACAACTTCATGGCTTTCACCTCATTGAATTTTATATCCCGTCGCACAACAGTCATCCGACTGTTTGGAAAATACACACGATAGTTATGGGATGTTTCTGTGTACCCCACAAATATCCCAAATTCTGCAGTCGGCTCCAACTTCTTCCTGGTGTCCTTCGTCACATGAATGTAAACAGGTGAGCCAAAAATCTTCAAATTATAAATATCAGGCTTCTTACTAGTAAAAGCTTCCTCAGGTGTACTCATGCCAAGTACTCTATGAGGACAACTGTTTTGCACATAAACCGTAGTGTTGCATGCTTCCGCCCACAACTGCATCGGTAGGCCCTGGTCATGCAGCATCGCTCATGCAACACCCACGATCGTTCTATTCTTTCTCTCCGCAACCCCATTCTATTGTGGGTTATGAGGTTCTATGAGTTCTCTTCGAATTCCTTCTTTGCTACAGAAGTCTTTGAATTTGCTCGAGATGTATTCACTACCATTATCGCTTCGTAGAGCTTTCACCTGCTTCCCCGACTCTTTCTCCACCAATTCCTTGAACTCACAGAACTTTGAGAACATTTCACTCTTCTTCTGCATGAAGAAGATCCAGCATCTACGAGAAAATTCATCAACAAATATCACATAATACCTATGTTTTTTTGTTGAAGCAACTGAGAATGGTCCACACACGTTTGTGTGAATTCTCTCCAGGATCACTGAGGCACGGTTCTCCTTCTCATGAAAGGTGGTCTTCACAAACTTACCCATTGTACATCCTTTGCATTAATCTGACTGTGCAAGAGTATCCTTGGGAAGTCCAGTATAAATTTGCTGCAAAATTTTCAAAGCGCCATGGTGAAGATGGCCCAATCTCTTGTGCCATAATTCGCCCTCGTCCCCGCTCACCACTTCTTCTGCTTTGCCCACCATTGCAGGGCAGCCATCTACCTCCAGCTTGTAGATATTCTTAATTCAGACCCCTATCTTCTTGGTTTGACCCGTTGTTTTATGTCAAAGGAAGGATTTTCCCTCACTGAAAACAACATCATAACCCTTGTCTTCCAGCATTTCGACTAAGACCAAGTTCTTCTTCAAACCTGGAACATGCATGACATTCTTCAACAAGAACGGATTACCGGACTCCCTCTCAAAGGTAATGGTCCCAATTGCAGTCGCACTGTACCGACCATCTTTGCCCATCTCTATATGCATCTGGAGGTCCTTCTCCTCCAAGTCACTAAACAACTCTTTGTCTCCCGTCATATGGAAAGACGCACCACTATCAAGATACCACACCGATCCCATGTAGCTTGAAACCAAGCATGCGATCAAGGAAAAATACAGCTCAAATTGCAAGGCTAAGGCCTCTCCAGCTACAGATCCAGCAGCCTGCTTATTCTTCTTCTTCTGTGGATAGTTAGTGGCGAAATGTCCATGCTCGTGACAGTGACAACACTTCACTTTGGACAAGTCCTGTTTCTTGCCTTTAGCACCGGATTTTGAAGGATTTTTCTTCCCCTTCCCTTTCCTTGCTTTGGCAGCCAAAGTGAAATTCTCTTCATCTTCATTCTTCGATGAAGATCCATCCCTGGTACCCCACGTTATCTCCTCCTGCACAAGATTCGACCAAAGTCACTCCCATCCCGGCAGTTTCTCCCATCCATTGAAAAAGTCTTCGTAGCTATGCCAACTCTTCGGAAGCCTAAGGAGAGCCAAGCTCACCAATTCTTCTTCATCAACAGTAACCCCAACACTTCCCATTCAATCCTTACAGTGGACAAACTTTGTGAGGTATTTTGGAATACTGTTGCATTTCTCCATTTTATTTTTCTAAGCTTGTATTTAAGCGCCAACTTCCTCTGGTCACTTCTGCTTTGGAACAAATCTGTCAAAGCCTTCCACATTAAGAATGGAGTGGCTTTCCCATGAAGGCTAGACACAATATGGTCCTTCACACCTTCCAACAGAATCCTCCTCGTCTTTTTTGTCTTCTTTTTCCATGCATCAAGTAACGCATCATCGCTAGATCCCAGCTTAGGAACATCGCTATCGATGAACTCCTTCAGCCCATTATCTTCTAGCATCGCCTCCATCATGTCCTTCCAGGATATGTAATTCGAGCTCCCATCAAGGGCATACTCCAATCTCAACCCGTTGAAATACATTTCAATGTATACTCGATTTCTGCACCAAGAATCTTTTATAGCAAATTCGAATTGTCCACCAGCACAAACTCACTTCACAATTGCAATATTCAATCAACAATGCTCTGATACCATGTAGAAATTATAAGCACTAAGAATGCATATGTCCAAGATCCACCTGATCTCACACTATTTAACTTTATGCAAGATACTGAATCTATTCCACTTGTTAATCTTTTGCGGAAAAATTAATTGCTCACACAGTTTTTAACCGGGAAAGCCTGAAGCTGAAAACCCCAACTATATATTATGTAACATGGATATCATATGAAAATCTCATACAAGCATACAAATCTTATCACAAGCCCTCAATATAGTACAATCGTCATACACTAATCAGGCCTAATCTTGCAAATCCATGCACCGATATTTTCCACCTGCTAACTTGCCTCCACTGTGCAATATCTGTTGAAGAATAGCTCTGAATGAATTCGAATTACTCCATACTTGACTGCGCAATCCTCATTGGCATCTCCATTGAGTGTGTGATGTAATAAATGCATCACTATAGTTACAACAAATAGTCTATCTTTCCCTTTCACCCATCTCTCCACTGGTCTCCACTGAAACTGTCATGCACCGTAGTTAACTGATGTATTGTTCAGTTGATTAATGAGTTATTATTTATGAATTAATTAACTAATTAATTCACTCCACTCTCACTATTGTATCAATCAGTTAGACTAGATACAACTAGCTCAACTGAGTCTAACTGAGTTAAACTGAATACAACTCCATAACTATTCTTCCAACTATGTCATAACTCTTCCACTTGATTTCTAACTGAGTCCTCCATGCATTAGCTCCAGTAAACACTCGGGAATAGCGTAATTCCTTCTGTTAGCTGATGTGCCACATCTGTGCACTGAACTGAAGTGCTCCAAGAGAATAAGTTGTTGTTTAGAGTCTGATTATTATTAAGAGCTAATAATAATCGACATGCATCTATTTTTATATTTACGACCTATAAATAGACTTCCCCCAATATTCTAAAAATAGAATTTCATCTATTTTTCCAACTTGACCAACCATCCAAAAATATCATCCTGCAACTTCTGAAATATGATCATCATGTCTAAAAATAGACATAGTCTAAAAATAGACTTGCGCCAAAAATAGCATGCGGGCCCACTTAGTGAAGGCAACTCTTTTCACTAAGCTCATCATCTTGTTGAATCTCAACATATATATATATTCCACATAAATAGTGAGGGTATGACACCAACTTGAAAGAGTTTCTCATCTACATCACACATCCTCGCTAAATTTTCCAGTAATTGTAACTAAGTTCTCATGCCCATAATCAAGTAAAAATTTATTAAACCACATTCACGAAGGGAAAACAATGTGTTTGGATCATTGGTTGCTAACAAATATTCCACCATGTATATCTTTATCTCCACTCTAACATCTTACTTATCAAAGAACCCGTAAACATCAAGGGGAAAACTTATTAGCCAACCAACATGAAGATTTTTTTTATTTTTACTAATTTAATGCTAATAATCCACTTTTCATTATAGGTGTCGCACTTGTCCAGTTAGAAATAGTTTGATAGTGTCACACCTTTCCTGTTCAAGACTTGCGACAACTTGACAGTGTCGCAGTTCCCGATAAGGGAAACCTGTGACATCTAAAAGACATATGTTCCCCACATAAAAAGGTTGAAATCAACTGAAATCATCTAGAAAACTTAAAATAAATCCATCTAATTGAATAGGGGCTCAAAATATCTTACCTAGAAGAAATGAGATTGAAATTTTCCACTGGAGTGCCCCAAATCACTACGATAAGGTCAAGCTAAAAATGATAGTTTTTCCACTTTGGAGGTTAGTAAAAACCAAATGGTAAAATAAAATGACTTTATCTCCTTTTTAAAGGTATGAAAACATTTTTTATATTTTTTTACTTTATCATTTTGTCTGATTTCCATAGTACAACTAATTTTGATTCCATTTTTAGTATATTTTTGGGCATATATGATTTTTTTTGGTCATTTAAGTGTGTGTAGATCACATGTTAAACAATGAAACACGATTTTTTGGCATGAGCATGCTTTTTTTCTTTTTCGGACTCAATAAATTTACAAAAAAAATTCTCACTAGAGTTTCTTTTCGATTTTTCGAACTCTCTAAATATGAAAAATCATTGAGATTTACTTTCTTTGAGCTTGTTAAAATATTACATTGAAAGAATCTAACAAATTATCCTTATAATATTTTGGACTCGCTAAATCTAAAGGAAAAGCGTCATCTTGGAGTTTTATTTTCTTTCCTTTTTCAAACTCTTTAAATATGAAAATATGCATTCATTGGACTCATAGAACTTAGACAACAAAGGATCAATTTGTAGGTTGGGACTATACCACTCCTTCCTAGTCTTCATTAAAAATACTCCAAAGGAATCATCCGAAGGATGAGCTTATATTCCAAGCATATATTATCCTCCTCAATCTTGCTTAAAAATAAATAGGTACTCGCCAGAAATGGTGGGGAAATTTGGGAAGGGGATATATAAAAGTTGTGCACATTTTATGGCAGCAAGTTGCTCTTGAACATGACACCCTTTCAATACTTATGTCAAGGTTGGGAAACTCGCTTGTATCTTCTTAATCATACTCCTTTAAAAGTATTACACTTTGGTCTGTGATTCCTTTTTTGAGTCATTTCTACGAAGATAATTGTCATTTCATCAATATGTTCAAGACAATTTCAACCTAAGTTAACCAATTTTTCACAATTCTTAAGCCTTCTATCATGTCGGTCACCCCTAAGTTAGTCCTAAATCACTTTGTTCTCTATTTTACTTCACATATTTGTACTTGTTTCATGTCATTGATGGGGGATACATCAAGGCGCTCCTGCAACGAATCACTTCCTATTGACTTCAACACATTATCTAGGAAGTTGAATTGGAAACCATTTATTACCTTGGAGCTTGCATGCCTTAATGGGAAGTTTCCTCACCTTCGACGATAGGTTTACATCATTGAACTTCAATCGAATTATTTTATGTGTTCAACTTCAGATCATTTATTCACACTTATTATAATGTACTTGATTACCTTAAGGGCCATTTTCATTAATGGTGATTTATTTTGTGTTATTAATGGTTTTCATCATTGATTGGTAATCGGACAGTTTCTACCATGATCGACCTCAACACATATATTTGCATGGTTATATTCGTACAATGTAAATATAGAAATGAAGACCTTGGATCCTATATGTTACATATAGGTTGCAATGGATTCTATTGAGTATTTATGATTGTTTCATAGATCCAGGATGTATGTCTAGCGGCTATTTTCGTATTAATATATTCGGCATGGATCCACGATGTACGTTTAGTGGCCATGACTCCTTTCTCATTTGACATGGATCTTTCCATTTCGACAGCTATGCTTTGATTCAGTTATATTATAAGTATGGGAATTCCTACATTAGAGATGATATTATTATACTATAACTACTTGATTGTTGTTGGCAGGTTTCCAACCAGTCCATTCTTTGCTTCAATGCCTTTGCACGATAAACTATTTCAGTTATCACTCCTTTTCTAACTTCATACTTTAAGGGGAATTTTATTACACATTATTTTGTCGCATTCATGAAAATTAATGGCATAACCCTATCCTTCGTCATATGAAGCATTATCGCCATTAATCCCTAAAGAAAATGGAAGAAAATCCTCTCCCTCGAAGATCAAAAACTTGTGCAAATATCTTTGAAAGCCCTAATTCAAGAGAATGTTGCAGGTTACAAATTTCCAACATGCACCATAGTTTATTTTCATGGGTTTCATAATTGTAAGATGTGACAGTGTCACAAGTTTCTCATTCAAAAGGTGCAACACAATTTTTACAAAGAAAAAAATAAAAAAGAATGAGAAGCTTCTAGAAGATAAGCCTCGTGAATGGAATATATCCAGATCAGTTTGGATCTGACTCGCATCCCTAATTTAGATAGATCATAACCTCGTCTTCTTATCTTCCTCTAAGCCTACAAATACAACCATATTTAATTGAGAGAGAGATATTGGTTTATTTCATAAAGGCTTTGGCTCTAAGATTCTCATTAAAACTCTACCAATGTATTCAACTTATGATCCCAAAGATTTTAAAATCAAGGTGTTGAGACAAAAAATCGTTGGAAGGGGTCTCTACGACATCAAGGCATCAAGTTGTAATCGCTTCCTTGTGATAATACGGTTATACATTATTTTCCCACAATAATTATTCTATCTCATAATTTTTTGTATATATTTTATTGATCATAGATATAAGTCTTGTCAAATTATATTTGGATTATATGTGATTGTATTCTTGTTTGTATGTGTTTTCTACAAGTATTTTCTTTGTGACACTGAAGACAAGGTTGGAAGCTACATTATTTCAAGAAACTAGCGAGGATGAAATTCGATAAAAAAGTATGGATCTTCCATCTCGCTCCTTTCAATATTAGTATGATTTGATTGTAATAGAATTACGGAAAGCTATATATTTCTAACTTGTTTTCTTCTATACATGAGTATCGAATCTAAGGAGATCAGTCTTGTTTGCAAGAAATATTTGTCTAATAACAAAAGAGGTGTGATGTAACTACCTCCTCCCACATTTACCCATTTCGACAAGCTCGACAGGGTAAGCATGAGACAAGTATCACTATGATATGACCTGACCTTCAAGATCTAGTTATGGAAGTGCGTTCGACACACCGAAAACTTATAGACATCCCTTAGAGGCTACAGACCACCCAGGAGCCCGCAAACAACTCCAGGTGGTCAATCCCTGAGTTGGATATCTTTTTATCAAGGAAACTATCCAATCACATGAAAAACACAGCATCAGTACAGTTATGAGGTCCCAACGGAACGCATATTTCAGTGTCAACGGTCCCGATATTTGAGCCACCTATCCAGGCTAGCCTCCATACCATTGCCCAAAACTACCTTTAATTTCCAAAATGATAAATAATATGATGACAAGGCTAACCTATTAAAACTCAAGAAATAAATTAACCTAGACATGCCTAATCCATGATAGACATTTCTTCAAACATATGGTAAACCTGTGAACTACAGGTCATGAATGCATATCTAATCATAAGGGTTTGAACTTCATCTGAGAATCACCAACAAGGTATAATTCCCTCTCAAGATAGCTGAAATAATACTTTTCATGTCATGCATTCATCAACCATTCAAATACTTATCAAAACATGAGAAGAGCCATAGATAGAATACATCATATAACCAGCATAAAAATCATGGAAAATAATCCATAGCATTACCATCATAATCAATTAAAATTATCATTGCTAACAATAGGAAAGCATCTCATATTAACTTATGAAAATTCCAACCAAGTCAAGGACTTCCATGTACCACCCGACCATAAATTGGGTTGAACCATATCTCTTTTTCATCCAATCACCCTCATGCCATATTTCAAGCATGAATGTGGGGTCATAATGGTTAAACCAAAACCAACCAGGGCTTCGAGAGGCCAAACCACCTCAACCCTTAACCTCAGTGCTCTCACCTATACGGTCTAGAAATCACTAACATCAACCAAATCGGTCTCTACCCAAGTTGTCCAGGGCTCCTTGATCTAGTAACTCAACCCACAGCTAATATAGGGCTCTAGAGCATTTGATCCAACCTAAGGCTCTAGGGACTAGTAACTCAACCCACAAGGCTCCAGAGCATTTTTCCTAACCTGCTAGCTCCAACAACTAGTAACTCAACCCAAGCTATTACAGGGCTCCATATTGTTTGTTCCAACCCACAACCATAGGGAACCTGAGAACCAATCAAAAAAATAAGTGGGAAACCCACAACACCATAGATATCCAAGAAATGGAAAGGCAAGGTTGAAACCATTGTCAATCCAGGAAAATTTCCATGCCAATGGTAGCACATAACCAAGGAACCACATGCATATACCATGCATCCAAAAACTAGTAAGGAGATCATACATGCAAACCAATCCAGCTATAGTTGTTGATCCAATTATCTCCTTAATCTTCCTTGATTTCCTTTTCTTGTCCTTTGCTTCCTTTCTTGTCTTCTCCCAAATCCAAGAGAACTTCGTGTTCTCCAACAATGCTCTAAGTGTGCAAGAGTGTATGAGAGAATGAACTAGAGCTCCACCACAAAATTTTCAAAAAGCTAGCAACTTTTTCTATGAAAAATTTCTATCATTGATGCCTCTATTTTCTTCATTTTCCTTCATTTTTTCTCTAATTTCTCCTATTTTCTTTTATTTTCATAATTAAATGTAATTTATTGCCTCTTTTCCTTTTCCAATGCCTTTTCCAATTTCCATAGCCATTAATAACCACAAGTGATTCCCACTAAAGTGTTTTCCCAACACTCAACGTGGAATATGTGTCCCATGAACTTGGTCTTATTTTATTTACATGGAAAATAAACCAGGGGATGTTACAAACCCCTCCCCCTTGGGGGAACATCGTCCTCGATGTTCAATGTTTCTTATAACCAGCAATGTTCAATGTTGCTTATAACCAGCAAAAAATGTTGCCTGTGGATCTTTATAACACAACTCAATGTAGCATTTACAACATGCCAAATTGTTGAAACCATGAACATTGTACTAATTATTGGAGATTTATAACACATATAGATGAATTATTTACAACACATTGCTTAATGGAGCTTTATAACACAGCTCATTACAGTATATATAATACACATATGCATAAACATAAACCAAATTTCGCCTGCTCAACTAGCAAATAAAGAAGGATATAAAGCCTGCATCTGACCAACCATATCCCATGTAGCTTCATCGGGCCCAAAGTGCTTCCACTACACTTTAACTTGATCTATTTCTTTGTTTCGAAGCATGATTTTCTTCCACTGCAAAATGCACTAAGCTTTTGGCTAGAATTCTCACTCTAGTTCCACCTACAATACATACCAATCAATCACATTATCAGCATCCTGCACATATCTATTAAGCAATGAAACATCAAAAACATCATGGAATTTCACTGTTGGTGGAAGCGCAAGTCTATTGGCCACTGGTCCAATCCTCTCAAGGATCTCAAATGTCCTACAATACCGAAGTGCTAGCTTAGCACATGACCCAATCCTCAAGGAGCTTCTCTTAGGCTTGATGTGAAAGTACACATGCTCCCCAACCTAAAACTCCTTGAATGTTCTATGTTGATTTGCATAACTTATGTTTTTCATGCATTGCCTTTAAATTCCTCTTAATAACATGCATCTCCTATTCCATCTCAGCCAACATGTCCAGTCCAATCAGCGCTTTTTTCACTAGATCACTCCAGCTGATAGGAGTATTACAACTCCTCCCACTTCCTCTGTTGATGCATGACATACATCCTCAACGTGACCCTCTCTATCTGTCCATATGTCTATGGATGATAATTTGTATTGAAGGCTAACTTTATCCCCATCCTACAAACAAATCCTTCCAAAACGTGGAAGTGAACTTGGAATCTTTGTCTGATATAATATTCTTAGGAACACCATGCAATCTCACTATCTCCCTAATGAAGATTTTAGTTACCTCACTAACTAAAATTTTAGACTTCAATACAATAAATTGAGCTACCTTACTCAACCTATCAACCACAACAATGATCGAATCATGTTTCTTGGATGTCCTCTGCAAACCAGTAATGAAGTCCATGGAAATGCCCTCCCATTTCCATTATGGAATCGGAATAGACTGCAACAAACTAGTTGGATCCTTAGACTCTACTTTCACTTGCTGATAGTCCAATCATCTCGCAACAAACTTAGCCACCTCTTTCTTCAAATTCGGCCAATGATAGAACTTCTTCACAATTTTCAACGTCTTATGGTATCCTGGGTGACCTGAATATGGCTTTACACGAAACTCCCTCAATATAACCTTCTTGAGCTCACTACTATCTGGAACATAAATATTTTTACTGAATCTGACCAAGCCATCTATCATGAGGTGATACTCCCCATCCCTATCACCTTCACCCTATTGCTGCAATATTTTCTTCAATACCTATCATCATTCCTCCCTACATGCAAGATCATCTCTTGTAAATTTGTCCCATAAGAGCTTACAGTTGAAATGTGATTCACCTGAACTCTCCTACTGAGAGCATCTGCAACCTTATTCTCTTTTCCCTTAATGTATTTGATCTCAAATTCAATCTCACTGAGGGTATCCAACCATCTAGCTTGCCTGGAATTCAGATTGGGTTGGTCAAACAAGTACCTCAACCTACTGTGATCACTCATCAAAACAAACCTCCTGCCAAGAAGATAATGTCCCCACATATTTAATGCATGAATGATCGTTTTCAACTCAAGATAATGAGTCACATAGTTTTGCTCGTGCTCATTCAGCTTCCTTGACTCATAACATACCACTTGCCCTTCTAGCATAAGGATTTTACCCAGTCCTTCCTTGCAAGCATTTGTACATACCACAGACTCCTTATTAGGATCTACAATCTTCAATATAGGATCATTTACAAGAAAATGATTCAACTACTCAAATTTATTTTCACACTCCTCATTCCATTCAAACTTCTTTCCTTTTCTTTGCAAATATGTAATAGGATAGCTAATATTTGAGAAGTTCCCGATGAACCTCCTGCAGCAACCTTGTTGTCCCAAGAATGATCTGACCTCATCCACATTCCTAGGAGTTGGACACTCCATGATAGCTTTAATATTTTTTGGGTCCATTGTTATCCCTTCTTTGGAAACAACATGTCCCAAGTAATGAACTTCAATCAGAAAGAAACTACACTTGTTGAAGTTGGCATACAATGGATGCTCTCTCCACAATATCAATATTTTTTCCGCGTGCTCTGCATGTTCCTCCTCATTCTTAGAATATATCAATATGTCACCAATAAACACTATCACAAACTTGTCCATATAAGGACGCAACACATTGTTCATCAAACAAATGCAATTAGCTAGAGAATTAGTAGTACCAAATGGAACCACCACAAACTCATAATTCCCATACTTGGTACATAATGCAGTCTTGTAAATGTCTTCTTCTTTGATGCGGACTTGATGATATCCTGATCTCAAATCAATCTTTGAGAATATTATTGCTCCCTTCAAATGATCAAACAAATCATCAATCCTCGGCAATGGATACATGGTCTTGATAATTTCCTTATTCAACTGCCTTTAGTCAATGCACAATATAAGAGTATCATCTTTCTTCTTTACAAACAGTGTTGGTGCACCCCAAGGTGACACACTTGGCCTTATGTATAATTTATCAAGCATTTCCTTAAGTTTCAAATTCAATTCCACCAACTCTGGAGTACTCATTCTGGTGTGGCACTAACTCAATAGAAAAATCCACCTCTCTATGAGAAGCAAACTCTAAAATATTTGCTGGAAACACATCCTGAAACTGCTGCAAAACAGGGTACTTCTTCAAGACTTCCTCATCTTCAACATCATTTCTTTGTCACTGGAAATATGAACTGCAAAAAATACACATCCTTTCCAACAATTGCGTTTTTTCTGCATAGTTGTAATCGTTCTCACTAATGTAGGCTTGCGCTTTTTCTGCATAGTTGTAATCGTTCTCACTTATGTAGGATTCTTCTTTCCCTGCAAGAGTCTTTTTTCCCCATCATCATCCAGACACTCAATAGCCTTATCATAGCAATCCACTTTAGTCCTATGAATGAACAACCAATCCATGCCCAAAATCATACTATATTATCCCAAAGGAAGCACATTTATATGTGTTGATGTAGGCATACCATTCAGCTCAAATGAACAAGATCTCACCCAATGATGAACTCTTCTCTTGGTCCCTATAGCTAACTGCACCAACCAATATTTTGCATGCACTTCTTTATTCAAGCAACACTTATCAACCAGTTCAGGACTAATATAACTATAGTTATATCCAGGTTCAATAAAAATGGAAACATATTGATCACAAAGCTTACCTTCCATCTAGATAATGGATGTATGATTATTAGTTTGCCTATTATCCACTACTGCATAAATCTGAGGAATGTTCTGCCCAACATCCCCAATTTTTTGTGCCTCCTAAGCATTGTAAATATGAGGTTTGTTTCCTTGATTTGTGGACAATATCTCCTACAATTCTCTCCACCATGAGTCCAACACTACAAATGCTTCACGACGTGACCCTTGTTCTACTCCTCACGATGAGACCCATGTCCTCTGTCAATTTCATTGAACTTCTTATAAGTTTCCACATTCTCTTTATCACCTACATCATGAGGTATTCCTCGCTCATTACCCCACTTTCCTTTAATATTCTCATTTCCTTTCTAATCCCACTTCGGCGCATACTTACGCTTAGACCTCTCATAAAAATTCTTTAGCTTCCCAATGACTTCCTCCAATGACCGAGATTCATCATACTCAATCTGATCTTTAAATGATAAAAACAACCCAATGATGAACCTTTGTCTTCTCATCCTTGAGGTAGGGCACATACCTTAACATCACCAGAAACTTAGTCATGTACTCTTCATCTCTCACATAACTCCTTGGCTTTTCCGTCATAATATCTCTCAGACAAGTACTTCTTCCTAAAGAGTCTTGTAAACTCGTGTCAACTCAACTCCTCTACCTTGATGCCTCTGACACACTTCACATCTTCCCACCAAATATTTGTTTTTCCCTTGAAACTAAAGACCATTATCCTAGCTTTCATATTCTCTGAATAATTATGCAATTCAAATAACTTCTCCATCCCAAGTAGTCATGCTTTTGCATATTTTGGTTTATTCACATCCCCATCAAAATTAGGAGGCTTGCCTTTCTTGGACTCCTCTGGAAAATATTGATTCTCACTCCTCCTATAAGGATGTTGGCGGTAATTATGATGATGTCTCTCGGAACTAGAGCTAGAATAGAATCCATGAGTGTTAGCCCGCCTGACAAGTGTATCTAAAGATCTGTTGTCTTTGATCGAGACCTGCTACCATATTTGATAGGTGTATCCATATCCAACCTATATCATGATCGAGACCTGCTACCATATTCCCCATTAGTCCTTTCCTCATATCCATGATTGATCCTCAGTTGTCCCTATCTCTGCAAATATGTAAGGCTCTAAAGGATCATTGCATTAACTTCTGATTTCTTTTCCTGAGCTTTGGAAAGCCTTTCTTGTGACTCAATCAACATGTTATTTTCTAGTTTGCAACTTTTGATCTCTGCCTTCAAACTTCTCAATGTATCTTCTATATCAGGAGAATATTCATCTCCTTGTTTCTCAACTGATCTTTACCACACATCAGGCCTGTAAGGGGAGCCATGTGAAATGTATTCCACTATTCTACTCTCCATATCTAATCTTCTATTTTCCAATAGCATACCATGTTAGATAGACCAAATAGAAGACATAATCAAAATCATACCTTAGTGTATCTCAGGGGAGGCTATCACATTTTCACAAGTCAATTCAGATTAGCATGATACATAATAACATCAAGAACTTATTTTTCATGCAAGAAACCGCCATGACAATAATCCTCATCAATAACGATCGCAATGCATAAAATAACATGTTACTATCATGCATGACTAATCGATGCATGTGCATATGACTGCACTAATCAACTACCATATACCATGCATGTAACCACAACAACAATAGAATGATAGGCATGCATATAAAAACCATTAACCATCATACTTGCAAGCCAACATATAATACATGTATGACGATATGCTTTTACCCTGAGGTCCAATGATGAAACCTCACTCTGATACCAACCTGTAACCGCGTCCTCCCACATTTATCCATTTCTACAAGATCGTCACAGTAAACATGATACGAGTGTCACTATGATATGACCCGACCTCCAAGATCCAGTTATGGAAGTGGGGCCAACACATTGATAACTTACAAACATCCCTCGGGGACTACATACCACTCAAGAGCCTGCAAACCACTCCATATGGTCAACCCTAAGCTGGAGCTATTTTCATCAAGGAAACTCCCCAACCACATGCATAACACAGCATCAGTGCGATTATGAGGTCCCAACCGCACACATAGGCTTGCCTCCATGTGATTATGACTGAAATTCCTAAGTTCAATGTTAGTGGTCCTGAGATCTAATCCACCTTTCCATGCTAGCCTCCAGACCACTGCCCAGAACTGCTTGTAAATTTCCATAATAATAATAAAGATGATGACAAGGTGAAATAATCAAAACTCAAGCAAGAAATTGACCTAGACATGCCCAATCCATGACGTACATTTCCTCAAACATATGGTAAACATCTTAGCTACTGGTCATGAATGCATATCTAATCATAAGGGTATGAACTTCATCTGAGAATCACCAGGAAGGTCTAAAGTCTTCTCAAGATAGTTGCAATAACACTTTTTATCTCATGCATTCATCAACCATTCAAATACTTATCAAAACATGACAATATCCATAGATAGAATACATCATATAACCAGCATATAAACCATGGAAAATCAGTCATAACATCACCATCATAAACAATAAAAATTCTCATATATCATAATAGGAAAGTATCTCATATTAACATATGAAAATCTCAACCAAGTCAGGGACTGCAACATACCACCCGACCATAGATTGGGATGAACCAAATCTCTCTTTCAGTCAATCACCCTCGCGCCATATTCCAAGCATGAATGCGGGATCATAAGGGTTAAACCAAAACCAATGAGGGCTTCTAGAATCCAAACCACCTTAACCCTCAACTTCAGTTATATCACCTATACGATCCAGAAATCACTAACATAAACTAGATCAGTGTCTACCCAAGTTGTACAGGGCTCCAGGAACTAGTAACTCAACCCACAGCTAATATAGGGCTCCGGAGTGTTCGTTCCAACTCGCGGTTCCATGGAATAGTAACTCAACCCACAGAGCTCCAAAGTGTTTATCCAAACCTACAGGCTCCAGGAACTAGTAACTCAACCTAAGTTGTTCCAGGGCTCCAGAGCAATTTTTCCAACCCACATCCATAGGGAACCTGAGAACCAATCAAAAAATCAAGTGGGAAACCCAGAACACCATGGTTATCTAGGAAATGGAAAAGAAAGGATGAAACCACTGTCAATCTAGGAAAATCTCCATGTCAATGACAGTACATAACCAAGGAACCACATGCATATACCGTGCTTCCAAAAACCAGCAAGGAGATCATAAATGCAACATGTTACCCACAAAGAAATCTAGCTATAGTTGTTGATCCAACTATCTCCTTGTGCTTTCTTTGCTTGTCCTTTGCTTCCTTTCTTGTCTTCTCCCAAATCCAAGAAAATACTAGAGTGATCCAAGAATACTCTAAGTGTGCAAGAGTGTGTGAGAGAATGAACTAGACCTCCAGCACAAAATTGTTTAAAAGTAGGTGGTTGTGACCAAGGTTGAAGGTGCAAATCTGAAGGTAGCTTGGTTGGGTGACAACCCTCTGAAAAAGGTGAATTAGTTATGGACCAAAATAATTTGTTGACATATCCAAGGAGGAAATTAAATATTTAGGTTGGTGCCTACTAATTTGTTGAGTTGGTGCTCAACTAGGGAATTGGAGTCTCCTATAGGTTGGTGCCTACAAAATATGTAAGTCAGTGTTTATAGAGGATTGGTGTCCTCACAAGTGATTGCTTGTATCTTTATAGAAAATTAAATTTTGATAGTGAATCTTTAGCAAATGGTTTTCTTGAATTTTGGGTTTCCACTTTAAATATTTGTGTTCATATTTTATTTCTAATTAAAATGGGTAATCATGTGATGTGTTAAAGGTTAAAAATGGTTAAAGTAACAAAATGTTGATCCCACCGCCCCTCTCATTATGTTGAGAATGCAACAAGATGATGAGCTTAGTGAAAAGAAGTCGCCTTCACTAAGTGGGCCCGCGGGCTATTCTTGGCGCAAAGTCTATTTTTAGACTATGCCTATTTTTATACATGTGGATCATGTTCTATGAGTTGCAGGATGCTATTTTTGAATGGTTGGTCAAGTCGGAAAAAATAGATGGACTTCTATTTTTAGACATATTGGGCGGAATCTATTTTTAGATTACCAGTCTAAAAATAGATATGTCGAATATTATTAGCTCTTAATAATATTTGGACTCTAAACATTATCTTATTCTCTTGGAGCACTTCAGTTAAGTGCACAGATGTGGCACAGGAGCTGACAGAAGGAATTATGCTATTCCTAAGGGATAAGTGGAGCTATTGCATGGATAATTTAGTTAGAACTCATGTGAGAGAGTTTGGTGGAGTTGATTGAGGAAGTTAATGGAGTTGTGTTCAGTTTAACTAATCTAAACATAGCTGAGCTAGTTGTATCTAGTCTAACTGATTGATACACTAGTGAGAGTGGTGTGAATTAATTATTAATTAATTCACTAATTATAAACTCATAAATCAACTAAAGAATACATCGGTTAACTTCAGTGCATGGACAGTTTCAGTGGAGACCAGTGGAGAGGTAGGTGAAAGAGAAAGTGTGACTATCAGTTGTGACCATACTGGTGCATGAGTTTGCACCACACATTGATGGAGATGCCAATGAGGATTGTGTAGTGCATACCAGGTGGATTCGAACTCATATTGGGCCATTATTCATCTTGGATTGCGCAGTAGAGGCAGGCTAACAGGTGGAGCAGATTGGAGCATGTGTTTTGCTAGATCTGAGCTTGTGTAGTGTGTAACAATTGGAGATTGTACTGAGAGCTTGTGAGGATTTTGTACAATGATTGTTACATGATCTCTATCATTATAATATACAGATAGTTTGGGGTTTTCAGCTTTAAGCTTTCCCATAAATAATGTGTTTATATGTGTGATTGTTTATGGTTTTAATGTGCACATGCGATTATTTATATTTCCGCAATTAATGATCAATAGTAGAAGAGGTTATGTATTATGCATAAAGCTCAAATAGTGTGTGATCAGGATAATCTCGGTGAATAATTTAACAGTTATTCAAATTTCTACATGGTATCAGAGCGATATTGATCATTGGAGCGATTGCAAAACATTGAAGCGATTGAGTTTTGTGCTGGTGGAATTTGAATTTGCAGCGGTGTTTTCTTTGTGTCGAAGTTGAGATGTCTTTCAATGGATTGTGATTGGAGTATGCCCTTAAGGGCAGCTCGAATTATATTGCATGGAAGGACAAGATGGAGGCGGTGCTAGATGACAATGGGTTGAAGGAGTTCATAGATGCAGAAATTCCAAAGCCTACTTCTACTGATGCTGCCGTACTTGACGCATGGCAAAAGAAGACAGCAAAGTTTCGAAGGATTCTGTTGGAAGGTGTGAAGGATCACATAGTATCCAGCCTTCATGGTAAGGCTTCTCCATTCTTGATGTGGAAAGCTTTGACAGATTTATTCCAAAGCAAGAGCGACCAGAGGAAGTTGGCGCTCAAGGACAAACTCATGAACGTAAAGATGGAGAAAGGCGACAGTATGCCCAAGTACCTCACGAATTTCATCCAATGCAGGGATGAGCTGGGAAGTGTGGGGGTGACTGTTGATGATGAGGACTTGGTGAGCTTGGCTCTCCTTGGGCTTCCGAAGAGTTGAAATTCCTATCAAGACTCTGTCAATGGTCGGGAGAAATTGCCAGGATGGGAGCGACTTTGGTCGGATCTTATGCAAGAGGAGATAAGGCGGAGTACCAGGGACGGATCTTCATCAAAGAACTCTGATGAAGAGAATTGCGCTTTGGATACCAAAGCAAAGAAGGGGAAGAGCAAGAAAGCTTCTCATTCTGGTGCGAAAGGCAAGAAGCAGGACATGTCCAAGGTGAAGTGCTTTCACTGTCACCAACACGGACATTATGCCACAAATTGTCCGCAGAAGAAGAAAAATAAGCAGGCTGCTGGATCTGCAGCTGGAGAGGCCTTAGCCTCGCATTTTGAGCTGGATTTTTCGCTGATCGCATGCTTGGTCTCAAGTGTGATGGGTTCAGTGTGGTTTCTGGACAGTGGTGCGTCTTTTCACATGACAGGAGATCGAGATTTGTTTACTGATCTGGATGAGAAAGATCTTGGAGTGCACATCGAGATGGGCAATGATGGTAGATACAATGCGACCGGTATCGGTACCATTTCCTTTGAGAGGGAGTCTGGTAAACCCTTCGTATTGAAGGAAGTGATGCATGTTCCAGGATTGAAGAAGAATCTAATCTCTGTGGCGATGTTAGAAGACAAGGGATATGATGTTGTCTTTAGTGAGGGAAAGGCTTTCCTGCGCAGTAAGGCAACTGGTGAGACCCGGAGGATAGGGGTTCGATTTAAGAACCTTTATCAGTTGCAGGTAGATGGCTGCGCAGCAATGGCAGGCAAGGCAGAAGGAGTGGTGAGTCGGGACGATGGCGAGCTGTGGCACAGGAGATTGGGCCACCTTCACCATGGAGCTTTGAAGATACTGCAGCAGATTTCTACTGGGCTTCCCAAAGGTACACTTGCGCAGTCAGATCAATGCAAGGGATGTACCTTGGGAAAATTTGGGAAAGCCACCTTTCACGAGAAGGATAGTCGCGCCACAACGATCCTTGAGAGAATTCACATAGATGTGTGTGGACCTTTCTCAATAGCTTCGACAACAAAGCACATGTACTATGTGATATTTGTTGATGATTTTTCTCGGAAGTGCTGGATCTTCTTCATGTATAAGAAGAGCGAGACATACTCAAAGTTTTGTGAGTTCAAGGCACTGGTTGAGAAAGAATCGGGGAAGCAGGTGAAGGCTCTTAGGAGCAACAATGGTGGTGAATTCATCTCTGGCGAATTCAAGGACTTTTGTAGTGCAGAAGGAATTCGAAGAGAGCTCATAGCACCTCATAACCCACAAGTAGGAATGGGGTCACAGAGACGAATAACGTAACAATCGTGGGTGTTGTGGGTGTCGCACGAGCGATGCCGCATGATCGTGATCTACCCATTCACTTGTGGGCGGAGGCATGCAATACTTCAGTATATGTGCATAACCGTTGTCCTCACAAGATACTTGGCATGAGTACACCCAAGGAGGCATTTTCTGGTAAGAAGCCTGATATTTCCCATTTGAGGATTTTTGGTTCACCTGTTTACATTCATGTGACGAATGATGCCAGAAAGAAGCTGGATCCGACTGCAGAGGTTGGGATATTTGTAGGGTACACTGATACGCCCCACAACTATCGTGTGTATTTTCTAGGCAGTCGCAAGACTATTGTGCGATGGGATATCAAATTTCAGGAGGAGAAAGCCATGAAGTGTTCGCTTGAGAGGGAGCCACACTTGCATGCAGATGAGGAGCTATTAGTTCCTAAGGATGAGTCTCAAGATGTGGATCAGCCACAAGAGGAGGTTCATGGAGTGGAAGAAACCACTCATGCAGTGCCAACCATCAGAGGGAGCAAGCGCACTACAGAAGCTGAGCGACTGGCTCAGGATGCAGAGAAGGTTGTAGGACCACCTACAGCACAGCGCAGACAGAGACAACCACCATCGCATATCGGATACATGGCTCTTGTGAGCAAGTGTATCGTGACAGAGCCATCCTCTTTCGAGGAAGCTGTGGAGGATCCCGCATGGGTAGATGCCATGGTGGAAGAGTATGATTCGATTGTCAGAAACAGTACATGGGAGATTGTCCCAAGGCCGGAAGGGAAATTAGTGGTGGGTTCGAGATGGATCTACAAAGTGAAGCAGGCAATTGACGGGAGTGTGGAGAAGTACAAGGCAAGATTTGTTGCCCGAGGCTTTTCACAAATAGAGGGGATCGATTATGAGGAGACCTTTTCACCTGTCGCAAGGTATTCTTCCATACGGACGATTCTTGCTCTCTCAGCGCAGATGGGGTGGCACATTCATCAGATGGATGTGAAGACTGCGTTCCTCAACAGAGTCATTGAGGAGGAGGTGTACATAGAGCAGCTCGAAGGTTTCGAGATCTTCAGCAGCGAGTCGCATGTGTGCAGGCTCAAGAGAGCGTTGTATGGGTTGAAACAAGCACCTCGTGCTTGGTACACACGGATAGACAGTTATTTCACCGGACTTGGATTCTCCAAGAGTGAGGCGGATCCTAACCTATACCAGATTGTGGTGGAGGGTAAGTTGCTGATCATTGTACTTTATGTAGATGATTTGATTTTGACAGGTGATGAGCTGTTGATACTCTCATGCAAGGAGGATCTTGCAAAAGAGTTTGAGATGAAGGACTTGGGCCTCCTTCATTATTTCTTGGGATTGGAAATTTGGCAGTGCAGTGGTGGAATGTTTGTTTCTCAGGGTAAGTATGCCTGGGAGATACTGGAGAAGTTCAAAATGCATGGCTGCAAGCCTGTTGATACTCCTCTTCCTGGTGGTTGGATGAAGGAGGATGCTACTTCAGCGGAGGTAGTGGATGCCATTGTTTATCGACAGTTGGTGGGGTCGCTTATGTATCTGGTCAATACATGACCCGATATATGCTATGCAGTTAACCAGCTTTCACAAGCTATGGTTAAGCCTACCAAGCTCTTTTGGAAGGCGAGGAAGCATGTATTGAGATATCTCAGAGGCACATCGGGATATGGATTGTGGTACAGACAGTCGGATGAGGTGAAGCTATGTGGCTTCACGGATGCAGATTGGGCAGGGAGCCCAACGGACATAAAGAGCACATCTGGAGGGATTTTCAGTATCGGGTTGACAGTAGTTTCTTGGTACAGCAGGAAGCAGAGATCCGTGGCACTCAGTTCAGTAGAGGCTGAGTATATGGCAGCGAGTTTGGCTGCATGCGAGGCTATATGGATGAGGAAGATCCTGGCTCGGTTGTTTGGGTCACACTTGGATCCTACTCGTGATTTATCAGGATAATCGAAAGGCATTTTATCATCAAGACCGTATTTCATGATTTCCTCTAACAACTTGACATCCTAAGATCATCATTATCATCATATCGTAGATTGTGTGCAACGAAAGGTCATGTTACTTTCATACATTCCTACGGAGGATCAGGATGCTGATATCTTGACGAAGGCGCTCACCAGGAGCAAATTCGAATACCACAGAGGCAGGATAGGGGTTGCAGTTAATCCATATCTTGTTGAGAGGGAGTGTTGAGAATGCAACAAGATGATGAGCTTAGTGAAAAGAAGTCGCCTTCACTAAGTGGGCCCGCAGGCTATTTTTTGCGCAAAGTCTATTTTTAGACTCTGTCTTATTTTAGACATATGGATCATGTTCTATGAGTTGCAGGATGCTATTTGTGGATGGTTGGTCAAGTCGGAAAAAAATAGATGGACTTCTATTTTTAGACATATTGGGCGGAATCTATTTTTAGATTACCAGTCTAAAAATAGATATGTTGAATATTATTAGCTCTTAATAATATTTGGACTCTAAACATTATCTTGTCCTCTTGGAGCACTTCAGTTAAGTGCACAGATGTGGCACATGCAGCTGACAGAAGGAATTACGCTATTCCTGAGGGTTTAGTGGAGCTATTGCATGGAGACTTCAGTTAGAACTCAGGGGACAGAGTTTGGTGGAGTTGATTGAGGAGTTAATGGAGTTGTGTTCAATTTAACTCAGTTAGACATAGTTGAGCTAGTTGTATCTAGTCTAACTGATTGATACACTAGTGAGAGTGGTGTGAATTAATTATTAATTAATTCACTAATTATTAACTCATAAATCAACTAAAGAATACATCAGTTAACTTCAGTGCCTAGACAGTTTCAGTGGAGACCAGTGGAGAGGTAGGTGAAAGAGCAAGTGTGACTATCAGTTGTGACCATACTGGTGCATGAGTTTGCACCACACATTGATGGAGAGGCCAATGAGGATTGCGCAGTGCATACCAGGTGGATTCGAACTCAGATTGGGCCATTATTCATCTTGGATTGCGCAGTAAAGTCAGGCTAACAGGTGGAGCAGATTGGAGCATGTGTTTTGTTAGATCTGAGCTTGTGTAGTGTGTAACAATTGAAGATTGTACTGAGAGCTTGTGAGGAGTTTGTACAATGATTGTTACATGATCTCTATCATTATAATATACAGATAGTTGGGGGTTTTCAGCTTTAAGCTTTCCCATAAATACTGTGTTTATATGTGTGATTGTTTATGGTTTTAATGTGTGCATGCGATTGTTTATATTTCTGCAAATTGATGATCAATAGTAGAAGAGGTTATGTATTATGCATGAAGCTCAAATAGTGTGTGATCAGGATAATCTCGGTGAATAATTTAACAGTTATTCAAATTTCTACACATTATTTTTAACAATTATTTATCCAACTAATCCTCCTTAAATGTTGGGCTTGTCCCAATTTGTTACAAATAGAGAGTATCGTCTTTTATTTCAATGCAATGAATGTTATAGATGCAATTTTTTTTCTCTTATGGAATGTTTATTTGATTTTGCAAAGGTTCCCTCTACCCTTAGGGCACTATTTTCTTAGAATCTACACTTAATGGTAACTAGATATTAATATCAATATAATGTTAAATAATAATTTAATTATCTTCATAATTCAAATCAATCGCAAACCCAATATTTATATACATACTCCTGTGGGAGAAGCCCATGTCTCTCTGTATATAGAAACATAGGAGAAACTCAAATATCTATATACATAAGTAGGGAAAAACCCAAATATATTTGTAAACTGAAATGGAATGGGAGAGAATATAGGGTTTTAAAAAGAGGAAGCATTCGAGGTAGGGAAGGGTAAGTTCAAGTTTGAAAAGATAGTAGATATTTTAAGTCATGGTGGCAACTTATAATTCAAAAAAAAAAAAAAATCATTTTTTTGGAAGGTGGAAAAACATATCATAATGTAGTTGTTAGTAGGCAACAAGGATAGTCATCATTGCCTATTTTCCATAGATAGATGTTGGCTCATGGTTATTATTCAATGAAAATAATGCTACTTGAAATAAATCATGGGCAGTCTGTAAGTTGGCAAACTTTCGCTCGTGCCATATGCCTACTGCTCTTTTACCAATAACTTGTTTCTTTATATAATGAAAAAGAATTCTTAAAAAATCAAAAGCATTTTTTATTTTTATTCCAAAACCATAAAAACCAATTTTATAATTTCCTACAAAACCATAAGAACAATTTCAACCATTATAGTATCCCAAGATACCCAAAATCCCATATTGGCCATCATCCCAAAAGCTAGTGAAAAGTCTTGTGATATCAACATCTTTTAAATTTAACTCCATACATGAAGCTAACATACAAAGTCACATGATCTCATGTATCTTTACAAAAATTAAATAGCTTTCATGTAGTGCACCATTAAAATGATTTTTACATATAAATTTATAAGTACCACAATTCTATATTGATTGAACATTAGAGAAGAATGAACTTGGGTGAGCATGTACCATAATGAGACAAGTTAACCACCCTATTTCAGCAACAAACTCTCCTACCAAAGAATTGTTATCTAGCTTCGGATATCTCAACATAAAGAAATTTGCTAGAAAGCACGGGGCAAGGCTAGAGAATTGGTTCTGAGACAAGTCTAAGTATGTGTGGGGTAGATTGGCAAGAAAAGATGGAAAATTGCCTCCTAATTTTTTCATATTGAGATCCAAGAATTCAAGATTCACAAGCCTATTGAGATCATCAATAAAATCTCTAGAAATACTATCATCTCCTAGATTTAAATTCTCAAAACATTTGAGTCGACGAACTTGAGAATGTATGCTTGATAATTGATAGTGTTGTTGTAAGCTAAAAGGCTCATACGCATTCAAGTTGACCTATTTTTGTAGGTATCTTGTGAGTGACATCATTGGAAAATGGAGCCAACTCTGCAACATTCTTAACCCTCCCAATTCAAAAGTTATGGCCTATAACATCCATTTCGAGACAAGTTTGGGACTTATAGCTTATTCAGTTGACTTAATTCCATTGGACTTATTTCAAATAACCAATTTGATAATAAATTGAGATATGAAAGATCTCTAAAGTAACTTAATTGGGAAGGAATTCTTCATTTAATCATATTATCATCACACCTCATCATGGCCAAGATCTAGTGGTATGTTTCCTTGGAGTTGGTTCTGGTTGCGATTCGGCACCATCAAATTCATTAGTTTTCCTATTTGAGACGAAATTAGGCTAGAGAATATATTTGAATAGATGTTGAAAATTCCCGATGATAATGTTTATTAGATTTTTCTCAACCTAGTCCTTCCATTAGGTTGGATATTAGATGTGGTCAATTATATCTTGGGTTGTATCATTAGCTTCATTTGTGAAGGTTATCAATGGCACTCCTTAAGGTTTTTTTTTAAGGTATTTGAGATGAGGAGTCCCTTTGTGAGGTTAAATAGGCTAATTAATTCTACACTACTTGAAGGTTCAGTGAAAGGCATCATGGTAATAAAGGCAACAAAGTTAACACGTCTATTATTTTTTGATGATGTTATTTTATTTGGGTATTGCATAGTAATGGAATGGAGGTCTTATAAGCACATTTTTAAATACTTTTTTTTCTTATAAATGGGATGGAAATAAATGATAAAAAAATCCTTAATGCTTTGTAATGATTTTTCCCCTAAAGTATAATCACAAATATTTCATAACATTAAGCTTTCCTTTATCCTACATCGAATAAGAATCGTTAATATGCTTTCCTTTATTCTATTATGAATAAAAAATTAAGCTAAATTTTATCTCTTTTTCTTTCAGCTTGGCCAAAAATTATTGTTTCAAGCATCATTCATATTGTTGTTCCTAGGACTTTTTTGGAGCTCACACCACTTTCCATTGTCCTCCTTCAACTTCTTGTTACCCTTATTTTCCTAGACATGGGTTGGTTATCTTGAGGTTGGATCTCCTTGTTATATCCCTTGTTTTGTAAGTTAGGGTTACCTTTTCCAAGATTTTGTTGTGATATATTTATAGAATCAAACTCTTGCTTATTCCTTGCCTTAATTTTTTTCTCAATTTTTATATAATATCGATAAGTGACTCCTAGTGAAGAGATGTTTGATAAATCCATCTATGTTTGGATGTACCTGCATAGTCCACTAAAATATTTTAAAACCAGGAATCGCTTCAAGTCTTTGATACCCAACATTGAGTGTTAAGTAAGAAAATGTTGGTGTACTCCAACACCATCTGGTCACTCTCCCATCGTGGAGTTTTCCATATCATGTATTGGTAATCATAGTCCCTAAAGGGTAGAATTCCTCCTTCAAAGCATCAACAAAGGTCACCCAAGTTGGTCCTACCTTGAATATTACATATGCATCTTCATTATGTCTATCCTTGTAACCTTCCCACCAATCTTCAACATGGGTAAGGGCTCTCATGAGAGTGAAGGTGAACCTTTCATTGTCAAAAAAAAAATTGGGCATATTAATAACCCTTTAACATACTTAACTATTTCTCCAAAGCATATGCATAGATTTAGCCTTCAAATAAGGGGTTATCAAAGGCAAGAAATGGACTGTAACACATACACGGAGAAATACAGTAGATAGCATAGTAATATAGTAAAAATTGAACTTCTATCAATAAATGAACCAACATGATACTATAAAACACAAATTGGTTAGAATGGTGGTAGATTATCTCTGAAGAGACATAGATGGTTGATATGCTTATTCACGAAAGTTATTACCAGAGGTCAAAAGAATGACATTTTAACATAAAGAAATAACCCTAAAGGTCCAAAACTCTAACCCTAGAAGATGAAGCACCAAAATACTTGTGAGCTTCAAGGTGCTTAGTTGGTACACCAACTTCCCCAGGGTCCAACTTTTTCATACAATCTTCATTTGGGGTGAATAGAAACTTCTTGGAAATATCTATCTGAGGATTACAAGTTTTTTCTCGGACTAGGAATGCCATGAAAACCCTTATCTCCCTTCCCAACACCCCCTCCCCCTCCCCCACACCCTCCAAGAATGGAAAAAAAACATCATTTAGGGCCTCGTAGCGGCCCAGAAAATCTGGGACTCAAAAACCATAGAAAAACTACCAAGAAGATAGAGAACCATTGAGTTAGTGGAAGAGGTGAGTGGCCACCGATATCCACCCAGATCATGGAACTTTCAACTATAGAAGCTAAATACATGGCATCCACTCATGCAAGAAAAGAAGCTTTATGGTTACAAAGATTATGTTCAAGTATTGGATTTGTAAAGGGTCATAATGTCAAAATGTGACAATCATATTGCAATATTTCTAGCAAAGTGTTTGGTATGTGTTATATTCTTTACACAATTATTCCCACGCACGATCCTTTATGTCAAGAACAACACGGGGGTCACACTGGCATTGATAAGGCGCCCTTTCATGTGGGTCGCAAGGGGGCGAGAGCCCCCCTATTTGAGGGTTTGGGGGCAATTCCTAAAAAAAGGGGAAATTTTTTACATCAATTTTTTGGCGGTTTTGGCACATATTTTTCTCTTTTAGCAGTTTTTGGATGCACGATAGTTCATCCTATAGTATTGTAATTTTGGTTAGGGAACTAGCGTTGTATTTTAATCCAATTTTAATGGATTTGGGTTTATCTATAGCATATACATATTTTATTGTAACATTGTAAAGTGGGAACATACTAAAAAATCTTCATGTTTTTTTCTTATTTGGTTTCTAGGGTAAATCCTCTATGTTAAATGTGTATGTGTGTCATTGTATCTTTTCTATTGGATTTAAACTGAATGAAGAAAGCGGAGAAGAGGAACCCTAGCAATGGCCGCTGTGAACCCTTGTTCGCCTGAAATTTTTTGGCTCCTCACTGATGCATCGGGCTCCGTTATCCACTAAGCGATCGGCAATGGGACCCCTCTTCGGCATCTGCTTGGTTTTCATGACCCTAGGTCTAGTTTTGCAGGCCATTATCTGCTAGACGACGACGGCATTTTTGATTTCGCCCGCTTCTATTGGAATTTGTTGTGTCTACTGTCGTGTGGGGTCTTTTAGCCGAGACTCGTGAACCTTGTCAGTCATCTACCGGGCTTTGGACAGGGTCAGATTCCTCGGTGCGGGTGCGTTTCTTTTTCTTGTGTCTGCTTCTGGCTTCGCCGGTGCTCCTTTGGATCGTTCGCTGCTCCGGCATTTGAAATCTAGCTGGTCAGTGAGGGCCCTTGTTTTCTTCCCCTTGCTATTAGTTAATAGGTTTGTTGGCCCGGGCTTGAATTTCTGGACAACATGAGTGCTTACGAGGATGAAGTGGATTACACGGAGGATCCATTGGCCGGTGAGGACATATGGGAGCATGATTCTCAAGAGGAGGCGGACGAGATGGATGACATGGTCCCTGTTCCGACTATTTCGGTGCCAGCTCAGCCTATACATATCGATGTGGCGGGCAGCTCATCACCCATTGGGGATCTTGAACAGCTCAGTTTTACCACGCCCTCACCCTCAAAAAATGGGTTATGGGGCTTTTCACTGGCTAGGAACACAAACTTGGCTGAGGTTGACTTAGGGTCATCGGAGCCATTTGCGGATGCTATGTTTCAGAGCATTGGGGTGACGACACTTACATTAGAACACCTCAATATCGGTGGTTATGTACCACACTGCGGCGCTGCAGTTTGCGGAATGAATTGTGGGGGTGCGTCTAACAGCGGGATTGCGGAGTGTGCACCTACCTCAGCCTCGGGGGTTTTCTCTAACATTCTTGAGGGCATTCCCATCTCGGATAAGTCGAACTCATCATCAGACTCTGAGAACTCTGAAGACCTGGCCCTGGGGCGTACTAACAAAGGAAAGAAGAACAAGATCACAAAGAACAAGTTCAGCAAGTTCTCCAACTTCAGACGTGAATGTGGTATGGCGGACCTAGCGCATATTACTGCCACAATGTTAGTAGGGAAGGTGCATGGCCGGAAATACTCCACTGCGCGGCTGAAGCAGTGGACTTGTGAGATTTGGGGAGGTACTCTTGAAACCCTCCCGGAAGTTTTATTGCTTACCAAAGGTTGGTTTTCCCTTACTTTCGCCCAACTGGAACAATCTAATTGGACTCTCAAGCAACACTGGCATATTGAAATGCACCCTGTTCATCTTAAATGATGGGTTCCGCCATTTGACCCTAATAAAGAAAATGTTGGCGTTGTCCCTATCTGGATGCCACTGCCTGGACTGCCTATTCAATTCTGAAATGACACTGCTCTCCAGAACATTGGGGGTCAATTTGGGCTCTATCTTGATCATGATAGGCCCTATCTGGTTACTGGCAGCAGGGCAGTTGCTTGTACACTGATCTCCCTTGACACAAGGGATGGTCTGCATGACAATTTCAATATGCTCTTTGAGGGCATGATGTGGCAATAGGTTCTTGATAATGAAGGGGTGTCGTTTAGATGCAGGAAATGCCATGAGGTGGGGCATCTGTATAAAGAGTGTCCAATGATGGGCTTCACTAAGCAGACTCTTAAGAAATCTCACTGTGGCCACTCAGATAGAGCCCATCATCTGCACTTGCCAGGATTCGGTGGGTGAGAAACTGGCCGAGCCGGATCAACCGTCCGCTGCAGAGATGGTATTGACCCAACCACCTCCTACTTGGCCCATTACTCATCCCAAATCACATGCTCAGTCCACTCCAAAGGCTTCTCATCGCTCTACAACTATTCCGAGTACCTCTCCTACACCAAACTCTTTGATTTTTTATATCTCGTGGCAAAATGTATTTTCCATGTAATTAAGGTTATATTCTGATAATTTTAATCACTTTGGACTAAAGAAGGCATCTAATAGATTTTCCAAGGTTGTATTGTTACATTCAAGAAATATATTCATGTCTGGAAATATTGTTACAATCAAGGAATATATTTATATATCTGAAAATATACTTACATTTAAGAAATATATTCATACATTTGTGGAGGTACATTAGGATAACTAGACTATATATGGTATTCTAAATGATTAAGTTGTGAAGCATTGACTAATGAGAGATAGTGTGAAATATGCACCTATCATTGAATGTTAAAAAGTGTCTTATGTATCTTGTTTGGAATGTTGTTAGGGCATATCATGGGAAAGGAGGGATTGTTGGTTGATTCTGCCCAAATATTGACCATTGTAAAATTTCCAATGCTAGAGAGTACAACAACATTGTGCACTATAATAAGACACATAGGGTATCACCACATATTTATTAGGGGGTATGCAGAGTTGACAATGTAAATGGAAGAATTGTTGCACAGAGATGGATAATGTCCTAGGAGGTGGGGTTTGTAGAATTAACACAATAGATGGTAATTATGCATGTATTAGTTTTCCCAAACTCCACATGTTCTTTGTCAGTGTCCATTGCACATGTAAGAATTGATATCATGCCATTATCCAATGGTAAAGACCTAGTGGGCACTCAACGAGTACAAGTGAACATTCTCTAAATGATAGTTTGGGACTCTGCAAGGATAATGAAGATCCACATGCAAAATTTGACAACATGCCATTATCTAATGGTAAAGACTTAGTGGGCACTCAATGGGTACAAGTGAATACTCTCTAGATGATGGCTTGGGACTCTACAAGGATAATGAAGAGTTATGACATTAATTCCACTCATGCATGATGTGTCTGACACCTGCAAGCCAATAATACATTTGAACAGCCTCCACAGTGGTTTTTGGATTGTTGTTTCCTACCAAACTTAAAGGATTGTCATTCTCGTTCTTTATATGTTCTCTATTTCCAAACCATTCTCCACTATTTTTTTGCAATGACTCAAAAACAAAGCACCTTGGAAAAGCCTCACTACTTGAAAGGATTGCCATTCTCGTTCTCTATATGTTCTCTATTTCCAATCAATTCTCCATTGTTTGTTCGCAATGGCAACAAAAACAAAGCACCTTGGGAAAGCCTCACTACTCACCAAAGTAGAACATACACCCAAGGGCGCCACTAAAGTCTTCAATCGCTCATTCCCACCTAATATCAAGTAATGGTTTCACATTATAAGGGAAGAGGTCAAGCTGAGAAATCCTAATACTTAGATGAGGAAGTAGAACATAAGGTTCAATATTTAGTCAAGGGATCCAAGCACCAATGAGGCACTTGAGATATTTAAGTCCAATATACCCTCAAGCTCTATTGGCATATGCAAACTTGTATGCCTTACACCCTCCAAATAACAAGGTCGAGATTCCAGCCACATTGAATAATTGTCATCCCTATCACTCACTTTCAGTACCTATACCAAAAAACATGGAGTCATCCTTATCACAATTGCTACTAGTTTCCTTGACCCTTCCATATTTAATTTCATGAGTTGTTCATATCTATGAATCTCAGGGTTTAGATTTGGTTTTTCTAATCTTTTAATATTTCTATATTATGGCTTACTATAATTACTTTTTCTTGTCAACAGTAAGACCAACCTTGTTACCTATATAGCAAACTAACAACAAATATTATTGTTTAAACTTAGGATATATGGTATGTTTTGCGTCTTGGTAGGTGCAAAGTATTTTCTTGTGGTTTATGGTTCATAGATCTGATGACAACTCATAGTCATACTACATAAAAACATTGTAACTACTCTATAGACATGCAGTTTATTTGATCATGTACAATTGTATAGTTTTGTTATACAATAAAGTGTTAACCACCAATGTAACACATAGGAAAAATAACACAAAGATCCCCATTTACATTAGAAAAAAGAATGCAATGATCACAACCTCTTATGCATTTGCTAGAACATTTCCACCAAGGAGATTTTTTTAAGCTCGTAATGGTCCATTATCTACTAGTCCAAAGGAAATATGAACAAATAATCCCAATTTGGTGTTACTAGTCTTATCCAAATTTACAATTATTAAGATTCATTAAAAAAACAAAACAAAAACACAACTTATATTGATGGGTTAAGCAAGAGAATTGGTTACTTCACAAAAAGATATTCCAACATTTGAACATTTAAAATGCAACAACAAACAGCGATTTGTAAAACGAACATCAAAGCAACTCAAAAGATATGAACAAATAATCCCAATTTTGTGTTATTGATCTTAACCAAATTTGCAATTATTAAGATTCAATTGTTAAGGATGTTATTTATTTGTTGTGATTTTATTCACTTTAGTAGCCAAAAAATTAATTAATTAATTAATTAAAAGAAAAAAAGTAACCCAAAAACAAAAAAACAAAAACTGAACTTATATTGATGAGTTGAGCAAGAGAATTGGCCACTTCACAAAAAGATATAAAACATTTAAACATTTAAAATGCAACAATAAACAGCTATTTGTAAAATGAACATCAAGACAACTCAAAGGATCAGATTCAAAACCAACATAATCAAAAATAAAACTCTGAATACATTTGAAGAAATGTTATTCCACATATCATAGCATTTCATTCAAATTGGTTACCAAATGTGAAACCAACATCCTATCATGCATTAGATATCAAAAGCTATCAAAAGCTGATGACCGACCTCTTGTTAGAAAGGGGAAGTTTAACAATATATATCTAAAAGCTGATGACCAACCTCTTGTTGGAAAGGGGAAGTCTAACAATCTCGTTATAGCATATCATCTCAAAGAGACTAAAAGAATATAAGCAAATAACTTTAACTAAGCATTACTCTCCTTCAAGTTCACACTAGTTTTTATGAAATTTAGTTGTTTTTAATATTGAGAAAATAAAATTGCATTCTGTTGAAATTCAGTGGTTAAGGTTGTTTAGATTTTTTTAAGCTTGTAATGGTCCATTATTTACTAGTACAGAGGAAATATGAACAAATAATCCTGACTTGGTGTTACTGATCTTATCCAAATTTACAATTATTAAGATTCAATTGTTAAGGATGTTGTTTCTTTGTTGTGACTTCATTCACTTTCGTGAAAAAAAACACCAGTTACAATTATTAAGATTCAATTGTTAAGGATGTTGTTTCTTTGTTGTGACTTCATTCACTTTCGTGAAAAAAAACACCAGAAAAAAACTCTAATATTGATGGGTTGAACAAGAGAATTGACCACACAAAAAAAATTCCAACATTTGAACATTTAAAATGCAACAACAAATAGCTATTTGTAAAAAGGACATCAAGGCAACTCAAAGGATTGTTTCCAAAACCAACATCATAATCAAAAATAGAAGTTTGAACTCCTTGGACATTTAGAAAAACGTTATTCCACATATAATATAGCATTTCATTCAAACTGATCACCAAATATGAAACCAACATCCTATCATGCATTAGATATATCAGAAGTTGACGACGGACCTCTTGGTCGAGAGGGGAAGCTTAATAATCTAGTTATGACCTATCATCTCAAAGAGTAAAAGATCATCTCAAAGAGAGTAAAAGAATATAAGCAAATCACTTTAACTAAACTAAGTATTACTCTCCTTCAAGTTCACTAGTTTTTTATGGAATTTAAGTATTTTTATTATCAAGAAAATAAAATTACTCAGTTGTTAAAGTAGTGGGTGAATTTGCCTACTAGAATAGCAAGGCACCGAGATTCACCAACACCAAATGTTAATTAAATGCTCACGTAACCAAAAGACATGCGATCTCAAAGGTGCTTGGAACTTAAACACCTCCTCCTTTAACATGCTTGAAAACTTAATAAGTTCATCTCCTTTACCATGCATGAAACCCGTCTCTGACATGCATGAAATGAAACTCTCGAAAATAAAAAATAAAAAAACAAACCATACTCCAAATATCACGAGAATAAAAAAAATAAAACACCTAAATATTTATTTGTTGAAATAAAATCCACCCACTCAGAGTGTTCTAGCCCCTCAGATGCATCAACGAGTGAGCTTTTTGTTGAGTTGGAATCCGAGTGAGCTTTTTGTTGAGTGAGCTTTTTGTTGAGTGATGTTAAAAATAGTTTACTAGAAGTATTTAAAAAGAAAAACTGATTCAAATACAGGATGTCATGAAAAAATAGCGACATTTAAACCATATGAAAGCAATTTTGATGCATTGTGGTCTCTTTATTGTTTGTGGACTATATTTGTGAGACACATGTTCAAGCAAATACCCCATTTACTAAACCAAACCATTTGTTATTTTGTTGCATCCAAGTCTTCTTTCTTTTGCACAATATGTCATTAAACACAACTTATATGTCATTAAACACAACTTTAAGCCATTTGTAAATACCTTATGACTTTCGCCATAATTTTCACAATTTGTTTCCACTGCATGTCAGATGTACTGCTGGCCCACAGTTCACAACTGTAAAAAATCACTGGAATCGCTAAAAAGCCAAAAAGAGAGTTTTTCCAGTCCCATAGCTTTTCCAAGTCCCATAGCTCTGCCTCTCTACACCTATTTTGAAAAGCATAAAATGTTTTCCAACCCCCAAAGTTCTTTTCTTCCTACATCCATCTCAGCTTAGATTTCTGTTAAGTCAATTCAGAGGTATTTGCAATCCTCAACTTCTTCCAGAATGTTGTCTTCAAAGTAAAACTTATACTGATTATGTTTTCTTCTGTTAGAGAACCACTAATTTCGTTTTGCTAATATTGACTTGCATCCCTACTCTTCCTACTCTTCTTACATAATGTAAAACAATATATTTGTGGTTCTAAATCGACAGGAATCAGTAACTGATACTGTGGTGGAGGTGGCTAAAGCCAAGCTACCTACCACACGGCCATAAGCTAGATTGCCACCTAGCAGTTAGTGTTACGTTGTCATTTACTTGCTACATTGTAGCATTGTGTTCAATGAGCAATAGTCTACCCAGCCTTCAACTTTGCCTTGGAAAATTAGGAAAATTACAAAAAGATTTTGATAAAATCCAGTAAGAATTTTTATAAATCCAAATTACATCTGTCAAATTTCTAGATATTAGGTGCCCCAGAGGTTTTTTTATGGTGCTGAATCTATTTCCACCATTAAAAACTCTGATTCAAAAATTCCTACTACAATATTTTTTGAAAAAAAAATTTACCAGATTCCAGCAATTTTTGGCCACCCAGCGAATTTCAAGGCAGGCCGGGTAGACGACCCCGTTCAATGATATGGCCAACGGTAATGACAATAGTCAAGTGCTTCTAGGTTCGAATTTGAAAATGTCAAAGTGCTAGTTGTTAAATCACTATGAACGCCTTTAATCTTACGTTCAAAATGAGATCTAGGATCAACCATCGTGAACACAAATCCAATAACTAGTGGTTCTGCATTTAAATCAAAGGTTAAACAAAAAATAGTGAACTCTCGATATGATAGAATATATGAGTGGTACATCACTGGATTCTGTGACAACAGAATAATCTGAGAGCAGAGGCAGCTAACCCCAATCCACCCACCCTTCCGCCGAAAACCTCGTGTTTCAGTTGCCACCTAGATCTAAACCCTAAGCTGGTATGTGACTAGTGTTCAATGACAGTGCAGCTAAGCCACCCACCGCTCAGCCACAACCTCGTGTATCAGTTGCCACCTAGATCTCAGCCATAAGCAGGTGTGTTACTTGTGATCAATGACACACTGCAGCGTAAGCCACCCACCACTCAGACACAACCTCGTGTGTCAGTTGCCACCTAGAACTCGCCGTAAGCTGGTGTGTGACTTCTGATCAATGACCCAGTCCAGCGTACTGAAAATCACAAAATATTATTATTATGAAAGCCTCAGGCCTCATCTATGGCAGAATGTAAGGTGCAGTCAATTCCTAAGGCACACTAATTTTCTGGCCATCTTGAAAACTCAGAAGAGAATTCTCGTTACTAAATGAATATAAATCATAAACCAACGTACTAGCCATTTCTGAGAAAGATTATCAATGCAGTCTCTTTTACCTCTTACAAGAATGAACGTGTCAGAAATCTTAAAAAACTCAATTGAATTGCATGGTTTCATTACAAGCACATGCGAGATGGCACACTGGATTCGACTTGCAGTCATATAATCCGCGCAATAGACAGGATTGCTCTTCTAGCAGCGAGATCAATTCCTTCAGCCTCCAATCTTCAAAACATCTAACGGTTGAATAAAAAGAGTTTAGTTCTGAGAGTCTCCAAACCTCTCCAAGAATACTTAAATCCCATTTCACTTCGAAGTACATCCACTGACCCAATGTTCAAGAGTAGTAACGATATGAAACAATTCTAACCTATACTCGCTTGGCTAGGGCCAGTCCATTATACAGGACCAAGCAATCATGAGAACCAGTGCATATGAAGATTGGATTTTGTAATCGAGAAATAAAACCGTGCCTGCCAAAATTTAATGAACTCTGAAATGTCAGAAACTTTTTCACACAAATGTAATAGCACATCCAATAAAGGATATCGATTCGCTAGCTGTGGAGGGGCATCTAAAATGGAAAATGTGTTTCTAACAAGTTTGTGCTTCTTTATTGTGACAAAGTACTAAACAGAGCTAGTAATCAGACATATGACTAGAATTTATCTTGGAACATTCTGTCATCCAGAGAGAATCAAAAACTTGCAAACTTGCAGAAGAGATAGTACTATCTGTAAAACAAATGTATAGCTTTAGTACAGCCAACCAGTGCAACATAGCTTTACTACAACCAAGAACCAGTGCAACATCCAATCCAATACAATAATAGAGACCACTTCATACTAGTGGAAAAATTAACTTCCATTAAAATTTGAGTAACTTACTGCTTTTGGCACAAACACTATTAAGTGACCCAATTAAGACACTTTTTGTTTTACTGGTAGCTTTACTACAACCAACAACCAGTGCAACATAGCTTTACTACAACCAACGACCACCAGTGCAACGTCCAATCCAATACAACAATAGAGACCACTTCTTACTAGTGGAAAAATCAACTTCCATTAAAATTTGACTAACTTACTGCTTTTGGCACAAACTCTATTAAGTGGTCCTATTAGAACACTTTGTTTTACTGATATCTATACCTGATTTTTTAATTACACTAGCCCCTGTCAAGTCACAGCAAATATTGAACATTCTTATTGAAGGAGAAAAGTGTGCACAAATTCTATTAACAGTAATGCCCTTTCATCACATACAGAAGTTGAAACTTCTCTTTATGTAGGAGAACTTTTGGTACTCCTCCTTGTATCGACATCATTGTACTCTGCAGTCCCATTGACCTACTTTTGTGGTCATTCTTTGGACATTAATATAATTATCTTATCTTATCTTAAAACCCATATACAATTGAAAAATGAGGAATATTCCTCTAATAAACAACTATTTTGATAGATCTGTTCATACTGATGTCAACTAAAGCGACTGTAAGTTGAAAGCCAATTACTAACAATAAATCTTAAAGAGTTTGATAAAACAAAGCCTTAATTGTCAACACACATTTTTAAAATCAAATCTCAACAGAAGGGGGTCTAATTAAAACATGAAATCAATGGAATTCTTTCAAAGAAATAATGCTTTTAGTAGTTAGTAAAATCTGCACACAGATGAACGTGCGTCATAAATTTCCTCCAACAAAAACGTTCACTAAAATTCTAAAAAATGTAATTAGTTTGCCAGTACAACATCAAGCAATTGTTTGGGAAAGCATTTTGTAAACAACGGACTATAAAATAAAGCAAAGCTAAATTAAATATGAAAGTGATGCACGTGTTGACAACCAATGTAGAAAATTGTAACTAAAATTCTCAAAATGACTTGAATTAATTTGTCATCCGATACAACCTCAATCAAAAATATGGAAAAAAGTTATACTTGAAAACTATGAGTTGTGAAAGAAAATAAAACTGTCTATGACGGCATATGAAAATAATGTAAGTTGTGCCAGCTCATAAACGTGGTTAAAAAAACTCAACAAAACATTTAAGGGCCATTCTTAAATCATTTAAAATGTTGTTGCAGTAGCCTTCTTCTTGGGGGTTGCCTGGGTACCTGCACATTACAGGCACAATAATAGAACATTATAGCAATTGTACATTCAGAATATTTTTCTTGCAACCACTTCAGAAACATTATTAATAACTTACCCTCCCTGAAATTATTCTTGAAACGACGAGGCATGTGACGCAGGTATCTCATTCGTCCTGTTCCAGTAGTCTTTCTCCGAATAGCCTTGACACTCCAGTTGTCTGAAATAAATAGCAAAGAAAATAAGAACTATAAAAGCTCCAAACATTGTCTTCAACAATGTTTTCTATGTATGTTTGCAGACAAACATATAGCCAAAAAACATAATATGGTATCTTATGAAAAAGAATCCGAGGAAGTGATATTTACAAGTAAATGTGCAAAAGGTCAACACCCAGAATCCAGATAATAAACACTTCCACATACCATGCACCATGCATTCTCATCATTGACATAATCATGTCATTCTACCAGGGTACAAATCAACTGCAATTAAATCACAATACTTCTAGCACACAAACTAACATAGCCACAATTTCCACAATAGAATGGCATGCCCATCATGCTTGACAACCATGCAGAAAATTCAAAAAATAAACAAAATAGTATCTTTAAAAGGATTTCATTATTAAAAAGAAATCATTAGAAGGTATTTGACCACTAAACAGTAGGCAGCAAGCTACATCAAAGAAGTGAGATTGACCAGTAAGGGCCAAAAAGGTTGGCCCCCAGCCTCTGCCCCAGTTCGCCCAGTAACACCCCTCAAGCCGGCAAATCAAAAACAAAAGCACAATAAAAGAGTCTTACTCATCACAAATTTAATTTCTTCCATTACACTGATCAATAAAAGCTGGGTGTTCTTGGTTCAGTATCCAGATAATTAACACTACAACATACAATCTAACATGCATTCACACAATATTGACATATTCATGTCATTTCCCCAGTACACAAATCAACTCCCATCAAATCACAACACTTCTAGCATATAAACAAAAATAGACACAATTGCCACATTAAATAGACACAAATTGAGGCCAATACATCAATTAAAAATTTCCGATGACAACTCAAAATGTGATGCATTACTTGTAGACTTGTGCATAACACAACCCAAAGGCTGTCGCTTAACTTAAAAACTTGTGCATGACAACTCAAAGAGTGTTGTATCACCTGTAGATTTCTGAATGATATGCCACTTTTCAACTCACATTTAAATCAAAATGCATCAACAGAGTATAACAGTAATTCAAGTTCAACGGTTCAACCATCAAAGCACTGCAACATAATTTCTCAACTACAATTAAGAAACTTACTACAAATTCCTGAAAAAAATGGAAGTCAATATCAGGACCTCAATAGGCTTGGATATCGATAAGCCAAAGTAAAGCTAAATAGCAAAAGGAATTCCTATCAGCCACAAAACAATTATCCTGTTACCATCTCTCTGTTGCCATTAGTCTATGATATCATATAGAGTGTGGATACAATATTTCCTGCTTGTGTTCAAACTATATGGCATTCACAAATTGAAGTAATTCCTGGCCTGTTCTTCAACATTTCTTAATCACCAAGCATGGCTTGAAGGTTGGAAAACAATTGATGTTGTGAGGAATATGCTGAGAAAAAGGGAAAACATCCCCATCAGTATGCCAGGAAAATCTAGTTGTGAAGGACATGGGACAGTTTGCATTTGCTCGGCAACAATTGCATTCCAGCACAGAGGGGAAAAATGTCTAATAGTGATTCAGAAGCACACACTAAGCATCTCGTCCCATTGTTCTGGTTATGACTAATGATTATAGGCGATAACATCTGCCTTCAACTGGAATCCCTGCTAGGGTCTGATTCACAGATCAACCTAACCCAAAGGGATACACATCTACACTAGTGGAAACAAGTTTCAAATCTCTAAAAGATACACTAGTTTACCAATCAAGTAGAGATGGTAACCTGACAACAAGGTGGCCCAGTTTCATGCATGGGAAGAATTTGCTTCAGATTGGGTATTTCTTCAGTTTCTCCTTAGCACAGCCCCAGCAGATTGTCACCACTGTAGTTAAGAGTTCATTGTAATCCGCATCACTTGTGTAACAATCTTCTCACCAAAATAATGAATTTTGGCAATAAAGGACTCCCGGTGGATTCACAGATTTCCCATGAATTTTTAGGAGTATTCTCCTGCAAGCAATGTCTAGATCATTTAAAATCCAAAGATGCTGGAGATTTACTGAAACGTCTCAATTATCAAAACATCATTTCAATTCTGGTTGTCTGCTGTCATAAATTCCTTGCCCTGGAGGCTTGCATACCCAGGCATTACGATTCTGGTTGTCTAATTCCTTACCCTGGAGTCTTGCATACCCTATGTTGAGATTCTTACAGCAGAAGTCTCTATGATAAAGGCATAGAGGCATCACGAGGTAGTAATTTTTCTTCTGAATTTCCTTGAGATCTGATATCTGCATCACCATTAGGCCCATTGGCTACATAAACTGGGGTGATCATTTGAGATAAACAGACTTCACTAACCTAGTCCAGGCAGTATTCTTGCAAGCAGTTTATAAAGTTGGCAATCTAAGGATTTAGGAAACATTAATATTACTCTTTGTAGTTTATAGCAAATGGAAGCCTTCAAGAGTTGACAGGTTATGCTTACAACTCAAGAATCAGTGATATAAAATTACGGCATGGACATTTCACTGACAGAAAATATTGAAACTTTTCAATGTCAATTGAGCATATGAAGAAGCTTGCATCAATCTCCAAAATCTAATATTACAGATTATCTCATGAAGCAAACTTTCTAATAAACTGTCTTGCTTCATTTCATTTTCTAGTTTGGCATCTTTTGACAAACTAATCTTGAAAATAAATTAACGGGCATTACAACCATATGTACGTACGATATCATCCGTTGTTGACTAAGGATCAAGGAACTTTCTTCCTGGCATACCAGACGGTTTTGCCCAGGTTTATGGTAACACAACAATAGTCGATGGTCAAATGATATCATCCGTTTGGTAGTCTAAGGATCCTTTCTTCCTTGCTCAGGTTATTAGTAACACAACAGTTAGTAGTCAAAGCACTAAAGGCAACTCCACTTTAGAAAGTGAAATTTTTAATTATAAAATTTGATTCCTAATTCCTTAAATGCACACTTGTGGAAGCACTCATTTAAAACACCCAGTATAAATAGGCAAGAGTTATTTTAATTTTTAAAAGGAGTTATCTCTGAAACCAAACTACATTTTAAGAACACAAAATGATGGACAGGGCAGAAATATAAGAATGCTTCATTCTAAAGCACTGCAATTCAGTCAAATTGTCGACGAGCGACATAAAAACCTATATTTGAAGACTTTCCTTGCATACTGCACAGTCTGCCCAGGTTTATTAGTAACACAACAGTTAGTGGTCAAAGCACTAAAAGCAACTCCACTTTAGAAAGTGAAAATTTTAATTATAAAATTTGATTCCTAATTCCTTAGATGCACACTTGTGGAAGCACTCCCTTTAAACATCAGTATATCCATATGTTCAAGTATCAAAACCCTTCATATGCAAGAGTTCTTTTAATTTTTAAAAGGAGTTATCTCTGAAACCAAACTACATTTTAAGAACACGAAATGATAGACATGGCAGAAATATAAGAATGCTTCATTCTAAAGCACTGCAATTCAGTCAAATTGACGAGGAGCCACATAAAAACCTACATTTGAAGAATCGCTAGCACTAAGATAGTTAACAGGCGAGGTTGACGGAGTATTCCGCCAACCACAAGAATTCAACTACCACGACTGAATAGGCCTCAAAAGGAAGGGATAAGAAGCATGGGTGCGAGCCCTGGGAAATTTTCCCACACATAGGACCTGGCTCCTAAGCGAACGGAAGTCTGCTCTATGTGGCGCAGCCCCTCAGTAAACACGCAACCAAACTATTCCCTTATAGAAATTATTTCCACAGGGCACAGACTAAAGTGCATAATCCCAAACATCACAATGGTAGCATGATGAGAACTATCATTAAATCTTCGGATCAAACTGGTAGTCTCAGCTCTTACCCCAGTGTGAAAGCTTCGTTCAAATTGCATTACTAATAAATGACATGAAAGAACGGGCAAGGAGTCGAACTTACATTTACGGATGCGCTTTGATGGGTAAGCACATGCAGAACATCTACTCTTCTGGATATGAAAACTGCGGCGACCACACCGTATACATAGAGTGTGGGTCTTATTTCTCCTCTTACCAAAACTTCCCGTTCCCTTACCCTGGAACATAACAAACCGTAAAAAATTCAGCACTACATTCTTATCAATAATGAAAAGCAAAACAATAAAGATCAATTGGCAAACCGAAATGCTCTTGCACTAAGAGAACCCTGCACGGATTTCAGTCCAACCAATAATAAAATATGAGAGGCTTAGCACTGCATGGATCTGTGGTACGTGGATCTGTGGAAAGGCTAAAACCAGGCCGAGGTCGCATGGGCTCTCAGTGCCATTGATTCCCGTGCTTTAACAATGAGGTTAACTTGTTTCAGCGTGCCCTATCGCTAAATCCAAGCCACCAAACAAAAATAGAGCCCAAAACAGTTTATGCAAATAAAACTCGTGTAGGTAAACTGATGTTGTTCTTATCGTGCTGCAGTGGCTGTGGATGTTGATGTAGCGTTCCCGTGAGCAGTCTCTAATCACTGCGACGCGCTAAACCCCTGATACTTAGCAGGCGGGATCCCTTCAAATATTGTAGCAGCGATCGAAGAAATCATTTCAAATAGAACACTATTGATTTATGTGCAATCGAGCTGTTAATAGCATACTCACCATTGTTGCAGCACGCGCAGACTCCTCCGCTTCTCACCGCCTTCGTCCCAAACAGAAGAACAAATTTAGGTTTCGAGCAGGGGTTTTATCAAAATCTGGAAACCCTAACGATGCCTTTATTTTAGCCGTCCATTTTATCAACTCCTCATTTTTTCCAAGGTTGTATCACTCCTCATTTTTTCATAATCTAGCATTTGCCAAAAGGTTGTGCAAACACATGTTATAGATAGAAGTGTACATGAATGTAGTGTTTGAAAAATGATTGTCTCTTCATTTTTAGATGAATCTTCCATATTTTTTAGAGGAGACTCTCGCTTCCATTTCTATCTAGAACAATTTAATAATTGTGAACACTATAAAATAGGTCATCAAAATAAAATTTCACTAATGTAAGGAGGTAAGAGAATCTAGTGAAATAATTTTAGATCATGTTAAGTGTTTGATATTGATGTGATTTTGGATAATGTTAAATATTTGTATAGATATGTAAGATGGAAATTTCACCTCATTTGAACTCATTAATTATTTAGTAAGATAAATGATTATATGTACTTAGAGAGTTTAAAAAGCATTTAGAGAGTTTAAAATCTATATGACAATAGTGTAATCGCAAAATAAAGATATATATAAAATACATTAAAAAATTTGTAAGAAAAATCACATTAAATATTAAATTGGAAATTAATTACAATTCAAAATTCATAATTAAACATATTTATACACTAACCACACACGTCAGTAGACAAAAGGTTACTTTGGCAATTCCACATCTATTTGGAAATAAAACGAAATCTTTTATCGACTGAACACATGGTATGCCAAGTGAAATAATTAAATCTCAGAAATCTTATTTGAATTGAAATGCCCTACCTTACCTCTGCCTTTTGATTTTTCCTTCTTTTTCTTCTTTGAAACCTTTCGAGAGGAGCCCAAGCGAAGATAAGACGTGATCTTAGCAATACACTCAAGTGAATCGAAAGGCATGATCTTAGCAATACACTCAAGTGAATCGAAATATTATCTCGTGTTAACATTCCTATGATAATATCGGCGAGAGCATCCTGTATAAAACTTGCGGATAGTGCAGGATCCCGCCAAGCTTACAACAAAAATACACGAATCAATTAATAAAAAATAATAAACTATTTAAATTCATAAAATTACTTGGCAAACAGTTAAACCAATAAATTATGTTTAATCACTGAACAAATTCATGAATTGGTACATGGATGTTAAGACCAACTGATTGACTTGAAAAAACCCTATGAGCCATACTTAATGTGCCAAATTTGTTGTTGGATTGAGATATGCCTACAATCAAGGGACAACATAAAAAAGCAAGAAAATACATTTATGACGGATATAAGAAGATATTAAAAATGATCAATGACGTGAAAAGTAATGACAAGTATCTGATAAAAGAACTACGTGTAATGTTCGGAATTTTCTCAGCAAAAATATTCGTTGAAAAGTAGATGAAAATTCCAAAGTAATATTATAAATTCAAAACCCCAATGTGCTTATCATCTTATATCGATGGATCTATGAGATAATTGAAGCAAGTCAAGAAATACACTCCCGTGATTTTGAATTTCGAAAGTTTTCTCTATTTTATGATAATATCGGTGGGAATGGGAATGGGAATGACACATGCGGCTCTATCCTCAGCACTTCGTACACATTCGACCAAACTTTTGTTGTCGTCTACGTTGGAATTGAAATCTCTCACAAACTCAATGGGCTTCATGGCAGAGAAAATCAAATCCTAGAACTGATAATTCCCATAGTGCGGAGATCCAATGTGAAAATCCCTTGAATCTAGCTCGAAGTTCAATAGTCCAGCATTGTGAAACCAAGAAAGCCGAAGCAATGAGCGCTTGTCGTCAGGCGATGATGACATAGTAGATACGACTCATCTAGATTATTGTGACTCGTCTGTAGAGGAGTTAAGAGTATAAAGGAATAATTATGAACTCCAGGTGAATTCATAATGATTTTAAGTGAATCCGTAATCCAGATGAATGGTACAGCATAATTTGTAACTCAAACGACCAGGATCAAAGTAGTATAGGAGAATTCAACCAGGTTGAAGTGGAAAATCTCTTCGTATCACCAAGAAAGTTCTTTGAGTCATCAACTACAGGATTGATAGAGCTGACACGTTGAATTTTTCTATAATTAATCTAATCCATGTTCTGTCCAACACTACACACACCATCTGCACACACCAACAACAGATGTCACTTGTCTTGGGCAGAAAGGTTTTACTTGACATGTTGAATTTGCCTAGACAACTCACCTGATTTGAAACCCCTACAAGTCTTATGAAGAACCACGCACGCCAACCACGGATATCACATTTCTTCTCCTTAAATTTCCACGACCCTCGACAAAAGAAGAATAAATCATTACGTTGAAGTATGAGCATTGAGAGTCTGGTAAAAGAAGTAGGCAGGCTCGCCATTCCCATGAAATAAGCAGGGATCTGCTACAACTAGTGGACTAAATATAGAAGGCGAGGTTGGTGATGCTGGGAGAAAGGAGCCATGACACCCAGTCCCGAAAGGCATTGAGGGTGATGTAAAACACAATATTATTGCAGACCTCCTCTCTGTTCAAGCGGAATTGATTTTCGGTTGCATTCACGGGAAATGATAAATCTTGTGGCAGGAAATTATAAAGCTTGTGGTAGTACTTGGAGAGGCGGCAAAATGGAAAAGGATGGTCATCTTGTCCAAGAATTTGGCCAGACCACAGAAACTTATAGCTGGAGCGAGCACAACATCCAACCAATTTTTCATACAAAAAGAGTCGTCGGTTCCCAAGCTGGTTGGGCCTAGAGCAACGAGGTCTGCACGGCAGAGATTACAAAGCAATTGATCCATCTGGTTGGTGAAAGACCCCTTCCGGTTATTTATGAATTCTTTCTCCATTGCAACGCCGAGTTTGTCGAACTACCAATCCCATTCCCATCTCACAATTTGCATAGTTTGACCGCACCTCATAGTTTAAGAACTTGACAATATTTCCCATCTCACAATTTGAAGAACTTGACAATATTTTCTTTTGTGACAATATTTTCTTTTGATGAAAAGTGAATTTATATGGGGCATTGTTGATATTTGGGACACGTGTTGAGGACGACAAATCTCAACAGTGTTGCCAACTAGAACTCCACAATAAAATGCCTATCGGCATAATGAGGCAATCACTACACATAATGATATGACCTACAAAATACAATGATATATGAGGAGGCATGGATGGATGGTTAGAATAACCGTCCCAATTGATCGAACATAGATTATTATTACAAATGTTGAGTGCATCGAATCATTTTGTATGAAGTGACGGGGGAGGCCAATATAAATATGCCCATTTAGGAAGTGAAACTACCCAATTAAGTTCAGCAAATTTTCATTGTGTTTAAAAATAAATAAAAAATCAAATTTTCATTAAGTTTTGTAATTTTCATTGTGTTTAAATCAAAACAAAAAAAAAGATCAATTTTTTATTAGGGTTTGTGATTTACAAATGAAGAGTTGTTTGTTTCGGGTGTGTCCACTTGACTTAAACTCTTTCCATGTAGTCCACTTAATACATTTTTTTCTTCCTATTTAATTTTGTATTTATTTATTTTTTCCTATCCTTAGGTGAGGATGTGCTTTGGCCAAGGCCATCATCAATGTTGAATAGAAGAACAATTAATTTATCTAACAACAAGACGTCTTTTTTAATATTGTGCAAGACTCAATCAAGCCTAGATGTTTCTTAGGATAGAATCCCTATAAACTAAAATAGAATTTGAAACTAGACCCCACACAAACCAATTGATTTTTTATGTTTTATTAAAACATTTCACGTAGTGAATTGAGTGTAGTCCACTCAATACACTATGTGCAAGGCTTTAAGTAAAAAAAGGAGGCACGCATATAACTTCCACAAAGATGATGCAACAATCAAAATAAAACTTTAGTTGGCATAGTCCAAAACATCCATAATGATATCATCATTAGCAAATTGTATAGAAAAAAATAGAAATAAAACATCAAAAGATAAAAGGGTAAGAACCCAATTAGAAAACACAAAGAAACAACCATGCTAACAGCAACAAGATGTTGATTATGGTCATTAGCTCCTTTCTGGGAGGGAAATGGGAAGGGAACTAGAAAACAAGGGATTGACGTCAACAAATCGTATAAGTTTCCACCCATGGGAGCCTCTAGGTACATAAGCCCTTGGTAAATGACCAAGCCCAAGATCATTAATTTCTTATCATTATTGCAGGATGTGTCGGGGGCTCATTTTTCCCCTTCTTATGTCGAGGGATGTCTGGGGTTTGATTCCTCCCTCGCTTGTGTCTCTCGTGCACATATACGTTAGGCCAATGATGGAGCCTATTATCACCTTTATGAGAATTTCCAAAGGTGACCTGGGAGAGGCCAAGCGGCTCTCTACTCATAGTCTAGTGGGGTTTAACCTAATAATCTAGTAGAGATGTTCCATCTCTACTCATGTTAGAGTGTAAGACTTCAATGATGTAATAAAGTCATATGGTATTAGTGATTGTTAAAATGATACTTAAATATAAAGTAGTTGCATTGTAGTGACAACATAACTACCTTGTTAATGAATAAACAAGGACCAACCCCATTGTATCAATTGACTTCTTGATAATTAAAGCATGTCCTTTTACATCAAGCCATTTAGTCCACATCTAATCATGTGTTGCAAGTTTTTTTTGTGTATTTAGAAAAAATAGCAATCGTTCCTTCCTTGTATGCACTAAGTCCACAAGGATAAGTTGGCGCCCATTAGAGTGTCATGATACCAAGAAACGCTATTAAATGGGGAGCTAAATTAAAAGCAACGTCATCATGTCTCTTCCAAATCTAAAATAGGACTTCCACCTAATAAGCATAATGTAGAAATTATACAATATGCATGTATATCTTGGATTCACCTGATCTAACAATGTACTAAAGTTAAATACTGAATCACTTCTAAAAATCTTTTGTGGAATTAAAAACACAATCGCTAATCACATGAACATGAAGAAAGATCAATCACACACAACACAAATTATTTCCCAGGGAAATCTTATAGCTAAAAACCCCACTATCTTCTATTGTATATTAAGCATGGATCATGAAATAATTACATACAAAACTCTTCTCATAAGAGCCCTTTCGTACATCAGTTAATTGTCTCGCACTATCATATGCAAAATTGACCAACACATAGCCAATTCTCAGCCTCCAAACAACCTACCTTGCTTGCGCAATCCCTGATGGTAAAGATCCCTAAAAGATAGGAATCCTTGCCTGCCTTGACTACACAAGTATCATGGGCACTCCAATGGGTGTTTGCCTGCATGTGTGCAAGCATATAATCCTACAACTGATAGTCAACTTCCATTTCACCTAGAACTCAACTGGGTCTCCACTGGATCTAGCATGCATGCAGCTAATAATAGTAAATCCTTAGTTGCATGTGAGATCACTGATTATGAATTAATTAATATTTAATTCACTTGATCTCTCACTAGTGTATCTAACAGTTACAACTAGCAGAATTGAGTTTAACTCACTTAATTGAGTTAAATTGTTTACAACTTGCACCAACTCATGCACCACTGCACTTCGAACTCTGTTACAACTAGAATTACTCTACATGTCCCACCAATCAACCTCTAACTCAAAATCCACTAGCTAACTGAATTCATCACTTTCAGTTAACTCATTCAAGTCCACATTGAGAATAGATTACAGTTTAATGTCCATATTAATTAAGGGATAATAAAATAGACATGCACCCAAAAATAGCACTGTGGGTCCTTAATGCAACCAGGTGTTGAATGCAACCAGGTGCTTAATGCACTAGGCGTGGGTGTTGAATCTTATTGTTGAATCTCAACACTCCCTCTCAACAAGAAAGGGATTATCCTTTGCCCCGATCCAGTCTCTATGGTATTCGAATATGCTCCTAGTGAGCGCCTTCGTTAGAATATCTGCATCTTGATCTTCCGCGGGAATGTACTGAAGCAACATGAACCTCCTTTGCACACAATATCTGAGATGATGGTACCAGATATCTCTATGCTTGGACCTATCATGAAACACAATATTAATCGAGAGTTTAATGCAACTCTGTTTATCACAATGAATCACTGTCGAATCCATCCAAGAACCAAACAAACCAACCAAGATCTTTCTCATCCAGATAGCCTCACATGCAGCTTGACTTGTTGCCATGTATTCCGCTTCTGCTGAACTAAGTGCCACGGATTGTTGTTTCCTGTTGTACTAGGAAACTGTTGTCAATCCAATGCTAAAGATCCCTCCTGATGTGCTCTTTCTGTCTGATGGACTTCCATCCCAATCTGCATCCATGAAGCCATGCAGCTTCACTCCATCCGTCCGTCTGTACCATAGACCATGCTCTGATGTGCCCCTCAGGTATCTCAAGACATGCTTCCCCTCCTTCCAAAAGAGCTTGGTAAGCTTAACCATAGCTTGACTCGGATGGTTAATTGTGTAGCAAATGTATGGTCTCGTGTTCACTAGATACATTAGTGAACCCAGTAACTGTCGATAAACAGTAGCATCCACTACCTTTCCAGAAGTAGCATCCTCTTTCCTCCAATTTCCTGGAAGAGGAGTATCCATGGGTTTGCAGCTCTCCGTGTTAAACTTACCCAGTATCTCCTTTACATACTTGCCTTGAGACACAGAAATTTCACCATCCTGCTGCCATATTTCCAATCCAAGGAAATAATGAAGGAGTCCCATGTCCTTCATTTCGAACTCCCTTGCAAGATCCTCCTTGCATGAGTGTATCAGCTGCTCATCACCAATCAAAATTAGATCATCAACATAAAGAACAATGATCAATAGCTTACCCTCAACCACAATCTGGTATAGGTTTGCATCTGCTTCACTTTTGGTGAAGCCCAATCCGGTGAAATAGTTGTCTATCCGAGTGTACCAAGCACGGGGGTGCTTTCTTCATCCCATACATCGCTCTTTTGAGTTTGCACACATGCGACTCACTATTGAAGATCTTGAAACCTTCAGGCTGCTCTATGTACACCTCTTCCTCAATGATCCCATTGAGAAACATAGTTTTCACATCCATTTGATGAATGCGCAAGCCCATTTGCACCTAGAGTGAAAGGATGGATCTTATGGAAGAGTGCCTTGTGACAAGTGAAAAAGTCTCATCATAATCTATCCCCTCGATCTGTGAGAAACCTCGGGCCACAAATCTGGCCTTGTATTTCTCCACACTCCCATCAACAACTTGCTTTACCTTGTAGATCCATCTCGATCCAACCACTATTTTGTTAACTGATCTTGGGACTATCTCCCATGCATTGTTCTTGACAATGGAATCATACTCCTCCACCATTGCATCAACCCAAGTAGGTTGTTGCACTGCTTCCTGAAAGGAAGATGGTTCAGTCACAATACATTTGCTCATAAGATCCATGTATCCAGTAAATCGGTCAGCAGATTGTCTTTGTCTACGCTGTGAAGCAAGGGCTCCTACATTTTGTGCAGCATCAAGTATCAACCTATCAGCTTCCGTGGTGCGCCTTCTGCCATTTCTGATGGATGGATTTGCATGAGTGATTTCCTCCACTCCATGAACCTCCTCATGTGGCTAATCCACATCTTGAGATTCATCCTTAGGAACCAACAGTTCCTCCTCTGTATGTAAGTCCAACTCCCTCTCAAGGGACAACCACATGGCTTTCTACTCATCAAATTTGATATCCCGTCGCACAACAGTCATTCTAATGTTTGGAAAATACACACGATAATTATGGGGTGTTTCAGTGTACCCCATAAAAATCCCAACCTCGGCAATCGGTTCTAGTTTCTTCTTGGCATCCTTGGTCACATGCACGTAAACAAATGAGCCAAAAATCTTAAAGTGTGAAACATCAGGTTTCTTACCAGTGAAAGCCTCTTCAAGTGTACTCATGCCAAGTACTCTATGAGGACAACATTTTTGCACATGTACCGTTGTATTACATGCTTCCACCCACAAATGCATCGGTAGGCCTTGATCATGCAACATCGCTTGTGCTGCACCCACAATAGTTATATTCTTCCTCTCTGCAACCCCATTCTGTTGTGGGTTATGAGGTGCCACGAGTTCTCTTCGAATTCCTTCTTTGCTACAAAAGTTCTTGAATTTGTTAGAGATGTATTCTCCACCATCATCGCTCCTAAGACCCTTCACTTTCTTCCTTGACTCTTTCTCCACCAGTGCTTTAAACTCACAGAACTTAGAGAATGTTTGATCTTTCTTCTGCATGAAGAAGATCCAACACTTACGAGAAAATTCATCAACAAAGATTACATAGTACTTATGTTTTGTTGTTGAAGCAACTGAGAAAGGACCACACACGTCTATGTGAACTCTCTCAAGGATCCCCAAAGCTCGGTTTTCCTTCTCATGGAAGGTGGCCTTTACATATTTTCCCATATTACATCCCTTGCATGTGGCTAATTAAGCAATTGTACCCCTGGGAAGACCATTATAATTTTGATGCATGACTTTCAAGGCTCCATGGTGAAGATGGCCCAATCACCTGTGCCATAATTTGCCCTCATCCTGGCTCACCACTTGATCCGCCTTGCCCATCATTGTTGTGCAGCCATCTACCTCCAGCTTGTAGAGATTCTTAACTCAAATCCCTATCTTCTTGGCTTGAACCATTGTTTTATGTCACAGGAAATCTTTTCCATCACTAAAAACAACGTCATAGCCTCTATCATCCAACATTACGACTGAGACCAAATTTTTCTTCAGACCTGGTACATGCATCACATCTTTTAATTGAAATGGTTTACCTGAATCCCTCTGAAAGGTAATGTTACCAATCCCGGTAGCATTGTACCATCCGTCATCGCCCATTTCAATATGCATTTGGAGATCTTTCTCCTCCAAGTCACTGAAAAGTTCCTTATCTCCCGTCATGTGAAAGGAAGCACCACTATCCAAATACCACACAAATCCCAATGCACTAGACACCATGCATGCAATCAACTAGAAGTCAAGCTCAAATTGCGAGGCAAGGGCCTCATCGGCTGCAGATCCAGCAACCTTCTTGTTCTTCTTCTTTTGTGGACAGTTAGTAGCAAATTACCATGCTCGTGACAGTGAAAAAACTTCACCTTGGACATGTCCTGCTTCTTGCCATTATTGGATTCGGATTTTGAGTGGAAATTCTTCCCGTTCCCTTTCCTCACCTTGGTAGCCAAAGCATAATCCTCTTCATCCTCATTCTTAGATGAAGATCCATCTCTGGTGTTCCGTCTGAACTCCTCCTGCACCAAATCTGACCACAGTTGTTCCCAAGCTGGCAATTTTTCCCTTCCATTTACAGAGTCTTGATAATTGTGCTAACTCTTGGGAAGTCCTAGGAGAGCCAATCTCACCAAATCATCATCAACAACTGTTATTCCAACGCTCCCCAGTTCTTCCCGACATTGGACAAACTTTGTTAGTTATTTTGGAACGGTGTCCCCCTTTTCCATCTTGATCTTCTTGAGTTTATCTTTGAGCGCCAATTTCCTATGGTCGCTACTGCTTTGGAATAGATCCGTCAAAGCCTTCCACATTGCATATGGTGTGACTATCCCATGGAGGCTTCAGACAATGTGGTCTCGTACTCCCTCCAACAGGATCCTCCTTGCCTTTGCCACTGTATTTTTCCATGCATCAAGATTTGCAACATCTGCAGCATCGGGTTTAGGAACATCCATGTCAATGAATTCCTTCAACCCATTGTCTTTGAGTACTGCCTCCATCCTTTCCTTCCAAGAAATGTAGTTCGAGCTTCCCTCAAGTGCATAATCTAACCTCAAGCCATTGAAAGCCATTTTGATCTTGAATCAGTTGTAGCACCAAGAAAGTCTTTCTGCAAATTCAAATTCTATCCAGTCACAAACTCAACTCCTGCTTCACTTCTGCAATTTCCTGTGCTTTGATACCATGTAGAAATTATACAATATGCATGTATATCTTGGATTCACTTGATCTAACAATGTACTGAAGTTAAATACTGAATCACTTCTACAAATCTTTTGTGGAATTAAAAACACAATCGCTAATCACATGAACGTGAAGAAAGATCAATCACACACAACACATATAATTTCCTGGGGAAAGCTTACAGCTAAAAACCCCACTATCTTCTATTGTATATTAAGCATGGATCATGAAACAATTACGTACAAAACTATTCTCACAAGAGCCCTTCAGTACATCAGTTAATTGTCTCACACTATCATATGTAAAACTGACCAACGCATAGCCAATTCTCAGCCTCCAAATAGCATGCCTGCCTTGTACAATCCCTGATGGTAAAGATCCCTAAAAGATAAGAATTCTCGCCTGCCTTGACTGCGCAAGTATCATGGGCACTCCAATGGGTGTTTGCATGCATGTGTGCAAGCAGATAATCCTACAATTGATAGTCAACTTCCCTTTCACCTAGAACTCAACTGGGTCTCCACTGGTTCTGACATGCATGCAACTAATAATAGTAAATCCTCAGTTGCATGTGAGATCACTGATTGTGAATTATTAATATTTAATTCACTTAATCTCTCACTAATGTATCTAACAGATACAACTAGCACAACTGAGTTTAACTCACTTAATTGAGTTAAACTGTTTACAACTTGCACCAACTCATGCACCACTGCACTTCGAACTCTGTTACAACTAGAATTACTCTGCATATCCCACCAACCAACCTCTCACTTGAAATCCACTAACTAACTGAATTTATCGCTTTCAGTCAACTCATTCAAGTCCACATTGAGAATAGATTACAGTTTATTATCCATCTTAATTAAGGGATAATAAAAATATACATGCACCCAAAAATAACATTGTGGGCCCCACCCTAGTTTGGGTGCTTAATGCAACTAGGTGTTGAATGAAACCAGTTGCTTAATGCACTAGGCATGGGTGTTGAATCTCAACAAAGCATAGTGAAACTTAATTACCTAAGCATTATTAACACCTAACAAGGTAGCTCTTCAAGTGATGGAGGTTCAGATCTACTGTTGATGTAACAACTTGGGACATGCACAAGGAAACTTATTTAAGGGTCAAATTAGAAAAAGATGCTTTAGGGTTTTAGCTTGCAACAATGTGGATTGCAATTTTTGTCTATGGAGGTATGATAGTCTCTTATCCACTGGAAGATCCCCTATATACAAACATCATGCAAAGGTTACTTTCTTTTGTTCTGAAATTAGTTTCCATATATTTGGAAGCTAGAATAACTAAGTCTTTTGTTTATATTTTAAACAAATATTTTGTTTAATTAGCCTTAAAGGAACATTTTGGAGCACATCCACTTGTTTGTCGTAGCAAGTACGTACTTTGAGAAGGTCAAGGCCTTTTACTACTTATAATCAACACACCAAGCTCGAGCCACTAGGGGGCCATGCTTAAGCATGAGTTCATCTAGAATGAGCCCTTAAATTCATTTTCAGATAAATTTGACTACGTTGGCTGGGTTATTTTTTCTCTTAAGCTCAGTGATGAAGGCAATGCCTCGATAGATTATCAAAAATCATTGGAAAAATGGATGTCTTTCTAAAACAAAATCAGGGCCAAGAATTTGGGGATCTCAATGATCTGTAAATTGCCATGGATATTCCACCAGATAGTTCATCACAACATATTTGATAAATTTGTATTTAAAAATCCAAAAGATACATTATGAGGATTTATTTCTCATTAGAATTATGGATATGTAAATTATTGTTTATTGCATAATTATGCATAAAATAGAGAACATTGAAATAAAAAGTCAAAAATCATAATTGACACAAGATATATCTTGGGAAACCCTTTTGGGAGAAAATTCAGCTAGAAGGTGAGGTTGTTATGCTCTCTTTCTCTAAATAAAAAATGGATTCCACGACAAATAAGTAAGGCTTATGGCTCATGGGATACTATAGTGCACAAATCCTCTTAGTGTTCTCTCTCCTTGTCCCTATTGGATACTTTGCTCGTCTATGGAACAAAATTCACTCAAAAACAATGGAACCCCTTTTCCTCCTAGTGGTCTGGTTATAACACAACCTTGTAGCCTATCAATGGTTATGTTTGACTCCCTCAACTCTTAACTAGAGTTACAACATTAACTCTTCTAGATTCTTCATCATCATTATCACGTGGCTATCCCCTTTTCCATAAATAATGGGGGTTGATGTGGCATCCTCTCAATTATGGTGGTCAAAACAAAAATGCCAACTTCTTAATGGCGTAACTTTTGTATATGAATTTCAATTGAGGTGATCCTTGCGTTGTTGGAAAGGTATATGTGTGTAGAATAAGAAATAAAGGTGTGTTACAAATCATTAAAGTTTTACCCACCAAAAATGTCGTTTGATGTCTCAAATTGCTCCCGAAAGGTTTCAGACCCCAATTTTCCAAACTGGGTCCCACCAGTAAAATTGGTCCTCTTAGTTGATTCTTCCGCTTCTTCCACTCTGAAAGCATTGAGATGGATGACAAACAATATAATGATCCAATTTGTATAACTTTGTGAGAGACTTATCTTCAAAATTCACAATAGGTGATCGCTATAGATGTTGTTCATGGGGAAAGGTTAATACATAATAAAAGGATTTAGTTAACCTTGAATCCATAAATGAGTCATTTTGTTAAGGTCGATGGTGGTGGTTTTCAAGCCCATGGTTATGGTAGCTCATGGTTCGTGCCTTGTGGATTTCCCATACGTGTATTCCATTGTAATTGGCCTAGAGGTGAGAAATGAAGGCTCGCTTAGCCGACTTGGTTTGACTTGGTCAAGGGAACATAGATATCTTTTCCTACTTTTTTCTTTTTACCCATCAGGGTTTTCAAGTGTAAATAGCGCATCGATGATGTGTGCATGATTTATGTGTATTTTTTTATTGTTATTTAATTGTTTCTCTCATGTTCTTGTTCCTAATAATTGGAATTGGAGTAGCCACGGGGTCACCTTGAGGTAGTGGTTGAAGGTGTGGCTGCACCTATAGAGAGTATGTTAAATGAAATTTCATCTGTGGACACATGAGTGGATAAAATCCCACCCCCATGTCCTTCAATTTTTTTAAGCCCCTAGAGGGAAACTCAATTGGTGATCACAGTTATAAAAAGTATTGTGTAGACTATGAGATTCAATGTTCAAATCCCCCTAATTAACCTGTGCTTCCGAGATGGACATATTTAAGCACCTAGAGGTATAATGGTAGCAGTTGGAATCAACCCTCTGTCACACGAATATGAAACTGGCCTATTTGTCAATTCCTTTAGTAGAAAAAAAGAATGGTATCAAAGCAAGGTTGTGATCCTACAAGAGAAGGTGAGGTTTGATAGCATCCCAACACTATTAAATCCTCTACAAAACAAATGTGTCAACAACTTTTTCATGAGATGGAGCAAGCAAGTGAGTTTTAAAATAATATCCTTGCTAGACCACTTCCCAAGCACAAGGCCTTGTCAAATATAAAGTTTAAAGAGGACCCATCAATAACTCAAATCAACCATTTAACACACAAGGTTTATGCTTCAAGGTGGTATTAATGGTACCCAAGCCACCAAATTCATGTATCATGGGATCGAGTTCCCAGCTAATTTTGTGAAACCATTTACAGTTGTCAAAATTGGCCTATATAAAACTTATGAGAGCCTTCTTTAGCTTTGAGGAGGTCGCTTTGAAGTGCGCCAAACAAGAAGAGTAATACATATGAGTTGCAATTGGCACGCTAGTGCATATTTTTAATTTAATTGCTAAGGATAAGGGTTTTGTAAATAATTTATCTATCTCCTTTCCGCCGTTTACACCACAACCTCCTAGAGCTCTCAAGGAAAATCCCAGAAGACCAATGGCCAAATGCTCAAGAATTTGAAAAACTAACCCAACTAATTCCATTTTTAGTTTTACAAATTCAATTAATCAATTATAGTTCATTGGATTGGTTTAAAACATTATGTATTAACCCACCATATATATGACCTCGAGGACATGCAAGATGTGTCAAAACGTTCCATGGTGTTTGCTGAGAAGTCAAATCCTTAAGATTTGTCAAGGAGGAACCATCAACAAAGTGTCCATTAACCAATTGATGAATGTTATGTTAAAGGGGAATAATTTCTTCAGTAAAACACAGATTGGCTTTAGAGCATGAGGGGTAGCCTTACCTAATCAATTGAAATATCCCAACCTTTTTAGATTCACCTTTGTCGATGGAGAGATGGGACGAAGCATCAACAAAAAGGGTTTCAACTTTGTTTACGAAGATGGAGCCAAACCCAAACTCTGACAATTACAATGATGAAAGGAACTTTCGCTTGGTCATAAGCTAATATGAACTCATTCTTTATAGACAAAGTGTCAAGGTTAGAAGATTGGACCCTTTCCATCCCTCATATATGATAATAACATTACATGGGCATATTACTCTAATGTTCTCGAATAAAACATGCCTAGTCAAAGTCGTTAATCTTGGGAAGAGTATGCTTGATGCACGAGTGCTTTGGCTAGACTTTTGTAGTACACGTCAAGTAGAGTAATGGGCTTCCAACTAGTAATTAATTCCAAATCCCCTACCATTGGGATGAATTTAATTAAAACCTATTTAATTTTTGCTTCAGAGAGGTGGCTTTGAAGGGTTTCTTCATTCACCTATAAAAGATTCAACCCCAAAAAGTCTCATATGGCCTTGTAAATCTCACACATGGACCATTTCAAACCAGGTGCTTTATCATCAAACATTTGATGGAGGGATGTTGAGAACTTATTAAGAGATAAAGCTAGGTCACATGCTCTCCTTTTCTCCTCAAAGACCATCCATGGCACTAAGCTAAGATAGTTTTGAATGGTTGCTTTTGTTTTCTTTATAAAGCCTTGGGTTCTAACACTAGTCTATGTTGTTCCATGACTTCTCTCATGGTGGATTCTTGATTAATAATCCAACCTAATGTTGTTTTCAAAGCAGAGATATTTTCCCCATCCTCCGCAGTGACTAATGCCTTGAAGAAGGGTTTGGCGGGCATATTGCTTATTTTGAGCTAGTCACTTTAATAGAAACATGCATTTGTGGAGGGTTTTATGAAATCACTTCCCATTGTTCTACTTTAATACAGGTTTATAGCAATGGATGGGTGTAGGAAAAGGTTTTCTAACGAGTATTCTAAAATGCAGTCAGGCATACTAGTGCATCACAATATTGCAAGAATCGATGCATCTATATATCCACGTCAATAATAATAATTAAAAAAATGGCCTTCCACACTCAAAGTTGAGCTCGTAATGAGTATTTATTGTAATGGCTTTGAGTTTTTCTATTTAAGAAGCCCCTTGAGGACTAAAATATGTTTATTCCTCATATGGAATATAAATATATTTATCATGGAATTTATTTATTTTCAAATGGGTTTATCTCGAGTGGTTGGGAGGAATGATTGTTATTCTCCCCACCCATGTTCAATTCTCCCAAGTGACATGATGGGGTTTGTTATAGTGGATTTGAGCCTCTTATTGAGTATAAGCAGTCCCTTAAGGATCAAAACATGTATATTCCTCATATGGCTCAACGAGGCTCAAAGCCATTACAAAATATATTTGTACTCCATATGACGAATATACATGTTTTGGTACTTAGGGAACTAGATATACTCAGTGACAAGGCTAAAAGCCACTACGACAAAGCTCATCATGTCACCAGCGGGAATTGAACCTTAGCGGGGAGGATGACAATCATTCCTCCCAACCACCCAAGAACCCAATATACATGTGTGTGTGCGTGTGAGTATGTGTAACCCAATGAGTTCTAAACAAATAAAATCATTGGTGCTCATTATCACATACAATTACATTATGTGTCATAGTACATGACACATCACTTTACTTTTAATTAAAATAACCTAAATTTTGTAAAAAAATGCTACTTTAAAATTAACAATATGTCATGTTTTTAAAACCCATATATGAATGTCCACGGGGTCTTGGATAGACGGTGATCGAGTGCTTTGTTAAGTAACTCCTTAATGTGAAGTCACCAGTTCAATTCCCCACCCTGATTAGGGTGATATATTGGACATGATGAAGATGTAGTCCTACCAAGCTTACAAAAAAAACCCATACATGAATAAATGTATGCAATACCATGTGGACGATGTTGGGATTTTTTTTTGGTAAAATTTTGAGAATCAATGTACTAGAGACGTATAAGCACACCACTTCATATTGATAGTGTGTGCACCTCAATGGGGTTAAATTAACAAAAAAATAAATAAAATTGTATTCAAATATTGTAAAACATATTGTTTTTTAAGATAAGATGGGAAGTGTACCCTATACATATAATTGCATCGGTGTTATCTAATTGACGTGCACCTCTATGAGGCTAAATAAAAAATGTTGTTTCAAAAAATTAGTAGATGGTGCTTACAAAACATATAAACACCATGACGAGTAATCATACATAGTGCACCATGGTATTTTGAATATTGAAAAAAAAATAAATTAATTGATGCATTGTGAACAAATAACTACACCAATGTATCAGTATACAAGGTGCACCACGGTAGGGTGATGTGTATGTGTGTGTGTTAATTACATGTAGCTTGAATGGTTATGAGGAAACATGTGTGTGTGTGAGGTGGGGGGGGCAAGGGTAACTGGGTGTACCTAGAATAATTGTGGGAAAGAGTTGATCTGGACTTATGCAGGAACACAGTAAAATACATAAATAAACATAAACGTAGAGATGCAGTAGGAATAAAACTCCATTTCATTAATATCAATTAACTGGAATATGCTTACCGACATAATGGAAATAAACTAGCTCGAGCGATGGTAGCTTATCTTTGAGAAGAGATGTGGCGGCTACATGCCTTTGAACTAGGAAAATAAATCATGGAATAAAAGGTAGTAGAGTTTATTTGGGGTTTGGAGCTTGATAAAGCTTTAAGGTCCAATGGTTTCTCCATTCATTTTTATAGAGTATGTTGGGCAATTATTAAATATGACCTCTATAATGTGCTACGCCTTCTTGTTTGATTTCCTTCACATGTTTGGTTTTGCGTAACACATCATCCACTGGATGCCCCTAAATTGCATCCCTATCCAATCATAGACTGACACCTTTTCCCCCAAAGCAAGAGAGGACTTCATAAATGCTTCCCAATATCACATATGTTATATATCTCATTGGCAACTAATTTAAGTAAAAGACTAAATCAAGAAAGGAGAACATGTAATCTTAAAATTTCTCATAGTTAGGGGAGTTAAGGCAATAAATCACTCTTAGTTTGTCAACAACACATTGTTCATGGGATGCACCTTAACCATAATTCTAGAAAGGTTCAAAAATATCTTGGATCAATTCATAAATTCTTCCAATGGAAAGTTCAATAATGTTAAGAGTCACATCTATGGATGTAATATATCTCCTCATTCAATGTTTTTCATTTATAAAGTTTTAGAATTTCCTTGTGTACTCCTTGAATTCTCTTCACATTATTCAAAAAATGAAAGATAAAGTGCAATAATAGGAGTTATAAGGGTATGGAGGGTCACATAAATTAAAGATGTCACCTCAACTTTGTCAATTTATAAAGGTTTAAGCATTAAGCATAATGCAACAAATAACAAAGGAGATTCAGAAGTTCCTTTGACAAGTGGGGGGGTGGTTGGGGGGGCGGGGGGTGGGGGGGCAATAAGAAGTTTCAATTAGTGTATTGGAGAGTAGTTTTGGCACATGATGAAAAAGGCGGGTTTGGGGTCAAGGATCCATTGTTGATGAATGTATTTTTGGGAGCTAAAATCATTTGGAGCTAAAATGTCGTAGGTGGATCAACATGGTGGGATGGGCCCTAAGCAAAAAATACTTCCATTCATGTGGAGTGACTTATTTAGAGTGATTTCCCATGGAAGTTAAAGTGTGTTCTATATGGAGGTTTTATAATACCAATACACACTTCATTATGGACCCTCTCTCTTGGATTATGGGAAATGAGGAATGAATCAACATCTCATAAGGTATAATATTGAGTGGGCCTCCTTATTTTGCAATAAAGATTTGGCAAGCATCAAGGATTGGATTACTAGGCATGGTATCAACACTCTTTTTTTATCATCTAGGTGAGGTTTAACTCTAATTATTAAAAGGGTTAGAAATCTCTTTCTTTACATGCATATCTAAAGGACTAACTAAACCTTATGTTTTCTCTTCTTCAAGGAGCTACCCCTTTATGTATTTCTAATAAGGGTAGCAAAGGTTGGGGTTCAAAGGGTGATTTATATTCAATTAAATATGGTCATGCTATCAAATTAAAAGATGTCCCCATTTCCCAAGACCAATTCTTTGGTAATTCATTTAGAAAGGAGACAAGTTACCAAAGGTAAATATTTTTTTATGGATATTAACTCATGAGAAATTGTCGAAAACTAAAAATATTAAGAAAAGGGGTATCCAAGGGCCATCTCACTCCCACTTATGCTTGTTAGTTGAGGAATCATCAACCCATTTATTTATTAAATGCAAAATTTCCATCCAAACTTGGAAAATGTTGCTTGTTGATCCTGAGCGTCAAATAAATCATCCCCGAGGCTAGAAGGAATTGTTGGAAACATGGCAAGATAATTATTTTAGGTACTTTGAAACTAATATATATTGAACCATGTCTATACATCCATGTTAAATGTTGAAGTTCTCATGTTGGAAATTATGGTGTGTGAGAAACATTATAATAGTCCATGGAGAATGGATATCCCCAAGATGTGAATAAGCCAAAGCTCATGGTCTTCTAACATAAGCTATAATCTATAGAGGAACCAAAGGAAATTTTGTAGCAATCATGGAAGTAGAAGAGAGGTTATAGATGGGAGATATTATATCTAGGGGATGCCTTTAGTGTAATCTCATGTTTGGAAGGCCTCAAATTTACCCACCTTGAATTCTTAGAATGGATATGGTTGAATTTCATAACTGGTAAGCTCGTAAGAAAATAGCAAGTTATCTTTTTTATGGCACCTCTAATTGCAATCTTGGGGTGGTAAGTGTAAAGGGTGTGGGGGTTTGTCGACGACCTCAAGGGATGATGTGAGCTACCTTATGCTCAAGGGTTGCAAGAGACCTTTTAATAATTAGGTAGAATCCTTATCCTTTTAATAAGGAACCAAAATTATTTAGGGAAGGAAAATTATGGGTCTTATGGTCATCAATGATTCTGTTGTACAACACAATAGATTTGAAAATAAAATACAATCATTTATTTAAAAATACTATTACATATCTACACAATAGTCAACAAAAGGATGAACATACAAGAATTATAAAGAAAACCCTCAAGGTCGTGTAACATCATTAATTATTCCTCAAGGAAGGAAGCCACTCCACAAGTGATGTTTGATACAATTACAAATTACTTCACAAAATACCACATTAAATTGCCTCTACTTCTTTATATAATTGTATCTAACATGATAGGAAATTTCTAGTGAAGGAAATCTATAGTGAGCCTTCTTACAATTGTTTCTTTCACGTTATGAGGCCAGCTATATATTATTATTCACCTCGGGCACCTCCTTAGGCACCCCAAGTTATCATCCTTAGGAAATCACTCCACGAGCAATGTTTCTAGTGAGGGAAATCTATAGTGAGCCTTCTTACAATTGTTTCTTTCACGTTATGAAGCCAGCTATATATTATTATTCACCTCGGGCACCTCCTTCGGCACCCCAAGTTATCATCCTTAGGAAATCACTCCACGAGCAATGTTTGCTACAATTATAAAATACTTCATGATACACCTCATTACATTGTTTCTACTTCTCTCTCTCTCTCTCTCTCTCTCTCTCTCTCTCTCTCTCTCTCTATATATATATATATATATATATATATATATATATATATATATATATATATATATATATATATATATATATATATATATATTTATTTTAAATTGCATGGGAAATTTCTAGTAATGGAACCTTCTCACAAGATTTCTCATAATTATTATTTTCACAATATGTGGCCACCTATCTATTATTATTTCTCTTAGGTACCTCCATGGGTACCCCATATTATCCTCCATAGTACACTATATTCCATCATCCTTTACATATTTCAACTTTGAAACATGGAAGGAAGCCATACAATATGTTTTGATAAGAAAAATAGCTAATTGGGACCAAGCACAAGCATCCATCCATTTGTTGAGAAATGTAACTTGTATCAGTCTTCATAATTGTTGTCTAGCTCATGATATAATGTATTTGTCAAAAGAAAAGAAAAGAAAAGAATTATTGTCAAAGAAATTTTATTTATAATCATGGGTTTCATGCTCATTTGATTATGTTTCTAAGTTAAATCACCCATTAAGTGCTTCTAGGGTTTGTCTCTTGAGTCATTGTCCTTGTCATTATGTACTAGACCCTTATTAAGGTTATTGTATCAAAGAATAATTTTTTATTTTATTTTAATGTAAAATGTGTCACTTCATGTCACTCCTTCACCAAGTTGCCCTAAAAAGAAGACAAGTCGACCTCATTGAAGGAACTCGACCTCGCAAAAAGACTATAAAAGTAGTCCAATTTCACCTATTTGAGTATCCATACAAGCAAGAAGTTTTATATGCAATTTGAAGTGGAAAATAAGGTGCGAAGAGGCTAGAAAGGAGGAAGAAACTAAAGTGAAGGAAGAAGAAACATTTGTCAAGCTAAAATAGTCAAAATTCTCCCTTGTTCTCCCACACGTGCGAGTTTAAGGGTTGCAGGAAGGGGTAGAAATTGCAGATCTGCAGTAAGGCTGAAATTCTAATGCAGTAGAGCCAAAATTTTTGGTTGATGTAGTATTAAAGAAGTTGATTGGAAGGATTATCTTGGGAGGTTGACTTGGTGAATTGGAGGAGGTCTTTAGCTTGGCCAAGGGCCTTGGTTGTCTCATTTGATTTGGTTCTAAAGGAAGAGGAGAGAATTTGTTAGTTTTCCCCTAAGAGAGGGGTTTTTCCTTGCCTAAGAGCCTATATCTTATGTCCTTGTTGTTTTGATCTTCATGCATTTATGTTTTGGCAGTTGCTTGATGATACAAAGATAAAAGAAGACATAAAAGAAGTTAATAATATTGCTAAGAAATCACAAGTAATTATGAAGATAATAAAAATTTTCTCCCTTTCTGATTTTCTTTCAGGGAATCAAAGCTAACGTGAAGAAGAAGGAAAAAGGAAACTTGAATATCAATAGTTCTTATCATCTTAAGGAAGGATTCAAGAGAATTTGTAAGGTAGATCATATGGAGAAAATAAATCTTACCTTTGGGACCTTTGAAGATCTATGAATAATACCATTTGATAGTAGGAAGGAAGTCTTGAATGGTAATATAAAAGTTTTGGTTCCCTAAAAGCTAGTTTTGTAGAAAATCCATGTAGGTTCAAACTGATATTTGTAATATGATAAGACAAAATACTTGAATCTACTCTACAAATTGCGAAAACCAATTATGATCGCAAAATCACCTGAAAAAGAAAAAGAAATAATTTCAGTCACATAACACAAAGATTTATCTAGGGAAAGCCTCAGCTAAAAACCTCGTAATCTGTATATTGCATAAGTCAGAGAATATAAGAACAATACAATGCTCCTCTCATGCTTGAGAGCTCTCTACACTATCTCTGCCTGTCTCACTAATTCCTAGGCAAGCTTGGTTGAATACTTAACCATTTTCTTGGCCTCATGATTCCTTATTTCCTTGCGCAGTTTCTTGGTTAATTAGGCACCTATTAACAAGGAAATTCCCCAATAATAATTGCGCAATACATAAAGGATCTTCCTCTAACTCCATGCACCACCTGTACAAATTCTGATTATACAATTGATAATACACTTCCCTTTAAATCCAATCTCAACTGGGTATTCCTCATAACTAACATGCATGAGCTATTTTTAGTGAATTATTAGTTATCTGATTGATCACTGCTGACCCTCAATTTTGGTCAATTTTGCTTATTAAAAATACACCTAATTTCCATCATTTTCCACCTTATATCATCCACATATGCCTTATTTTGACATTATTTTGCATATTCAAGTAAATAAATTATGTTTTTCAATTTTTATATATGTTTGTAAAAATTGGGTTTTAAGAGTATTTTTGGACAAAATTGAATATTCCCGTAATAGCTTCATGGAATTCATATGTGCAAGACACTTGGGCACGAGATGAGCATAGATATGGAAAGCTTGGGAACCATGGATGGAACATCATCTATTGGTTCGGTCAAACTGAGTGAAAACAAGCCCAGTCAACGCTGGTCAAACATGACTTGTTTTTTAGAAATCCCTAGGAAAAAGGGCAAAATTATTATTTTTGGGAATTTTTCCAGATTTTGTGTAACTGATTGGATGAGTTCGACCTAGATGGATGGGATTAGGATGGATAAGGCTGTTAGAGACATTGTAGCTTGGTTTGTTTATCATTTGTCTATTTGAACCAAGCTTATGAACCATTCATGCATGGAGAATTTGTATAACTTTATATTGAGAATTCTGAGTATTTTGAGTTAATTTGAGGAACCAGTTCCACCTTCATTTTTTTGTTCATGTTGTGGATGATTGATTGGATTTTTTGTAGCTGAGAAGTTCTTCAAGTGTGCAAGGCAAGGGTGGAGGCCCCCCACACCAAGCTAAGTACACTTTTTGGTTAGTTTAGCTTAATTTTCATGAACTAGTTTTGCTTCATATTTATTCAGTCATTTAGATGTGTGAAGATTTATTATGTTTGCTGAGGATTTTTGGTTTAACTTTAATCTGCATATGAAGGGACAAACAAGAGTTCAAGTTAAATTATCCTTCTATCCAGTCAAAGAACAACAACTAAAATTCATCTTCTTTTCCTTGTTTGAGTTATTTCCTGAATTTCTAGTTTTAATGTAATGGTAACAATGATGAATATAATTGTAAAGAAGGACAACATGGACCTCCTTAGTTAGGAACCCCTTCTCCTACTTTTTATACATCATAAACTATTGTCCATCAATTATTTGGTTTCTCTTCATGAATGTAGTACTGTGGGGAAGGACAAACAGGATCTCCTGAGTTAGGAGCCTCTTCCCTCACTTATTACATATTGAATCAGAAATTACTTAGTTAGATTTTATATTTGCAATATGCATTTCCATAAATCTTAGAATCTAGAATATATTTGTAATATGCATTTCTTTCAATTTCTACATTTTGTCTTCTAAAATTTACTACACCTGAAATCCATATATTTTGGACATGCTTCCAAGTTTACAAACTCGGATTGATAATTAAATACTTGTGTTATTTTACCCAGTAAATTGACCCAACATTTTTGGTGCCATTGTTGGGGAAGCATACATCAATATAGTCAATTAGGAGGATGAAAATAAAAATAAAAAATAAAAATAAACAAAAAAAACATAAGATAGTTTTTCTTTCAGTTATGTTTCTTTATGCCTAGAGAAAGAGATCAGAAAGGTAGATTTACTAAACAAAACCCCCCAAAAATTCAACCATCCATAGGAGCAAGACCATCAAGACTAATTACACAAGTTGCTGGGAGACCAACTCTAGTGGGATTAGAAGAAAAACAAAGATCAGGACAAAGATTGACTCTTATTGAAAGATAAACCTTGTTAACATATGAGGTGAAAAGAAAACAAACACCAAAAGAAAACCCTTCCATATAAAAACAAAAGGAAACAAGGAGACCAATAGTTAAACAATTAGAGCAACTAATTCTTGAACAAATCAAGATAGTTGAGGAAACAACAATTCAACCTCATATTGAAACATTACAAACAACTGAAGAGAAAATGACTGAGGAAGGAGAAGGATCTAATATACCAATTATGACTTTGGAACAAAGACTTCAATATGAGAGGCAACAAAAAGAATGGCAGAGAAAAAGAGAGGAAGACAGGAGAATAGAAGCAGGGATAAAAAGAGAGGAAGACGCAAAAAGAAAATATGATAACAAAAGACAAAATTATATTGAACCAAACAATGATTAGGAAGCTATCTTTGGCTTCCCAATACCATACACAAGAGCAATCTTAGGAGAAGAAGTGAAAATGAAAAACATTCCACCTTTTGTTTTGCCCAAATTTTATGGAATGTCAACTGAATATTCTGATTCATTTATGCTTGAGTTTGACATCTTATGTCATACTTATGACTACACAAATGACAAACATAAACTTCATCTCTTTCTTGCTACTTTGAAAGCAGCAACACTAAAATGGTTTATGGAATTAGGAGAACATACCATTGCCTCTTGGGATGACATGAAGAGATTTTTTCTCAAAAAGTATCAAGTCTATTGTAGGCCTAGAGACTCAAAACAAGATATTTTCAGAATGGCACAACAAGAAGATGAAATTTTAGAAGAGTACTTAGAAAGATGCCTTTACAATCTACAAAATTTCAAACAACACTCTCTGAATCTTGATACCATCCGCACAATTTTTCTTAAAGGTATAAGAGATGAATACCTTGATATTCTCAATGTGATGCACAAAGGAGACATCTCAAACTTGAAATTTGATGAGATTGATGGACTATGTCAAAAATATTATAGGGGAAGAGCAAAGAGTGGAAAAAGAGATGCTACATCAAGAGCTTTTAAATCTGCAACATGAGGAGTAACAAGAGTAGAAATAGGAAGTTTGCTATAAAAAATTAAAACTGATCTTTTGAGCACTTTAGGAACACAATTTGATGTTTTGAAAGCAAAGAAAAAGAAAGAAGAACAAGATCAAACCTTATCAATCTTTTGTCCTAAGTGTAGAAAGAAACATCCACTAAGAGAATGTTCATTGGATAGTATTCAGGTGTGTGGACTTTATACAGAGAATCATTCAATTGAAAACTGTCCAAAGCTTAAAGAGTTGCAAATGGAAGAAGTACAAGGGACAAATTCTGTTTACTATATGGCACCGAGGAGACTTTGGCAACCAAGGATTCCTCGGCAATTCCTTGAAAAAATCCCCCAGAATTATCAGTCTCCTTCTCAAATTCATGGAATACTCTAATGCCATGGTAGGCTTGGCCTCCACAAAAATACCAAAACCAACCTACACAAGGTTGGAGAGGATATAGTTATGGAAACCAGCCACCTCAACAAATGTATCCTCAACAATACCAACAGCCATACCAACATCCATATCAACAACCATTTTAATATCAACAATTCCAGCAACATCCTCAACCAATGCCATTTCCAAACAAAATCCTGCACCATTACTAACTCAACCACAACAGCTTTAGCTGCCTTCTAACCAATCCCCACCTAAACCAACTCAATTACCAACTCAACCAGTAGCAAATCCGAGTAACAAGGTGGAGAGACCAGCATATAATGTGGAAGAAGCAACATATTTTCCTACATACTCTATTCTTCCTATACAAGATGTCCACTAAAGGTCTAGGAAAGTATTACACAAAGATTCTTCACCGATCATAGAAGAACAAACTGAACAAGGAGAACAATCTGAAAAATCTCATCCAGGAAATCAAATTCAGAAAGGAAAAGCTATTATGACTCAAACACCACCTTATCCAAATAGGCTAGTAGAGCATAAAATTCCAATGTCTCTTCCTGAATTTGATATTTTGGATGAATTGAAGAATGCCTATGCTTCCTTTCTTGCAAGCTATCAAAGATATTCCAATTTATGCAAAATAATAAAGGAGTTATGTACTAAGAAAACTAGTAGAAAGAAAAGAGATCCACCCACAATCCAGGTCACTGGAAAATTAGCTAGTCTCATGTCTGCAAAAACAACAATTGAAAAATATATTGATCGTGGGATACCTATGGTTGCCATTTCAATCAATAATTTTTCAGTTCCAAATACTGTAATAAATTTGGAAGAAACTATAAATGTCATGACAACATAAACTATGAAATATTTGAAATTGCCAATATTCGACATACTACCACGATTTTGGAGCTAGCAGATAGATCTAAAGTTGTACTAGAGGGAATATTAGAAGACATCATTGTTTCTTTGGATTCATGGGAATATCCTACAAACTTTTTAATCTTGCAACCAAAAACAAATCTAGGAGGCCATCCTTTAATTCTAGGTAGACCATGGTTAGCCATAGTGGATGGCTTCATTGGATGCAGATCAAGAAGTATGATCATAGCACATGGGGATGAAAGAAAACATGTTACACTCTATCCTCCAACACAATATCCTTCTTTATTATCATGGATTGATGAAAAACAACAATAAGAAACTCAATCTGTTCTTAGTATTAATCAAGTCTTTAATTTTAGAGAAGAGGAAGAAAATGAGGATCTATTAGACCTTTTCATCTCATAACCTGATATTTCAGAGAAACTAAGAATAACACAATATGAAGTTGCAAATCATCTTTTAAATCAATGTTTTCAGGAAAATTGTACTATCCAATCATTGCAAAATTCATTTAAGAGTATTTTTCTTGTTAACTCAATTACCAATTCACAAAGTAAAATCATTGAAATAAATATTGGAAGGAGTTTAAATATTGGTAATAATTTACAATCAACACAGGAACAATAGGTAGTTGCATTATTACAAAAATTTTCAAAAGCTTTTGCCTGGGATTATACAGACATGCAAGGAATTTATCCAAATACATGTATTCACCACATCTATACTGATGATCATATCAAACCAGTGAGACAACCACAAAGAAGAATGAATCTTATGATGAAAGAAATCGTGAAAGAGGAACTGCAAAACCTGTTACAAGTTGGATTCATCTATCCTATTTCTGATAGTCAATGGGTTTCTCCCTTAGTTGTGGTGCCAAAGAAAAATGGAAAGTGGAGAATATATGTAGACTATAGGGAACTGAATAAAGCCACATTGAAAGATCACTTCTCGTTACCATTTATTGACCAAGTACTAGATTCATTAGCTAAAAAGAAAATTATTTTATTTTCTTGATGGATTTAGTGGATACAATCAGATTAGGATAACATTGGAAGACCGGGATAAAACTACATTTACTTGTCCATGGGGAACATATGCATATAATGTTTTTCCCTTTGGGTTATGTAATGCACCTGCTAATTTTAAAAGAGCAGTCCTTGCAATCTTTGTTGATCTAATTCATGAATGTGTAGAGGTCTACATGGATGATTTCACTGTATGTGGAGGAACATTTGATGATTGTTTGAATAATCTTGAAAAAGTTTTAAAAATATGCATAGAGACAAACCTATCCCTCAGCAATGAAAAATTCTTTATGATGTTAACTGAAGGGATAGCGTTGGGACACCACATTTCTTCTTCAAGAATCAAGGTGGACCCAACAAAAATACAAGTCATTGTAAACTTAATGCCACCAACAATACAAAAAGAAGTAAGTAGTTTCTTGGGATATGTGTTGGGTGCCAGTTTTTCACACTTTTCCTACATTTGTTTTCCCTATTTTTCCTCATGGCTATAACCAATGGGACTATCTTTGCCTCTTTTTCCTACCTTTCTATCTTAACTTGTGTTGTTTCACCTTATTTTCATTACTCTGCCATTTCGTCAATTATTATGATATATCATGCCTTTTTTATGAATAATTGAGGATGAATGTTTGGAGAAGATCTATGGTCTTTGTGTTGTCTTTCCATATGCCATTTGTAGCACAAAATATCTCGAGCATGAGGCATACAGGAGCAGTTAAGGGTGTGTTGTTATAGTGAGCTTTTTACACCATGATGCTATTACGATTTGATGTTACAAACCCGCTGGTGAACTGCTGTTACAACTGTACCGCTGACTAGATCTCGTCAACTCCTGTTGTTGACCTGTGCTCTAGCTGTTACGCTACAACTGTGGTTTATCGTGATAGTTGTAGACGTTATTAAGTATTGTATTTTTGGATAGCAGCCTCTGGGAAGTTTTGATTGTAATCTATAATTTTCCAGTCAGACTTTTATTAAGAAGTGGTTATAACCATATGTATTCTATTTCGATTAGCATGAGAATCAAAAGATTCTCATGACTGATCTATCCCTTCTTTTTTCTGAGATGTAACCACTATATAGTTCTCAGCCCATGAGGTCGAAAGGTTAGTAGAGAACAACATTATTTTGGCTCTATAATTTTGCTCATATTAATACAGATTATCCCGTTATTGTTGTTACATGCATTATTCGATTTAGTTTTCGTTAAGTTCTTTCTCTACCTGTGCCCTGCTAGGGAGGAATGACCCTCCTCTTTAGCAGGGATTGCAGTAATTAAGGTAGTTGTGTATATGTGTTTGTATTTTGGTTTATGTATCGGTAGAGGTGTTGTTGTTGTTGTTTCAGTTGTGAATTTATCTGCATCAATTCCAATATTTTGTATGTTGTTACACATATGAGATTAGAGACACTGGCTGGATAATTGTTGTGTGGCACGCTAGAACAAATTAATTGAAGTGTGATTACAGTCTTGTAGATCATTTTATTTCTGCATGAGTGATTTACTTTCGACATTTACTTCAACAATGATTTCTTTTATTTGGAATTGCTTCTGGTTGGGTGTATTGGCATAGACAGTGCAACTATCATTGAAATAAAAGACGTCCCTGGATTGATAATTTATGTGTATTGTTTTAGTCATTCAATAGTGATTAATACAACTCAACACTTTTGGCACTGTTTCCAAGGATGGAAGTGACAATCCAATCAATCAGAGTTGTTTCTTAGAGGTGCAATTTCTGTGTGTTTTTAGAGTGTCACTAGCGACACAATTTCCAGGAAGTAAGACGAGAGGTAAGAACCTGCACAACACTCTAACGAACTTGAGCGAGCTCGCCAATGTCTTGCTGTGACACTTAGGAGTGTGAATTTTTGGGCATTTTGTTTTTTAGAGTGTCTCTAGCGACACAATTTCCAGGCGGTAATACGAGAGGTAAAAACCTGCACATCGCTCTAATGAACTTGAGCGGGCTCGCCAATGTCTTGCGGGGACACTTAGAAGTTTGAATTTTTGGGTGTTCTTTTAGGGTGTCTTCAGCTATACAGTCGCTGGGTGGTAAGACGAGAGGTAAGAACCTACGCATCGCTCTAATGAACTTGAGCGGGCTCACTGCTGTAGAAACTGAAGCACTTATAGGATGAATTGATACACATAGGGCCCATGTGTGCCTGTAGGACGATATCAACATCTACAAACACCCCCCACTCTACTAACTACGGGAAAGACAGGTTGTAAGAAGGAAAATAAGAGTGCATATTTGGGAAGAAAGACATTCTTTGGAGATTTGATCTCAAGGGAAAAAAAGGAATAGTCCACGTCATACAAAGATAATAGGAAGACATGACTACATAAAGAAACTACCATATCAAGGCTTGGGCCATCGGTGTCTTTTGTGCTTAGAAATCACCACCCTTCGAATAGCATATCCACTCTTGATATCAAGACTCCAAATTAGAAGCAGCAGTGGAAAATCATTGATCAGGATCTGAGAATTGAAGGTCACATAGAGACTAGTGAGGAACATCAAGGACTTGAGGAACAACATGTAATTGATCATCATTTGGACGCTGGTAGCACTATCAAACAGTTGGTCCTGGAACAACCTGATCCTTTTATTTATCAATCTCCAACACACTCTGAGGTTAGTTCATCCCATCAGGAAGAATCAACCATGGGGGATGAGAATGTCAAGACATATAGCTCTGTTACTTTTGAATTCCCAATAGTAGTAACACGAGATGAGGCTCCTATGAAGAATATTCCTTTATCATCCCTACCATCCTTTCAATGGATGGTTGTTAAAGACCCTGATAACTTTCTTTTTGAATTAAATGTACTGTGTAGAGGTTATGACTACACTTCAGACGCCCAGAAGCTGAAATTATTCCCCGCTACTCTGAAAGGAGCAGCATTAATATGGTTCATGAGACTGGGTGCTGGCACGATTTGAACCTGGAATGACATGAGGGAGGCCTTCCTCCGTAAGTATCAGGATTACTGTTGAACCAGGGATTTGAAGGATGAGATTTTTAGAATTGCATAGAAGGAAGAAGAAATCCTGGAAGACTATATGGAGCGATTTCACTACAATTTACAAAGGTCTAAGTTCAGTAACTTAGACCCAGAAATCCTGAAGCCAATATTCTTAAGAGGTATAAGAGATGATTGTCTGGAGCATCTAAACCTGTTGGGAAAAGGGGACATAATGCAAGAACTGCTTGACGAAATAATGAAGCTTTGCCTGTGCAGCTCAATAGGATCGGTCAAAGGGAAAAGTTTAGTTCAGGACCCTTCAGTCCGGATACAGAAGTCCACGAGTGGAGGAGTAACCAGAGCAGAGATCAGGAATCTATTTGAGGATTTTAAAACTGTCCTCCTTGTAGGTTTTAACCCTGTACAGAAATTATCTGCAAACGAATCTTAAAAACAGAAAATAAACAATAGCGAGAGCATAAAACATAAAACAGATATACACAGAGATTTTCCCCTAGATCCCAAATCGGGACGACCAGCTTGATTTTCCATTATATTCATTTTAGTGTTACAACACACACACACACACACACACACACACACACACACACACACACACACACACACACACACACACACACATATATATATATATATATATATATATATATATACATGTAGAAGCATACATAAACCCAAATCCATTAACCCTGGACTAGAACATAACCGTAGTTCCCTTGACCAAATCTACAAAATACTAGGGGTCGAAAACCATCATGCCCCAAAACCATGGGCGGGTCCGTCCATCGAAAAATAAGGTCCAAATTTTTTTTCCTGGGGCGCTGCCCTAGACCCCGAACAGGGGGGGGGGGGTTGTTGCCCCTGCTGTGACCCCCCTACTGCACCCGACGCAAAGCACAGAGGGAGCTCTCACCCCTCCTGTGACCCCCCCACACGTGACTAGTCGCGGAAAGAATATAACACATACCCAACATTCTCCCACTTGTTTTTTTCTTTCCGCAGGGGGGCCACAAGAGAGCTTAGTCATTAGCCCAACTTTGCAACACCCATTGTTTCTCTACACCAAGAGAACTTCTAAGTGCTCAGAGATTTCGTCAATGCATCTGCAACATTCTTCAAAGTGTCCACCTTTTCCAGCAACACCCTTTTAGCCTCAACCATATCTCTCACAAAGTGATATTGAACATCAATGTGCTTTGTATTTGAATGATAAGTAGGGTTATTAGCCAAGAAAATTGCACTTTGGCTATCACGGTCTATCCTTATAGCTTGCTGCACCAACCCCATACTTGAACACAATCTCTGCAAGCAAACTGCTTCCTTGCTTGCAAGAGTGGCTGCCATGTATTCTACCTGTAGTTGAAAGAGCCACTACAGACTGTCTTTTACTCATCCAACTGACTGCACCTCCAAATAGGCTAAACACATACCCACTTGTAGATATTCTTTGGTCCATATCTCCAGCCCAGTCTGCATCAACAAAAATACGAATGTCCAACACTCTTTTCAATCCTAGTCTTCCCTAGTAGCATAAGCCATAATCACTAGTGCCACGTAAATATCTGAAAACTTGCTTCACTGCTATCCAATGCTCCTTCCCTGGGTTTAACATAAACCTGCTCAATACTCCCACTACATGTGCAATGTCTGGTCTAGTACAAACCATTGCATACATCAGGCTACCCACTACACTTGCATATGGAACACGGAACATATTCTCCTCTTCTTCTTGTGCCCTGGGACACTATTCAGCAGACAACTTTACACCTACAGGAATCAGAAAATTCACCGGTTTACTATCCTGCATATTGAACCTCTGCAATATAGTCTCGACATACTTCCTCTGGTTTAGCCAGAGCTTCCTCTTTGCCCGATCTCTCTTAATTTCCATGCCCAAAATATAATTTGTAGCACCAAGATCCTTCATGTCGAATTTGGAGAATAGTTGGGTCTTCAAATCATGGATAATTTCTTTGTCATTTCCAATCAACAACATATCATCCACATACAAGACCAAATAAATACTACGATCACCAATTAATTTAAAATAAACACAGTGATCCTCCTTGCTTCTGGTGAAGCCAAGTCCCCGTATATAGGTATCAAATTTCTGATACCACATTCTTGGTGACTGTTTTAACCCATACAGAGACTTCTTTAACCTGCATACCAGTTCTTTCTTCCCCTTCACCATAAAGCCTTCAGGTTGTTTCATGTAGATCTCCTCTTCCAGATCCCCGTGAAGAAATGTTGTCTTCACATCCATCTGTTCTACTTCAAAATCAAATGCAGCAACAACAGATAAAAGTAATCTAATAGAAGTAACTTTGGCAACAGGAGAAAAAATATCACCAAAATCAATTCTCGACACATAGGAATAACCTTTTGCTACCAACCGAGCTTTGTATTTCTCCACCTTGCATTCTACATTCATCTTCTTCTTAAACACCCATTTGCTCCCAATGGGCTTCCTTCCAGCCGACAACTCCACCAGATCCCATGCCTCATTTTTATGCAAGGATGCCATTTCATCAACCATGGTCTCCTTCCAGAGTTTTCCATCCTCTGAATCTACTGCCTCCCTGACGGTTCTGGGATCATCATCAGTTATAGTTAAAGAAAAATTTGAACAGAAAGCAGATGGACTATACCTTTCTAGTTGTCTTCTTTCCCGAACTGATCTTCTCACAGCTGGATTTTTTGGCTCTTCCTCTTCCGAGTCTTCTTCTGTTGTAGAGTCTGATTCATCCTCCTTTAGCTCAAACTCTATCTTCTCAAGTTCCTTTGGTAGGACTTCATGTTTAACAATATTTTACCTCTCTAAACACCACATCTCGGCTGTACACAACCTTCCTTATTTCCGGGTTCCAAAGCTTGTTACCCTTTATACCATCCTTATAACCAATAAAGATGCACCTTCAGATTTATTATCCAACTGGGTCCTTTTCTCCTTTGGAACATGTACATATGCATCACATCCAAATACCCTCAGATGTGAAAGAGAGGGTTTCTTACCAATCCATACCTCATGTGGAGTCTTATCCTCCAACACTGATGAAGGTGATCTGTTAACCAAGTAACATGCAGTCTCCACTGCCTTTGCCCAGAATTCTTGTCCTAACCTGGTACCACAGAGCATGCTTCTTTCCTTTTCCATCAGTGTTCTGTTCATTCTTTCTGTAACTCCATTTTGCTAAGGTGTGTATGGATTAGTCTTCTACCATGCTATACCACACTTCTTATAGAACTCTTCAAATTCCTTCTTGCAGAACTCCCCACCATTATCTGTTCTCAACGCTTTTATCTTCTTCTCTGTCTGGTTTTCCACCAGAGCCTTAAATTCTTTAAATTTGTCAAACACTTCAAATTTCTTCCTCAAGAAAGATATCCATGTATTCCTTGAGAAGTCATCTATGAATGAAACATAGTACATAGACTTACCCAGTGATGGAACCGACACAGGTCCAAACACATCACTGTGCACAAGCTCTAATATCTTGTTCGCCCTCTTAGCACCAGAAGGAAAACTCACCCGATTCTGCTTCCCATATACACAATGTTCACAGAAATCGAAATCCAAAGAGCTATTAGACATACCTTCTACCATACCATTTTTATGCAGTATCCGAAGGCCCTTTTCTCTAATATGTCCAAGCCTTTGATGCCATAGCATGGTCTTTTCTCCAGAGACCACTAGGCTTTCCACTCCACTTTCAGGAACCACATAACTGTTGCACCCATTAATAACAATGCTGCCCTAAAGCTTGTATAGAGTTCCAATCTAAACTCCCCACATTAATACCAATGCTCCCCGAACCATCTTACATGTATCTTTCTCGAACACTGTTTTTACACCTACATCATCCATATTGCTTACATAAATCCAATTTCTGGCCAATGCAGGAATGTGCAGAACACCAGGAAGTGTTCTAATCCTTCCACCTTGCAGCTTCAGCTTGAATTTTCCACATTCAACGATTCTCGCCTTCCTATCATCACCTAAGAAGACATCATCGCCATCATATTTCTCATACTCGCAGAACCAATCCCTATGGGGAGTGAAGTGAAACGATGCACCCAAGTCAATCAACCATGACTCATGATTGTTACGCAGTAATTTGTCACCGTCCCTGCAATTCCCGTCCCGCACATTGGAGGGCTCATTTCGTGACCTGTGAGCAGTAACATGGCTTGAAATCACTTTCATGACATCCCTTTGAACAAGAGCTTTCATTGCCCTGAAGACATCTCCTTGTGGAAAACCCTAAAAATGGCCCTTTTTGCATTGGTGCGGGCAGCCAGTTCAGTACTCGCGCCAATGGGGGAAATCCTTCAAAGAGGGCGCGCCAATTGGCGCTCTATCTCAGAGTTGCACTCGCGCCAACCATTTTAAGGAGTGTTTTTTAAAAATAAATGGTGGAAGTTTCGTCCTAACCAATCCATAAACTGGTTCCTAATTTGATTTGGGAGGTTTGGCTCCGGATCTCCATGTAGAGGAAGTGGTTTGCCACCTCTCATGGAAGCTTCCTTGAGGATAGGGCCAATCCCATGATTATAGGGATCCCAACTCCCCTTCCTCCATGTATAAAAGCTTGCCCATCTCCATTGCAAGCTAGTCTTCAAGTTCCCAAATTCCCATGAGCATTATGCTGCAAGAGCCTCCATAATTCCCTTAAGGCCAAATCCAAGCAAGGAGACTATTGTCAAGATCCGAAGAGAGAGGTTTGTCCCATCCTTGACAGGCTTTTCGAGACGTGTTCTGCTAACGACCTGCCGAAGGAGAATTCAGCGTCAGAACTATGGTTGTATTCTTTCTTTGATTGATTAATAATAAACGACTATTGGTTATGGTTCCACTCTTATTGTTGTTTATGATGATGAGTTATGTCCTTTCTGACTGACATATAGTTGCATCTACTGGATTTTACGCTTGCGTTTGTTTTGTTTCTCGCATGTGCAGGTGTCCATCACGGAGATCGTGGGGATCGTGATCTGCCAGGGCTAAGGAACGGGAGCGCTACCTCTTCTACAAGCAACAGCGTTGGATTCCAGGTAAGCCTTCATCGCTACTGGTTTATTTGCAATTAGGAACCTGCACTATAGCGTGAACGATTGTTGCTAGACCCGGTCTGGGCTAGTAGGGATCGCCTCTGTCCGCAGAGAGGATTTACCTCCACAACAAATTGGTGACTCCGCTGGGGATCGTTAGCTTGTTGTCATTCGTTTTATGAGCTATAGACGGAGCCTGAAGTTGGCCAGATAGCCTTCGAAACGCTTTTGCTCTGCAATTGCGAAGTAGATCAAAGCTGCTTCAGTCAATCTTCGGTTTAGTTTGTAAACTGAACCCTGGGAACATTGTCTTGTCTTTTCGGTCGATTCTTGATCCTCCTTGCTTGGTCAGCTCTTCTGGGCTGGTTCTCTCTGTGAATTTGGGTCTTTGATAGATTGATCATCACTGGTCTGCTTGTTGGATTGTTTTTTTTTTGTTTTGACTGGGAAACTCGACTGGCGCGCTTTTCAGCTTGACAGTCGCGCCCATTGGCGCAGGTTGCTTGTGTATTACCTGCGCCAATTTGATGTAGGCGCTAGTTACAGCCTCACAGTCGCGCCAATCCTGTGAGGCATTAGGGTTTGCTCAGTTTGGGGCTTCCCAAGCCTGATCTGTGTGTTTGGTCTTGATTTTTCCACTGTTTGAGGTTTTTGGAGCCTTGATTAACTGACTGTTACCTTCGTCCTTTGGTTGTTTTCCCATTTCTATCGATTTTTCATTCTAGCCCTAGGTCATCTAGGTGCTATTGTGTGTCGAGCCTTCCTTGGGAGTTTTCGGTTCCTATCAGTTCAGTCAACCTTGTGATTGCTTCTTTGCATTCGTCTGGTGCGTTTCTACTGTCTCATTGCGTTGTTTGAGTGATTTTTCTCTTTTTCATTCAAATTTTGTTTTGTTCTCGCTTTGGGCCTAGATTACACGGCTCATTTGGAGTCTTTGGGACTCTTTTCGTTTTGAGGGACTTTTGGTCGATTTGAGGTTTGATTCTGATTGCTGTTGAGTGAAATTTGTTTGTTTTTGCTCTCTTATCATCATTTCTTGAATCGCTTTTGCATTAGTTTTCATTTTTTAGCGCATTTTGCTCTGAAATATTGAAAATACAAAAAATCTCTTTTGCTTTTCATTAGTTAATGTGAATTAGATCTTTTCGGTGTTATTAGTGATTGGTAACCTTGAACGAAAAGATTTTTAGTTTTCATTAGCTGCATTAGAGACATCATTGGTTGTTTTCTGTTCATTTCGTTATTGTGTGAAAAGCTCTCAACCCTCTCATAAGTAGCTTTCATCGAATGAAATGATATACTGTGGCATGTAGAGTGCATTTAGGAGATTTTGAGACATTACATTCTCTAGGGCTTGAAAACTGAAACGTAATTGAAGACAAACTTTAAAATTTACTCAATTTACACTAAAGCAGCATTGAAATCTAACGAAACACATTTAGAAGTCTAGGCTAGAGACGTGTTCCAGCGTCTTTAAACCTAGTAGCTATCGTTCGCCTCTTGGCTTTAGACAGCGCTAGTACGGACTTGTGCTCCCCATAGCGTCGCATATATAAAGGGAGACCCCACTAGGTTTCAATCCTTTATCCATAGGAAGCCGAGTCTGCCACCCTATACCCATGATACACCGAACACAACATTCGGGGAGATTGCCTGCACGTACGTTAAGTCCTTGGTTGATTTCTCTTTCATTTTTAAACCAAGGTGTATATTGCAGTTCACGGTTATTTGGTACACCCTTTGCCTAGTATTCCTGAGTAGTCATTTGATCTTTTCTGACTCTTTAAATTTGAAAGGATCATCAAGCGCTTGTCCTTTCATGCTTGTTTCCAATCTGAAAGTGATAGAGTCACCTTTTTCCTGTTTCTTGACTCTTAAAATATGAAACGGTAGAGTTTTGTTTCAATGTTTTAAAAATTAACTGCCCACGAAATATTCCTGGTTAAAGTTAGTTTCCTTAGGGTGTTGTTTTGAAGATTGTTTCTGATGGAAACTTTTCCGGAGTTCACCAACCAAGGAATCCCCTCCGATGGGAATCCGGGTCCTTTTCCTCCTTTTGGGAATGTTGGTGCTCCTTATATGGCAACGTTGTCCCTTCCTGGGTTAACTGTTGGGTTGCCTGTTTGGTTGTTTTCAACCTCTGTGGTCCCGAATGTCCCGGCTACTGTTCAATCAGTTCCTCTGCCTGAGCAACATCATGTTGATTCTAAGGTGGACCTCTCCCCTTCTTCGCCTGTTTCTGCGTCCTCCTCTTCTACTTCGCCTGGTAAAAGTCTGGATTCGAGTAACCAGGTGGCTAAGAAGAAGAAGACAAAGAAGAAGAAGTCTGATAAAGGAGAGGCTAGCTCTGCGGCTATTGCGCCTAAGTAGTCTCCTCTTGATAAACCTTCCAACCCTCCACGGAAAGTCAAGTTCCCTTGCATGTTGTGCACAGGAGACCATCTTCTTCGAGATTGTCCTGGTATTCCCAAGGTGCTCGAAGCATGGTCCAACGGTCGTCCCCCTTTGACTTTGGCTTCTGGGAGTCAGGTTGGGGGCACATCTTCAACTGGTGTTGGTAAGACTTCTAAGAAATAGGGTAATATTACCAATCCCTGTAAATTGTGTGAAGGGCACCATGCCATTCACCTTTGTCCTTGTATGGATGAAGCCAAGCGAGTTTTGGACAACTTAACTGTTTCTACACCATGCCTTCCGGTTGGTTACAAACAGCTTTCTTCGAATCCTCCACCAATTGATCCCATGATTGGTCAAGAGTCATCCTTGGTCGATCCCGCTCCCTCGGGAATTCAGATTCAGGAATCCTTTCCCAACCAACCATTGGTCATGGGATCGGTTGAGATGGCCCCGTCTGCGGTGCACCAGGTCTTTTCCGTCGAGAGTGCATCTCACATCCCTCAGGTTCTTCTTGTTTCTTCAGATTCCTCATATTTGGAGAAAGATTCTCCTGTCCCTATACGTCAAGAAGTTTCTCCTCTGCCTCTCGTGATGGAGGTCCCAGAGGATACTCCTCCCACCTTCGAGATGGAGGTCGTGGAGGATGCTCCTTCTTCTCCTGTAACACCAAGGGAAGACCATCTCGGTTCGATGGTAGCCCCTCCGAGTAGTTTAGTTGCTTCCTTTGATTGGAATCGATTTACAGGATACCGCCTTCCGTCTTATGTGCCTTTCGAGATAATGGTACAAGCCTTTGGTCTGGTTATACCCAGAACCATTATAGACGAAGGTGCGTCTGTTAGTGTTCTATCCTCAACTACCTGGCAAGATTTTGGTTCGCCGTCGCTTGCGCCTGTTACGCAGAATCTGTTGGCGTTTAACAGAAGAACGAGTCAACCGTTAGGGATCCTTCCAAGGTTACCTATTACTTTGGGAGGTAAAACTGCCCATATGGACGTGATGGTTGTTCTAGGCCCCTTGGATTTCAATCTACTTTTGGGGCGCGATTACACCTATGCCATGGGAGCGCTTGTCTCCTCCCTTTTTTGTGTAGTCTGTTTTCCACATGAAGGACGAATCATGACCATTGATCAACTTTCATTCTTTGGTCCTGATATGGCAACTGGCCCACCACCATCCCTTCCTAGTTTCTATCCACCCGTTGTGTCTGCCCCACCGCAGGTCAACTATGTGGCTACCTACCCCGTGCTTGTACTCAGTGATAGTGCCGTTGTGCATCAAGTGCTGGGGGCATTGGGTCCTGACTTCCAGGATGTTTTCCTTCCATCGGGAGTGGAACTCTTGGAAGCCATGACTTCTTGTTCATTATGATGAGGTCGGTTGGAGCAGAGTTCCTTGTCTTGTGTCAAGCTCCTTAAAAAATGAAACACGGTCTGTTGGAGCAGAGTTCCTTGTCTTGTTTCAAGCTCCTTAAAAAATGAAACAAGGTCTGTTGGAGCAGAGTTCCTTGTCTTGTGTCAAGCTCCTTAAAAATGAAACAAGCTCGTTGGAGCAAAGTTCCTTGTCTTGTGTCAAGCTCCTTAAAAAATGAAACAATGTCATCTGAGGATAGTTCTTTTAATGTGTCAACCTCGTTAAAACATTGAAACACTTTCCTGTTCAATTCGAGTCTTTGATTAGATCTCGTAAAATCCCAGTCGAGTCTTTCTCTTGATCTCGTACTTTGAACCTTCACTCCATCTGCCTTTCATATGGATTGAAGCTTGGGGGGCATGTACCTCGAATTGAGTCACCATGCTGGTGGCATGCTTAACTTTTTCAAGCATAGTTTGTTTCCGTTTCAAGCTTGTGTAAAAATGAAACCAACTTCAAGTAGAGTTTTCTGATTTCAAGCTTTTGTAAAAATGAAACCATTCCCATTTTACCTCTTGTGATTGCCATTTTATCAGCCTGTTTTTGCCAGATGAGCCTTGGTTTTCTCACTCCATCATCATTATCTGTTGGGCCGATCATATGCTTTCACTTGGTTGTTTTACCCGTTCCTGAGGAACCGCTGCGATGAGTGGTCTTGTTAGCCAGCCTCTTGACCTTTACTTGTTCTGAGCAGTTCCACCATTACCGAAACCAGTAGCTACCCTTTATACCACTCGTTCCTCTAGGAGGAGTCATCTTTCAGCTCTTTTTTGACTCTCTAAATATGAAAAGATTGCCGAGGCCCTTGTTGTTTCTATCTCGTTAAAGTGGCCACGAAACAACATCTAACCAGTATAAGTTTACCCCTTTTTCGGGCTGGGATACATTATTTACGAAAAAGGAATACCCTAGCCTATCGCGACTAGGAGGTTTTCTCAAACATAGTTTTCTACCTTTTCGGATCTGAGGAACTATTTACGAAAAGGGACCATTGGAGTTTACTTTTCAGCTGTCTTTTCAAACTCTCTAAACATGAAAAGACGCCGAGTTCTTCCTTTGTCAGACTCGTTAAAACCTGATGACATCGGATTCATTCATTATGACGCTACTCGAGTCTCTCCTTCCTAGGGCTCGTTAAACGTACTAGGATGGACTTATATCACAAGCATATGCTATCCCCTTCAAGCTTGTTATCAAAAATAATTGGGGTACTCGCCAGAAATGGCGGAAAAAAAAATGGAACCAGCATCATTGTCGTGTCGGCAGTATGTCGCTCTTGAACATGGCACTTGTCTGCATTCGTGTCGGGTTGGGGACATCTCATCTCGTTTTCACTTGCCTCCATGGGTTTGGGTGATCCCTTTTGACCTCTCATCTGCTCTTTACCTCGTCACTATGACCTATGATCTTTTGATGTCAAATACTGCCAAGTCCACTGTCGTTCCGTTTATATGTTCAAGAGAAGTTGACCTTTGCAAGTATCAACCTCCCTCTGATTCTCATCTGATCTTGATTCACAAAAACATTATGTTCCTCTGTCTCGTGTCGATGATGTGGGAAACATTATGGCCCACCTTCGGTCAAGGTCACTTCCTGTTGCCTTCAGCTCATTATCCAGGAAGCTTATCTAGAGACTCCCTTCTAGTGCCCTGGAGCCTGCATGCCTCAATGGCAGGTTCTTCGCATTCGACGTGAGGTTTTCATCATTGGCCTCCGATCGAGTGATTCTACGGGTGTTCGACGCCAGCTCATTGATTCACATGCTGTAGATTGTACCTTTAGTACCTTGAGGTCCATCGTCATTATTGGTCGTACCTCTCACGTCTGTTAACAACTTTCATCATTGGCTGGTAATCAGATGATGTTCTTGCATGTTCGACTTCAGCTCACATATTCACATGCTTGAACTTGTACTTTGTTCGGGTCAAGATGGAGCGCAAGACCCTGGATTCCTGTCTGTTGTAATCCAGGCTGCGATTTTGTGGATTATTATGATTGGTTACATGACTCACTTACTAGATGGCTGCGACCATACCTGAGTCTATTTATCGATCCTCACTGGATGGATGTGCCCATGCCTTGGATCTGGATTATTGTATACTCTGTGATGGATGGCTGTGCCCATACCGCATATATATCATGTATCTGAGATATCAGTCATACTTCTCCACGCAGGTTTTCTGACACCGGAGTTTTCAGTTGGACACGTTCTTGTAAAGCATTTCACCCCTCTCTCTCTCTCGGGCCTCATGCTTTAGGGGGCATCTGTTACGCAGTAATTTGTCACCGTCCCTACAATTCCCATCCTGCACATTGGAGGGCTCATTTCATGACCTGTGAGCAGTAACATGGCTTGAAATCACTTTCATGACATCCATCTGAACAAGAGCTTTCATTGCCCTGAAGACATCTCCTTGTGGAAAACCCTAAAAATGGCCCTTTTTGCATTGGCGCGGGCAGCCAGTTCAGTAACCGTGCCAATGGGGGAAATCCTTCAAAGAGGGCGCGCCAATTGGCGCTCTGTCTCAGAGTCAAACTCACGCCAACCATTTTAAGGAGTGTTTTTTAAAAATAAATGGTGGAAGTTTCGTCCTAACCAATCCATAAACTGGTTCCTAATTTGAGTTGGGAGGTTTGGCTTTGGATCTCCATGTAGAGGAAGTGGTTTGCCACCTCTCATGGAAGCTTCCTTGAGGATAGGGCCAATCCCATGATTATAGGGATCCCAACTCCCCTTCCTCCATCTATAAAAGCTTGCCCATCTCCATTGCAAGCGAGTCTTCAAGTTCCCAAATTCCCAAAAGCCTTATGCTGCAAGAGCCTCCATAATTCCCTTAAGGCCAAATCTAAGCAAGGAGACTATTGTCAAGATCCGAAGAGAGAGGTTTGTCCCATCCTTGACAGGCTTTCGAGACGTGTTCTGCTGGCGACCCACCGAAGGAGAATTCAGCGTCAGAACTATGGTTGTATTCTTCCTTTGATTGATTAATAATAAACGACTATTGGTTATGGTTCCACTCTTGTTGTTGTTTATGATGATGAGTTATGTCCTTTCTGACTGACATATAGTTGCATCTACTGGATTTTACGCTTGCGTTTGTTTTGTTTCTCGCGCGTGCAGGTGTCCTATCACGGAGATCGTGGGGATCGTGATCTGCCAAAGCTAAGGAATGGGAGCGCTACCTCTTCTACAAGAAACAACGTTGGATTCTAGGTAAGCCTACATCGCTAGTTGGTTTATTTGCAATTAGGAACCTACACTATAGCGTGAACGATTGTTGCTAGACCCGGTATGGGCTAGTAGGGATCGCCTCTATCCACAGAGGGGATTTACCTCCACAACAATGATCTACATGTGTATTTGAAGAAGAAGCCAAATACAAATCCCCACCTTCATCCGAGGTGGTTTTTTCTCTACATAAGGAGCATCATTAGATCCCTTTCCTTTCTCAGGAGCTTTAGATCTACAGTCCTTTTTTTAGTGCCCTTCCTTTCTGCATTTGCAGCATGCCTTTACAAACTTTCCAGGAGATTTAGATCTCCCTCTAGATTTAGATCTCCCACTCGAAACCTTATTCTTGTTTCTGTTCTGGGACCTTCCTCGTACAGATAAGGCATCCCCATTCCGACCCTCGATATTTCTCCGTCTCATTTCCTCCGACAATAAGGCTGAGACAATGTCATCAAAATTCAAGGTAGTTATGTTGCTACCTATTGCAATAACTAGACTGTCCCATGAGTCTGGTAGAGAACACAGTAAAATGATGCACCTATCTTCATCTGAGATTTTAATATCAACATATGAAAGTTACCACAGTATTGAAGGCATTTAGAGGCTCTTTCATTGAGTCTCCATCCATCATCCTCAAGTTATACAGCTTTTTCCGTAGGAACAATTTATTTACTAGAGACTTAGATTGGTACAAAGTCCCAAGTTTGTCCCACAAATTCTTCATCGTATCCTCCCTAGATACATTCAACAATATCGAATCTAAGACACACAACCGTGTTGTGCTCTTCGCCTTCCGATCCAACTTCTTCCAGTCTTCATCTGAAATTGCCGTTGGTTTAGTACCTGGATCTACTGTGATCCACTGGTTTTTATCCACCAGCAGATCCTCCATCTTGAGCTTCCACAACTCAAAAATTTGACCATTAAATTTCTCAATCTCTATCGTTCCACTGCTCGCCATCTTGTTTCACCACAAGAATCGATCTCACAGATCTCCCACTTCGAATAGGGTCTACCAGGCAGCGAAAAACCCCTCGGCAACAAAGGCATCCCATGACGACAACTCAGTCACAAATCATAGTTTAACCACATTACAAATTGTCACCAAACAAATCTTAAAAAGCAGAAAATAAACAATAGCAAGAGCATAAAACATAAATCAGATAAACACAGAGATTTTCCCCTGGATCCCAAATCGGGACGACCAGCTTGATTTTTCATTTATATTCCTTTTAGTGTTACAACACATATATATACATGCCGGAGCATACATAAACCCCAATCCATTAACCCTGGATTAGAACATAACCGTAGTTCCCTTGACCGGATCTACAAAAATACCAGGGGCCGAAAACCATCGAACCCCAAAACCATGTGCAAAACCATGCACAAAACCATGGGCGAGTCCGCCCACCGAAAAATAGGGTCCAATTTTTTTCTGAAGTGGCCCCATATAGAACCCTAAACAAGGGGGCGACCGCCCAGCGTAATCGTCATGGAAATAATATAACACATACCCAACACTCCTTAGCACTCTCTACCCAAATCACTACGATACAAGTTAAGAAAGCACAAGCAGAAGCTAAAGTAGCGTTAGAAATATTATGTCCCCGATGCAAAAAGAAACATTTAGAAAGAGAATGTGGACTAAATAGCGCCAATATGTGCAATATCTGTAAGTTGGCGCATTCTACAAAATCAGTGTCTTGAATTGCCTAGACTGAAGCCTGTACTTCAAGAATCAAGTGAGGATGTCCAGTATTCTTATTTCATCGAATCAAAAAGACCATGGGAGCCATGACCTACAAGTATGCCTTCAGATTTTTCCTCTTTTTATCCTTGGAATAATGTTTATAATAGTCAGCAATATCCATGGCAGTATCCTACTCCTTCCTCAACACAATTTCCTTCACCATGGAACCAGTGGTCGTCTCCTCCACCAATGCAATATCCTCCATCAGAACCCAATCCTTGGGGTCAGAACTGGAGAAGTAATGGCCAAGGTCCAGTACCCCCTCCACTACCAATACAGCAACAACAGTTACAACTGCCTTCTATTCAAAATCCTACACCTTTTGTTAATCCTACACCTTTTGTTCGACCCCAATTACTTGTGCAACCTAACCCCAATCCAAATAATAAGGCATCCCAGAGCATGAATGCTCCGGTTACCCTCCAAAATTATCTTATTACTCCTATTGGACTTAACGAGGTTCAACTTCTATCAGGGAAAGTAATCAGACCCGAGCATACTCCCATTATTATTGAAGAATGTGAGTCACCTAGAAAGGACATGGGTGATTCTGAGGCAGCTGTTACACATGTAACAACCAATACAACACCCACTGTTACATCTGTAGTAGCCAGCTTGGGAGGATCTATTGTTCCTACGACAGCCAATCTAAGCAAGGCTAGGGCATATGTGATAGCGGACTTAGTTGTTAGAATTCATAATCCTCCATACCCTCAACGATTAACTGAAACTGGGCTGACCTCACAACTTGAATCTGAATTCCTCAAGGAACTGCAAAATTTGTATGTCAAAATTCCGCTGTTACAAGCTCTTAAGGAAGTACCTATCTATCTTAAAATAGTGAGGGATCTATGCATTAAAAAAACTGGAAGAAAACCTAAAGTCCCTGCTACTATCCATGCCATGGGGAAATTGTCTGATCTCATGATTGATCAGCCTTTGTTGACTAAATATAATGACCCAAGGGACCCTACAGTGACTGTCCATATTGACAATAAACCTATAACCAGTACTTTGATTGATCTAGGGGCAACCATTAATGTCATGACTAAAGACCTCTTCATCTCCTTAGGGCTTCATGGACTTAGACCTACACCGAAAATTCTTGGATTAGCAGATAGGTCCCGTGTCAAGCCCGAGGGAATGATAGAATATGTGGTTATAACTGCGGCTTCTTGGAATTATCCGGCTGATTTTCTCATTCTACAAACCAAATCCAACAGGGGGTACTGGTCTTTGTCTGGCAAGAAATTTGAATAAATGATATATTATTCACCAAGATTCTCTGATCACACACTATTTTATCTTCATGCATAATACAAAATCTCTTCTACCATTGATCATTAACTGCGGAAATAAAAACAATCGCATGAGCACATTAAAACCATAAGCAATCACACATATGAACACAATATTTCATGGGAAAGCTTAAAGATGAAATCCAAAAATATCTGTATATTATATGTCATAGAGATCATGTAACAATCATTATACAAAGCTCCTCAGAAGCTCTCAGTATAATCTCCAATTGCTACACACTAATCAAGCTAGATCTAGCAAAATACATGCTCCAATCTCTGCCACCTGATAGCCTGCCTCTATTGCTTGTGATCCTTCAATGAAGAATAGCTCTTGATGAGTTCAAATTACCCCAGCCTTGCTCACGCTGTCTTTAAAGGCATCTCTACTGAGTTTTGGATGCAAACCATGCATCACTATATACACAACTGATAGTCACACTGCTCTTTCACCTATCTCTCCACTGGTCTCCATTGAAACTGTCCTTGCACTGAAGTTAACTGATGTATTCTTTAGTTGATTAATGAGTTATTATTTAGTGAATTAACTATTAATTAATTCACACCACTCTCACTAGTGTATCAATAAGTTAGACTATATACAACTAGCTCAACTATGTTTAGATTAGTTAAACTGAACACAACTCCATTAACTTCCTCAATCAACTCCACCAAACTCTGTCACATGAGTTCAACTAAAGTATCCATGAAATAGCTCCACTTAACCCTCAAAATCAGCAGTGCAATTCATACCAATAGGCTCCTGTGCCACATCGCATGCACTTAGCGAAGTGCTCGAGAGGAATAAGATAATGTTTAAGTCCAAATATTATTAAGAGCTAATAATAATCGACATATTTATTTTAGGCCCCGGCAATATAAAAATAAATTCCGCCCAATATGTCTAAAAATAGAAGTCCATCTATTTTTCCAACTTGACCAACCATCCACAAATAGCATCCTGTAACTCATAGAATATGATCGACATGTCTCAAAACATACATAGTCTAAAAATAGACTTTGCGACAAAAAATCACCTGTGTGGGCCCCACCTAGTTTAGGTGATCACTTTCCAACTAGGATCGGGAATGATGTTTTAGGATGCCTCCTTCACTATTTCTTGTTGCAATCTTCAACAGCACCAATCTTGGGAAGACCGTGGCTGGCCACTGCAGACGCATATATCGAATGTAGGTCCGGATCCATGGTGATCTCAGATGGGCAGGCCACTCAGAACCTGAATCTTTATCCCCTAGCAAAACCTCATCTAGATTTGAGTAGTCCCTGGTGGGATGAATTTGAACCTGAATCTGATCTTTCCCTACCTCTTCTCACACTTGGAAAAGCACAATACCTTAAGGATGAAACATAGGACGATATCATTAATGGTTTTATTAGTAATTCACTTTCTGTTGCCTCCATTAGAGATCTGAGGGAAGAAGATGAGGTAGATGATTCAATTATTGAACATTTGAAAATCACTCCACATACTATCAGCAGTCTCATTGAAATCGGGCTTGGGAAATGTTTAAACATCAATCCTAACCTGACTGCTGAACAAAACAGATTGTTGATACAGCTATTACAGAAATACAAAAAGGCATATGCATGGGACTATACGGATATGAAAGGAATCCATGCTGGCCTATGCACTCATCGCATTTACCTTAAAGAGGACTGCAAACTAGTTAGACAATCGCAGTGCCGAATGAACCCCACACTTAAGGAGATAGTGAAAGAAGAATTGCAGAAACTCCTTAATGCTAATTTCATCTACCCCATTTCTGACAGCCAGTGGGTGTCTTCGCTTTTCATAGTTCCGAAAAAAAATGGCAAATGGAGAGTCTGTGTTAACTATAGAGAGCTTGACAAGGCCACTCAAAAGGACCATTTTCCTTTACCATTCATTGATCAGGTCTTGGATACTCTCTCTGGAAAAAAATTATTTTCATTCCCAGATGGGTTTAGTGGCTATAATCAAATACAGATTGCCCCGGAAGACCAAGACAAGACAACCTTCACTTGCCCATGGGGTACTTTTGCATATAGATTCCTTCCTTTTGGCCTTTGTAATACACCAACAACCTTTCAGAGGGCAATATTGGGTATCTTTTCTGATATTTTGAATGACTGCCTTGAAGTCTTTATGGATGATTTTACACCCTACGGGGATGCCTTTGAGACAGCATTAGCTAACTTGGAAAAAGTGTTGGAATGTTGTGAACAAACTAATGTTTCTCTAAGCACGGAGAAATTTCACATGATGATGACCGAGGGAATTGTGCTGGGACATTTCATTTCGGCAGATGGAATCAAGGTAGATCCTACAAAAATTGAGGTAATCTCGAAAATCTCGACCCCTAAGTCTCCAAAATAGGTATGTAGTTTTTTGGGACATGCAAGATACTATAGGAGATTTATAGAGAACTTTTCAAAAATTTCATCCCCTCTGTTTTCATTACTCAT
>CM076577.1:620073829-620353222 GCA_034641835.2 Pinus albicaulis | reverse complement strand
TGATTCCACTAGTGATGGAATTTAAAGTTTTGGCATTAGCAATGTAGGCTTTCTTTTGTCTAGATCAGTTGGAAGAGTGGAAGGGGCTTTGTACCCATTCAAAACAGAGTGCCACACTTCAGGACCAAGGGACATTAAATAGTAGGACATCCGCTTCTTCCAGAAACCAAAATTTGTACCATCGAAGATAGGCAACTTCCCTGTTGCTTCTGTGTTCTTCGTTGTGTCTAAGAATCGTTCTTTCGGCTGTTAGGCTGATAATGAAGAAGCTGGCTCTGAAACCAATTTATTGGAAATAATGAGAGGGGGTGAATCAATATTTATTTTCAATTGTTATTATAGCCAATTAGATTTTACACAAAAATAGAGAAATGAATAATTTATTATAGAAGGAATGATAATAATCCTTTTACAAATGAATGAGTACAATTATTTCCAAGCACCAACTTGGACTTAATGAGGCTCCGACATCTAGGGCTTCGACCCTATCTTCTCCAAGGCACCAACCTTGTGTTTAGGGCTCCTACCCCAAGGACACCAATCCCTCTTATCATATTTTGATAGAGAATGAGAATAACACTTACTTGAATGTCCTTGACATATTCTTCACTGTACAATCAACTCCAAAACTGCTTATGTTGACTTCACTACTCAATCACCTTGATGTAGCTTGTTGGATTCAATTCCAAGGTCACCTTGCTTCACTGTGTTGAAATTATTATTGGGCTTCACTTCACTGTTCAAGAGAGAGTTCTTCACTGTCCAAAGGAGGGTTCTACACAAGAACTATGCCATTGTACAAATGACACTACAATCTAGTTCTTTACAGTCAAGGAGATCACTTAATCTGAATACTGAGAGACAACCCTAAAAACCCAAGCCATAGTCCTATGGCCAAGGTCTAGATTCATTATGTAATGATGTAGTTTATTGTCTCAACTATCTCTTGCAACCGGATCTACAACATAATCCAGAGCTACTCAGTACAGTCGAGCCACTCAAAAAATGATGATACGAGTTTTTAGCGACCTCTACTCATTACGAATATGGAGTAGCTCTATCACATCCCAATACTCCACATCTTCGGTCAAAAACAAGATCCCACACTCCTATACATACTGAAAACAAGAGCCTAGAATAATCAAATGCGTGTTGTTGCTCCTTCTAGAACTATAGCTCAAAACTGACCTTATACCAGACTTTAATCCTCGTTGTCCTGCAGCAGATTTGCAAATTATCCTCCCAGTTTGTCCACCAAATCACAGCAGCATCCTTCTTATTCATAAGATATGAACTGAACTGTAATAGAATGTTGTCTTGATGGTTGATCAAAACAAGGAGAGTAATCACATATAAATACACCTAATTTTCGACCCTTCACCGAATAGATGCTTCCTTAAGTAGGCCGACTTGTCCTAGAAAGTGAGGTTAGGTCACTGGGCTAGAAATTATGTATTAACTTAAAAATTCAATAACTCTCAAACTGCTTGGAGTTTCGGGCTGAGTAATAGCTCATTGGAAAGCTAAAATTATGCTCTTTCAGATGGTGGAGGACTTATGAAAGAATTTTGCCTCAAAGGTATCAGAAAATTATTTTCAATGTGACTGATCCTTTGTGAGTGCAAAAATAGAATGAAGGACCTCTTCATTGATTCCTTTGACTTTGCTTCGTCATGCCTGCCTTCATTATGCTTGTTGGTCATCATCATGCTTTCCTTCATGGATATTGACATCAATGACAATTAGACTAACATAGATAAAGGTAAATCAGTTGCTCTTAAACAAGCCTAAAGAAAATTTGAGCAAGGATGATGCCAAAGGTAAGGCAGTTGTTGAGGTTGATGATTCAGAGGATCAATAAGAACTAGTATAATCAAGGAGACCAAGAAAAATAGGTCTCAAGAGGGCACTTGAGCAGCAAAAAGAACCATCTCCACCAAAATATCAATGAATGTTGATCAACTCATTATGGAAGAAATTGAGAAAGATAAAGTAGGTTGGTTGGATAGGGTGAATTTCCACTTGGAAAAGCTTCTCAAGAGTGAAAACAGGAATAAAAACCTACAAAGACACATGGCCATGCATTATTATACATTGAACAAGGTCTCCCAAATCAGAATCAAGCAAGTGAAAAAGAAGTTGAAGCAAACCCTAATGAAGGAACAAGAGAATGATAAGCTTGATTTGTTGGCTGAAGCCTCCCTCATAGCTTGACACAACATGACCTAGCTTCATGGTGCAATTTTAGGCAAGTTTTGAAGAAATTTTATGAAATTTTTTATTTTTGTGATTTTTGGCCAAATTGGAAATATCAGTTTCAACATCGCTTTTTCCTCAAACCTCCAAATGCCAAAAAAAATTCATTTATGGATAGATAATCACTTATATATGTTATATATCCACATTTTGTGCCTTTCCAGCAAAATGGTTTGGAGAAAATGTCCAAAAACATGTAAAAACATCACTTTATTCCTCTGTTTTAGACTAGGTGCTTCGCTTTTTCAAGTACTTTTGGGAGAATGTGTTTTTCTCTGTCATGTAGTATCTATTTTTCTTACTTTAGGTGTCTAATGACAACTAAACATCCTCATATTTCCATTTTTTCCTTCACAATTAGATTTGGAGCAGTGGAAGGCCTTCAAAAGTTCCTTCGAAGTTGGGTGATGTGATTTTGTCTGTAGGCGTTGCACTTTTGCAAAGTGGCGTTGTGCTTTTGCCTATTAGAGAAATTTTCAAGGTTTTCTTCATTCAATATTATTTTTATGATGTAATTTCTCTATTTTCATGTTGACTTGATGTAATAGAAGGTAAATGGGCTTATTATAGTCATTTTGATGTGATTTTGAACCTCATTGATGAGGAGCAGGTGAGTAAAAGTATATATGGAGGATTTATTTTAACCTCCCTAGTCAGTAGGGTTTTCTTGAGAAAACCATGTGAGTTGTTCCTACACTGAGGGAGTTGACCCCTAAGAGAGGGGAAGCTAGTTTTATTCTATATGTATGTGGTTTTTAGTCAATCAAAAGGTTGTACATTAGAGGGTGAAAGTCCATTAGCTTGTACTTCATCACTTTTTACAGGAAATCAAAGGACAGTTGCAGCTATTATTCAATAATTATTGTGTTGTGATTTTGTAATAATGTTTTCTCTCTGTTATAGATATATATGAATGATAATTTAGTCTCCTTACCATATCTTCCTTCTTCAATGATTTTCCTAAGAGGTTTTAAGAAGAATTATTTTAATTAAGCTCTCTTTTGTTAGGAATCGCATTGTCTATATTTTGTCTTCTTGATTAATGAATTCATGGTATACATGCTCATTATGACCTTCTTTCTCATTCAACCCTACACTACATCGACCAACTATTGAGTTATCACAAAAGCATACCTACACTGCTCCTCTATATTTCTTGCAACTGAAACCTTTGATGTTTTGACCTAGTTCCATGATTTTCACTCCTTATCCAGCAAAAAACCATAAAATATTTCAAACCCTAGAGCTGAACTATCTAGCCTAAAATCAATTCATGTACCAATCAAATCCTTGGCTATGATTTTCATAGAGAGAGCCCTCTCTAGTCTAGTAGGGCTAGCTACCAAACTAAAATATTGGTTCGAGGTTACGTCCATCGATATCCTTTCAGCTTGGGGACATTGTGGAGGCTAACATTTATGGCGTTGTTGCTGGGGATCGAAAGGATTCATATTCCCCAGGAAAGATCATCAAATTTTAGATCTTATTGATGATGGTGGACAACAGTTGGATGCATATGAAGTCTGAATCATTCACCTAGCGACTCTTACCTGATCTAAAGATTCCACTGGCAATAGGATCCAGAAATCGAAATGAGTTCTCAATCTAGAAGGTATGCTCCTTTAAAATGAGATCACATTCCAAGTTTTTTGAACCTCATGCCTTGTGTAGATTTCTAGACTTATCTGTTCAAAGATGAGAAAGGAGTTGATGCTGCTCTACATATCATTAAATTTCACAGGCATGCATGCAAGTTGAGTGTTCAATTTAATGCATATTATATGATGACGATGTTTGTTATGAAACCAGCTCAAAAAATATAAGAAAAGAGAGATCAATGCCTTAGAAATCAGCCACTTCGAGGGGGAAACCTCCAATATATTACATAAATGAACAATTCTTGGATGATACAGAGTAGAAAAAACCTCCTTTATATAGAATTATGGGGCCACAATATATTCCTAGCTGACCTAACAATAATAATGTAAGGGCACAATAATAACAATATGGTGGTTACAAGGGTACAATAATAAAAATAAGGGGGTTACACTAACAACAATAAAGGACTATACTAGTAATATAGGGACCTAACATGCCCCTCTCCTTCAAAAAAGTGTTGTCCTCAACGCTTGAGTAGCTATGGGTGCTTCTGTATAAAATTCTCATCCTTCCATGTAGAATCTTCAGTGGGTAAGTTCTTCCACTTGATGAGATACTCTAAATTTGATCAATTCCATAGCTGTCGAGTTCTTGTTTCCCTGACCGCTTCAGGTTCCAATATGATTTTTCCTTCCTCATCAAGTTTAGGCAATATTATTTGAACTATAATATTTTCACCTATAACCTTCTTTAAGCATGAAACACAGGCGGATACTGCGCGAAGAAGTAGAAAGCTCCAATTTGTATGCCATAGTACCAATATTTTGCAACACCTTGTAAGGACCATAGTACTTTGGCGATAATTTATTATCTTTCTTAGCTTGCTTGAGGACATTTGTTTGTATGGTTGTAGCCGTAAAAATACCTAGTCTCCTACATCAAAACTTCTCTCACTACGATGTTGATCTGCCTGTTGTTTCATTCGATTTTGTGCCAAATTCAGGTTATCCTTTAAGAGTTGGAGAACTTCTTGTTGATGCTCGATGTGATCTTCCACTGCTTGAACCTTTGAATTTTCTCTTAAAGAAGATGTGATGGACAATGGATGATATCCATAAAGTGCCATAAATGGGGTCATTTTTGCTGCGATATGGAAGGAATTGTTATACCACCATTCAGCAAGAGCTAACCACTTGACCAATTATGTTTGCTTATTAGATAAAAAACAACGAAGACATCCTTCCAAACATGTATTCACTATCTCTGTTTGACCATCAAATTGAGGATGATAAGATGAGCTATGAGCTAGTTGAGTACCAAACAAGAAAATAATTCCATCCAAAAATTTACAGTGAAAATGGGATCTTTTCCGCTTACAATAATATTTTGGTTTCCATATAGAGTTTGAATTATTTCCATAATTGAAATAGCAAATGTACTTACTTTAAATGGATGAGATAATGCACAAAAGTGTGAATACTTGGTAAGTCTATCAACTACCACCATGATGACACTCTTTCCTTCAGACTTAGGTAAACTTTGTGATAAAATCCATTGAAATATATCCCAACATTGACTTGGAATGGAATCCAAAGGTTGGCAAGAAGACCCGGGGTCTTAATTGTCTCAACTTTATTTTATTTGGCAAACCAAACATTCATACAAAATTTTGAATACACGATTTAAGCCATCCCAAAGAATCTTTCTTCACCCTGGTAAGTTTTAAAAATCTGAGTAATATTTCCTAAGAGTTTAAAGTGTGCAATTCCAAAGAATATTTTGTTTAGTTGTGAATTCTTGCAAATATATAAAAATGTTGTATATAGGAATCATTTTTCCAACTAAATGTATCAGATGTACTAGGATCTTGCTTCAACTTTTGAATGAGTGTCCACACTTCTTCGTCCTTCTTCCATTCATCCCTTTCTTCGGCTATCCAATCTGGTTGGATAATAGAAATGGCACAAAGCAATGCTTCCACCTCTTCATCATTTCCTGAGAGTGCATCTGCAACAAAATTTAGCTTCCATTTTTTGTAGATGATTTCAAAGTCATAACCCAACATCTTTGTGACCCATTTTTGTTTCTCTTCTAAAGATATTCTTTGTTCCAAAAAGTGTTTAAGACTATCAGGATCAGTTTTTACCTTGAAGTGTCTTCCCATTATGTAAGGTCGCCATTTCTTTAGTGCATGTAGTACTGCCAACATTTCCTTCTCATAAATATATTTCTGTAAATACTTTCCTTTGATTGGATGAATTTCAAAAGAAATGGGTATTCCTTCTTGCATTAACACAACACCAATTGCATTTCATGAGGCATCACATTCCACAATAAAGGTTTTTGTGAAGTCTGGCATAGCTAATACTAGTGCTAGGCACATTGCCTCTTTAAGATGTTCAAAGATCTTAGTTGCTTCAGGAGTCCATGAAAATGCATATATCTTCAATAATTTTGTTAGAGGTGTTTCTATTCTCCCATAATTCTTAAAAAATTTGCGATAATACCCTGTTAACCCAAGAAATCCATGCAACTTATTTATGGTTGTGGGGACTTTTCATTCCTTAATGGCTTTAATTTTGTTAGGGTCTAATTTAACACCCTCGTGAGATACAATATGACCCAGATATTCCACCTCTTGTACTCCAAAGAAACATTTGGATGTTTCTGCATATAATTGTTTCTCCTCCAACAGTTTGAGCACCCTATCAACATGTTGAACATGATCCTTCCAAGATTTGTTGTAGATTAGTATATCATCAAAAAATACTAGCACAAATTTTCTAAGGAAGGGTTTTAAAATGGAATTCATCAACCCTTGAAATGTAGAAGGTGCATTGAAGGCCAAAAGGCATGACCAAAAATTCATAATGACCCTCATGAGTTCAAAATGTTATTAAAATATATTCAATTCTTCTATCTACTCCGATGACATCCGAACGTAAGATCCAACTTGGTAAACAAATTGTTCCATGTAATTCATTAAATAATTCATCAATCACAAGAATGGGAAATTTATCTTTAATAAGTGAGTTTATCGTAGCCCCTATAATCCGGACACATGTGCCTGATCCATCCTTCTTATGCACCAATACTACTGGATCAGAGAAAGAAATTTGACTAGGTTGAATTATACCAACCTTTAACATTTCTGCAATTATATGTTCAATTTCGTTCTTTTGAAATACAAGGCACTGTAAGGCTCCGATGTTTTGAGTGAACATACCTTTTAATCAAATGAATAGCATGACCATGATCACAAATAGGTGGGAGTCCTTTGGGAGTTTCAAACACCTTGGAATGATTGTCCAAGACTTGTTGGAGATCTACAGAAATAGATGATTTTGATGTTGGAACTTCTAGTGAGCATAATTGTACAATTATGCCTCGTTGTTATTTATTTAGAAGCTTTGTCATGACATTAGAGCTTATTATCTTTCCTAACTTCCCCCGTGATGTCTCCAGAATTAAAAGTTCTGAAAATTAAAAAGCCACTGGCCACCAAAGATCGTAACCATTTTACTCCTAGTACAACATCATCACATCCCATCGAATGGAAAGCATTGGACTATTCAATACATAGTAGCCTCATGCATAGCTTGATATTATGGCATTTTCCAAAGCAATTTATATTTCCTCCATTTTCAACCATCACTTGACATTCTGGTGTTGGGTATAGGAAACAATTCAATTCCTTGGCTACCTTACAATGAATAAAATTATGGGTACTACCCGAATCAATCAACACTAAATTACCTTTTTCTTCTTGATATGTCCTTCTATCTTGAGATTTTTAGGAGTGGTAATTTCTGCCAATGCATTACACGACATGGTCGGACTCATTTATTCTTCTTCTAGGGTTGTTTCCTGGTGTATATCCTCTTTAAAGCTGTTTGCTTTATTCTCCTTCACACCATAAATAATTTCTTCTCAGCACACTTATGACCTTTCGTGTATTTTCTATCACAACTGTAGCAAAGCCCTTTTTCTCTTTTTTCTTCCAATTTTTGTGGTGTCAACCTTGTAGGTTGTGGAAGTCTAGGAGTAGCAATAATTCCATCTTTATAAATGTGAGTGGTAGGCTTCCTTGTCGCAATAATTTTACATTCAATTTTTCTTGCCAACCTGAATGCCTTATCCAATGAATCAGGTTTCCAAACGCGAACTTTATGTTGGATTTTATCCTTTAAAATCCCTATGAAGACATAAATCCTATGTTCCTATGGAATATCAGTTACCCTTATATTCATTTTTTGGAATTCCTCAATGTGCTCCACCACTGAACCCTTTTGTTTGAGATTTATCAATTGGCTAAAGACGGTCTTGCTCTTTGTATCCTCATAATGTGCTATCATTTCCTCCGTAAAAATTGACCAAGTGACAATTTTTTTACGAGAGCAAAGCCATCGATACCATGCAAATGTATTTTTCTCTAAATGTAAAGTTACAATGCGTACCTTTTGTGTGTTTTGCACATTATTGAGATCAAAATATTGCTCCATCTGTAGTATCCATGTTATGGGATCCTTGCCATCAAATTTCCTCATATCCATCTTTGGAATATGGTGGTTCTTCAATCCAACATTAGAGTTTATGAAATCATGATTAACATTTATTTTTTTCTCATCATGAGTTTCCTCTACTATATTTTCGTCATTAGGAATCATTTCTTGTATCAACTTTGACAAACCTTCCTTCAAACCTTCCATGTCTTCCTTCAAACCTTCCATTTTTTCCTCCATACCACTCTTCAAACCATCCATCATAGCTTCCAAGCATTTCTTAAAACCATCCATCTTAGCTTCCATGCAATTCTTCAAAATATCCATTTCATTTTTTGTTGCTCTTTGCGAGAGCGAAATTTGGTGCACTTGCTCTTGTAATTTTGATATGTCATGTTGTATTTCTTCATATTCATGAGCCATAGTAGAGCCTTATCAAGGCTTAATGGGTGTTGAATTATTTTTATGGGCAATTTTAGAACCCAATACTGATATCTATTCTACAATATGCCCTTGGAATCAATTCAAATTGATTCATCAAACAAGACTTATGCAATTCAGAAAAAAATACACACATTTTTCTTTCTTTTGAGGAGCTCGATATTGAAATTGAATTATCTCTGTGATTTAAAATATTCAATATCTAAAATTTGGCCCTGTAGTAGCACTTTGAATCTTCTTTTGAATCACATAGGTCTGACCTGATTTGGATTCTTCAAGGCAAAGTTATTCCCAATCTCCCATAATGACCTAATTATGGACTGGTTCAGTAGAGCACACTTGTACGACGTACCACGTGTCACTGTTTCCTCCTTCAGCTCTTAAATTTATGTAAAGGAAACTAAAATTTGTGTACTTATAGCCACTTTTTACAAAATTCCAATCTGATGCTTAGAGAGATATTTATGACGATTTTCCCATGGTCACCTCTTTGAGATGAAATTCGGCAGCCTGAAAAAACCCTAACTTGCACATATCATATCTCCTAAAATATTGCGAACCAAGATCTAAAATTTGTACAGGAAGTTCCTTAGGACTTCGGCTTGGCTCTGTAAAAATTTCAGCTTCTGAAACTTTGTAGAAAACAATTTATAGTGAAAATACCACGATTACCCTTTTTATGTGAAATTCGGGAGCCTAAAAACACCCTAACTTCCAGAGATCATATCTCCAAAAATATTGCGAAGCAAGATATGAAATTTTTACACGAATTTCCTCAGGATTTTAGATTCTCTCTATAAAAATTTAAGCTTTTGAACCTTCCTAGAAAAAATTTTATAGCGAAAATTCCATGATGACCTGTTTAGAGCAGTGAAACCCTAGAATCCAAAGCTCTCATACCAAATGTTATGAAACCAGCTCCAAAAATAGAAGAAAATAGAGATCAATGCCTTAGAAATCAGCCACTTCGAGGGGGAAACATCCAATACATTACATAAATGAAAAATTATTGGATGATACAAATGAAAAAACCTCCTTCTATATATAGGAGTCTATGGGGTCACAATATAATCCTAGCCGACCTAACAATAATAATGTAAGGGCACAATAATAACAATATTGGGGTTACAGGGATACAAAAATAACAATAAGGGGGTTACACCAACAAAAATAAGGGACTATACTAGTAATATAGGGACCTAACAATGTTCATGGAACCTTAGAAAGAAAAGTGTGATCTTGGTATGAAGGTCTTCCATCTTCAAGTATTCTTTCTTTTAAAGATTTTCATTCAGCATTATTTGAAAAATATAGAGAATCACATCCTTATTTTTCATTGGTTGAGGATTGCTGTGAAAAATTTAAGGTTTTCATTAAAAATATAGAGAATTATTATGGTGATAATGAGTTTATAGATGAAGATATCCTGGAGGCTTTGCATGACAATCCTTTCCATCACCAAGGAGAACAAGTGTCCTTTGTCTTGGAAGAAAATGAAACCTAGCAGCATCTCAAAGATGACAATCATCTTCCATCATTTGCAGCTGATTACAATTCGTAAAAATATTATGATCATGAGGGAGAAATATTAGAGTTTAGAAGCCTTGATGCACAAGATACATATGATAATGTTCATTTTATCTACCCTCTTTTCCTTGATAAAGATCCTAATTCTGAGTTGGTTTGCATTCAGATTCCTGAGATTCATCATGCATCCATTGAGTTTGAAAGTAATGAGCAGAAAAAACATGAGAATGAAGCCCAAGACGATGGGATTAAAAGGGTATGTGATATAGAATGGCATCTTATTGTTCCAGTTGTGGAAGAGTACATTGAAGGTAGCATTTTCCAAATAATTAATGAATCTGTTGCTCTAGAAACTCTCAATATAGATTTACATGAAGAAAAACTCATACATGTAGCTTCAGATTATGAGGATGTTGGACTTCAATTTGACCATCATGAGTTGCAGGAAAGTAGTGAAATAGAAGATGTTGTTTTAGAGCCTCTTTCACATGATGATTTTCCTCCAGGTTCAGAAAATGAAGAGTGTGCTTGTATTTATGTTGAATTTCAAGATATGGTAATGTTCCAAATTATTAAAGACCCTTTTTTCAATATGTTGCAACCATATGGGAAGATGAGTTTTATTTTATTTATGGATCATGTACACATGTTCGTTGGACACTTGGGGTAGCATATCTTTTGTTTTCTCCACCTTCTCAAGGAAAGTGTGAGTGTGATTCAAGTAACTAGGCATTTGCTAGATTGGCTACACTGGAGGGATAATTTCACATGATTGTCTATATGTATTCAGTAGGTGGGCAGTTATCATGGAAGCTTGAAGCTTGAGATGAAGGCCATAAGGTTTCTTTGATTAGCTACTTTTTTGAAATATTAGTACGTTTTGTTTCAATCAAAGTCGGTTTAGTTTTTCAGTTAGTTTTCAGTATTGAGTTTGGTCTTTGTTTTTTGACTCCATGCCCAATGGATAAGGCTACTTGGTCTACGGTGTTCTTGACACCTCCTAAGGAGCTTCCATCCCCAGTTGAAGCCAGAGTTAGTGTCTGTCATTCCTTCTAGTCACCAGTGATCAAATTTTCTCTTACAAGGTTTTTGATAGGGTCCTACTTCAAATTTTTATGGTTTCAATAGGTTTTCAAATAAAATTTTGGTCACTGGTTAGTATGTCTAGGTGTGTTACTACTCATTTGATTTCATGTTTTGGTCATGCCATCACTCATTTTGAAGATTCAACACTGAAATTTCTTCATCACCATCTCATTCAACATAACCATGGTCATCATTCTTCTCATCATTTCATGTAGTGTCATCATTAGGTCATAGGGTCAAAATCATAAAAGTCGGTCATTTTATCATCAAAATCATCATTTGAAGGACTAGTAATAGTGAAAAATGTTCAATCAAGGTTTCTAAAGTGTTTTTTTATCTTGATCATGATGTAATAAATCCAAAAAGGTTCTAAGGTTTCATTTCAATATCAATTCAAATCAAAATGTGAAAGGACATGGTGGGGACACTACACCACTAAAGAAGGAAATCAATTTCCAAGCCATAAAAGACCAAAAGAGAATCTCATTTTCTCATTCCATATTCAAGAATCATCTCTCCACCTTAAAATACCATTTTCACCCTCAAAGTAGTCATTCCTTACCACCAAAGTGCTCATCTCTCTCCTGCATTGTGCTTTTCACTGGCAATGATGTGCTTTTGTCAGAAGGTGTTATGCTTTCTTAAAAGAGGAAAAAACTTAATTCTAGTGGTTTCTACATAAACAATAAGGTTGTAGTGCATTAGATACAAATAAGTGGGTCCTCAAAGTACCTCTTTTAACTTTATTTTTGGGCTTGGAAAGATCAATTCCCTCTTCTAAGGTTTTGGTTGCATTTTCTTGGTTTCATAATCTCATTGACAAATTTCTAAGTAAAACCCTAAGATTGAGGCTCACTCACCTTCCCCCATCTTTCATACACCTTCATAATTATTTTCTTTAACCCCTATCCCTCATTTTCACTATTTTACCACAACCCCTAGCCTAGACTACACTTTCCTAGGCTAATATTGTGTTTTCCCCTTTTGACACCCTTCCCCTTACTCATTCCATGAAATTTCACTTCTCCCTACTCCTAACATCTATCCATAACCCCCTAAATTTTCCCAAGAATTTAGGAGACTCCTAACCACTTCATCTCCCTTCTTTCCTAAAAACTGCCCAAATCCCCTGTTTTTCCCTACAATAAACCCTAATTCCCCTTCCCATTGAGCTAGGGTCAGCTATGGATTATGAAACCACTGAGAAGAAAAGAAACAAGGGAGGTAAGATCCGTAGTTATGAGCCCACTACAACACATGATATCATGTCTTCACCCTTCCTCAAGAAATCATTTCAAGATGTTGGTTTCCTTGCCTTTTGCCAAAAGGTTGAGGAACTAGGTTTTCATGACAAACTTACCAACAATTTTTCCACCAGTTTGAGGAGAGATAAGGTGAGTATTGCAGGGGTGGTGTTCAATATTTCTCCAGAGACCATTTCCACAGCCACAGGGATTCCAAAAAATAGATAAAATTGGTTCAAGAGTAGAGACCTTGACATTGAAAGTTACAAAATGTATTTGAAACTTGCATACAAAGTAGCTCCAACACACATATTTCCAATTAGAAAGTTGCTAGAAAAGTACGCCCCTCTCATAAAATTGATCATGAAATATTTCACATGTGAGGGCAGGTACTCTAGGTTATATCAATATCATATGAGACTTTTGATGCATTTCACCGGTGTAAAATCTCTCAGCTTTCCTCATTAACTTTATAGAAGCATGGTAAAAATGGCAGAGAAGGTATGGAGATTAGGAGAAGAGAATCATGATAGTTTGTTTCACCATGAATTGGTGAAAATACTGGCTTGACATCAGTTAGCATAGATCAATTTTTCATGGGATGGTTTTATATATTCAGCTTCTTTTTTGTCTTCTCCATCTCAGTTAAGAAGTCACTCTACGCCTTTAACTTCACCAACACATCAAGAGGTAGCTTCTGAAAGTAGACCTATCACAATAAATCTTAGGGTAGAGGTGAATAATACCTATACTAGAGGAAATAGGCTTGTTTTTTCTCCAGACATTGTTGAAAGGGCCAAGCCTACATCAGGTTAGCAGGAAATATTATCACATCATGAGGCACCATTGCAGGATGAGGAACTAGTTCATTTTGACACTAATATGGCAGATTTGGAGGTGCATGAGGAGGAAAAAATAGCGTAGCAGATCATCATGGAGAAAGAGGCTAAGATTAGAGAGCTCAAAGACATTTTTTCAAAGTCAAATTTCTTGGTCTCATTCTTGCAGCGGGATAACATGCAGCTAAAGGTAAATTAGTTTCTCTTAAAAAATCTTAAACCATATTTGAGAAAGGATGATGCCAAAGGTAAGGAAGTTGTTGAGGTTGATGATTCATAGGATCAAGAATAACAAGTTAAAGAAAGGAGACTAAGAACAATAGTTCTAGAGGGCACTTGAGTAGAAAAAAGAACCATCTCCACCAAAAGATCAAATGACTGTTGATGAACTCATTTTGGCATAAATTGAGAAAGAGAAAGTAGATTGGTTGGATAGGGTGAATTTCCACTTGGAAAATATTCTCAAGAGAGAAAAAAGGAATAAAAACCCACAAAGACACATGTCCATGCATTATTGTACAAGGAATAAGGTCTCCCAAATCAGAATCAAGCAAGTGAAAAAGAAGTTGAAGCAAACCCTAATGAGGAAAAAAGAGAAGGATAAGCTTGATTTGATGGTTGAAGCCTCCCTAATAGCTTGACACATCATCACTTGGATTCATGGATCAATTTTGGGTAAGTTTTGAATATTTTTTTTGAAAATTTTCATTTTTGTGACTTTTGGCCAAATTGGAAATATGAGTTTCAGCCAAAAGCGCAATGCCTTGGCACTGCACTTTTTCCTCAGACCTGCAAATGAAAAAAAAAAAAAATTATGGATATATAATCACTTATGCATGTCATATATCCACTTTTTGTGCCTTTTCAACAAACTGGTTGGACGGAAATGCCCAAAAACATGCAAAAAAAGTCACTTTCTGCAATTGTTTTGGACTAGGTGTTGCGCTTTTAGGAGTACTTTTGGGAGAATGTGTTTTTATCTATCATGGAATGCCCATTTTTATTTCTTGAGGTGTCTAATGAAAACAATACATCCTCATATTTCCATTGGTTCCTTCAGAGCTAGATTTGGACCAGTGGAAGACCTTCAAAAGTTCCTTCAAAGTTAGGCATTGTGCTTTTGTCTGGAGGCATTGCGCTTTTTCCTGTTAGTGAAATTTTAAAGGTTTTCTTCAGTAAATATTATTTTTATGATGTAATTTAGCTATTTTTCATGTTGAATTGATGTAATATAAGTTAAATGGGCTTGTTATAGTCATTTTTATGTAATTTTGGACCTCATTGATGAGGAGCAGGTTAGTCAAAGTCTATATGGAGGATTTGTTTTAACCTCCCTAGTCATTAGGGTTTTGTTGAGAAATTCATGTGAGTTTTTTGTACACTGAGGGATTCGACCCCTGAGAGAAGGGAATTTGTTTTTATTTTATATGTATGTGGTTTTCATTTAATCAAAAGGTTGTACATCAGAGGGTGAAAGTCTTGTAGCTTTTACTTCATCACTTTTTATAGGAAATCAAAGGACAATTGCAACTATTATTCAATAATTCTTGTGTTGTGAGTTTGTGATAATTTTTTCTCTCTGTTATAGATTTATATGAATCATAATTTAGTATCCTTACCATATCTTCCTTCTTCAGTGATTTTCCTAAGAGGTTTTAAGAAAAAATATTTTCATTAAGCTTTGTTTTGTTAGGAATCTCATTTTGTGTATTTTGTCTTATTGATTAATGAATTTGTGGTGTACATGCTCATTATGAACTTCTTTCTCATTAAACCCAACAATACATTAATGAACTCTTGAGCTATCACAAAAGCATACCTACCCTGCTCCTCTATATTTCTTGCAACTAAAACCTTTGATGTTTTGACCTAGCTCCCTGATTTTCACTCCTCATCTAGAAAAAAAACCTAAAATCTTTCACACTAGAGCTGAACTATCTAGCCTAAAATCCATTCTTGTACCAGTCAAATCCTTGGCTGTAATTTTCATAGAGAAATCCCTCTTTGGTTTGGTAGGGCTAGTTACGAAACTGAAATCTTGGTTCAAGGCTACCTTCATCAATATCCTTTCACCCTTGGTACATTATGGAGACTAACAGGTTGCAAAGCTTTCATCTTAGAGGATGGAGAAAAATGAAAATGATTCAACACATATTGCAGTGATAAATCAAGCCAACTCACAATATGAAGATGAAATTCCTAGTGATAGCAATGATGACTCAAGCAATGATCTAAAGGGAGAAAAAAAAATAGCAAAGATGAAGATAAATCAAAGATAATGACACTAGAAGAAGGGATTCAAAGGCTCATGGCTGAAAATAAATATCAATGAATGTTGTTGCAAATGTTTAATGAAAAAGAGTATGCTTACAAATAAGAATTTTCTGACTTGAAAACTCAACTAGAAGAAGGAATGAAGAGTAAAATTGGAATGAGGATGAAATACAATGAGTTGGTGGATGAATGCCAAAAATTGAAGGTTCAAGTAATTTATACAAGGAAAGAATTGGATCAACTCAGATCCAATGGTCAAGCATCAACAAGAAAATCTGAAAATGTTGGAGCAGCTAGTGGTAGCAATAAAATGGAGAATCATCAGCAAAATCACCATCCATGCAAGAATAAAAATAATAATAGTAGGTAAAAGAAGAATAATAAAATTGTAAAATGTTATAATTGTACGTGGACACATAGAAGAAATGTGGAGTAATAGAGAGATAAAATCCTCTCATCAAAATAATCAACCAAAGGAGTTGTAATATAAAGCATGATGCAAAGAAGATCTCCATCATTCAGGTATAATACTCCATTTTATGGTTATTTTTTCTCATGCAATGATTTTGGTCATAGGGTTATTGACTGTAGTGAATATGCAAGGAATAAAAATAATATCAGCGGAAGATATCAGCCTATTCCTTGTTTCCTTGGTCACATAATATATCTTGTGTGAGAATATTGGTCATAAGGCAAAGGATTTCAAGTTTCCCATGTGTTTCAGGAGATTCAATTAGAAAGAGGAGAATATGTAAGGCCATTAGCATAAGAAGAATAAGGATCAACAGATGAAACTTTGGAGGAGAAAAGAGAAGCAAGCAACCCCCACCAATACCTGAGGCCTGCATGGTCTTAGGGGGAGCATATGGTTGCATCATGATTTGCATGTACATTCCTGGATGTGCATACATATTAGAAAGTGTGAATGAAGACAAATCTACATTTTTAAAGATGCATCTGCTTAGGGGCAGTTCGTGAGGTTTGAAGAGAATTTCCATTTCTGATATATTTCTATTCTAGTTTGATTTAGTTGGATCAACTATATTGTTACTAATGGTTTTTGGAGCAGCTTTATATTGAGTTCTTGTTGATTTTTTGGAGATATGACAGCCACATGGTTGTCTTATGTGCATGGTCAAGGTCTGATGGAGGATTGCACATTCGGGGGGAGCATTTTTGCTTCGTAATAGATTTTTATATGGTTGGCATTGTGTTCGTATTTAGGAGCATGCAGTGTATATATTTGAAATTGATTTGATGCAGGGAAGAATTATTTTTGCTGCTACCAGATATTGCAGAATGGTGTGCTTACATCACATAGTTGGTACATTGATAGTGCTCATATTGCTAAATCCAATTTATGTCATATTTTTCTGTATATAGATAATTTCCATGGAGATCAAATGATGCATTAGAGATAATTCATCTATAGTATGCACTTTATTGCTCATGTGTTCTATTCTAGATGTATCATGATATGAGGAGGATGATTGTTGTTGCTCATGATATTTTGATGTATGTTGATGATGAGATATTGTGCATTTATGGAGAGGATAAAATTATATGCTACTCACAACACTTTATTGTTGTACCTTATGTTGTTGTTAATGTATATTGATGTTTTTTTGCTCACTTATGATGAGGAGATAATGATATTAGTGCTGGAAATAGTGATATAGTGACAGATCTTATTATATTGTTGATGTACTACTCCCGATTTGATTTGATGATTTTCATATTTCTGGTTGATGAAACTCATGATGATATGGATATATTTGCTACTACTCCTATGATATATTTCCATGTTGCTTCTATTATATGATTTTTTTGTTGATGCCTATGTGGCGTTGTTGGACGAATAAATCGTTCTTGTGGACAAGACAGATCTCCCTAGTATCCTACGATAACTAGCAACAAAAAGACAAATGTAAACTACTTTCTCTAGATTATATTTGATCTATAATTATCTATAATGAAGAATTTAGGACTTACTTGTAGTCCAGCACTGATCGTAGTCTTATTTCCTATCGCTTTCAATATGTCTCCTTTCAGGATTTGCAATCAAAAACATGAAAGAATCAGAAGCACCTGCATAATATAGACTAATTCATAAACCATAAATCTATCTTGATGATCAAGTAATTCAAGAAATAAGCCATTTAAATAAACAACTCATTGAGAAAACAGGATCCATTTGTATTATTTTTAATGAAAAAAGGAGCCTTACAACCGTGTTCACGTTGATGTCATACAGGTCCTTTCGGGGTCTGGAACAAGCGTTTCCTCTACTTTGACAAGCCTTTACACTCTCTCGACTAACATACACATGAGTGTGTAATCATTCCCATATGATAATCAGTTAAGAGAGTCTGAGTTTTTCCAGCAATTCTCCTCAAAAAATCTCAAAGCCTAACTCCCCTTGAGGTTCACTATGGCCTCAATTTATAGTAAAAGAGAAGAGGTTGCAGCTCCAAATAAGAGGGGATAGAATCCTCTTTCAAAGGGATTAAGTTCCACATACCAAGGGGTGGGTTCCTTTCATGGAGGGATGAATGTACATGAAAGGAATGAACTTTCCACCAAATGATTGCTTCCAGAAGCTTCCAGATTCAACCAGCTAGGCTTCCAAATTTTACTTATGCCTTCACTTTACCTTTTACATGGAACCACACCTTAAATGAAGAAAAAGTGCGGATGGTTCCACATGTTCTAGAAGAAATAGATGCGACACCGCAGGCAATACTAAGAGAAAGTGCGGTACAAGTATTTTTATGACTTTTTATAAGATTTTCTCTCAATTTCAAGGCTTGGTTTTAGGAACTTGATATTTGTAGACTTCTAAGAGAGTATTGTATGAGTAATGATGAACCCATACAGACAGTAAAAACGTCATGGTGACAATTTTAGTGTAACAGGAGCATGGAGGTGGATGCTAGTTTTTATCATGGTTTTGCTACAGGATCCTCATTATTGAGAAGGTGATGGCCAAGGTGTTGAGTGGTCATGTACTATCATATGTTTTTCATAGTTATTCTATTGTTTTTGCTACACATTGAGATATTTCCATTGCTCATGGATAAATTGTATTTGTCGCACATGCCATGTATTTTATTTTTATTGATTCTACTATATGGACGATACATCCTTGCATGGAGGCCATGTAGTTCATGTCTAAATCATTGTATTGTATTATGTATAGATGAGAGCACAATTATCTGCAAATGTGAAATCCATGTATCATCATTGCTTCATATTATGGGTACATTAGTCATGGAGAGACCCATGGTGTCTAGTATGTATTGTAATTAGCTATGTATGGGTCAATGGAAGTCCAATTAATGTATTATTATGTATATCATTGATGTAGCCACATTACATTGGGTGTGTGATGTAATATTGGGTCCATAGAAGTCTTGGTTGATGATTGGTGTAGAGAAGTAATTTGAAAATTTTATGAACTTGTCCAAACTATGTATTAGCTCCATGACGCATTGTATATGTATTGTACTTCATTATATATCTTGTATAAAGTTAGTTGGAGTCTTGGTTCATGAGGAGAAGTCTCTTACTCTTGGAAAGGAGGATTATTGCAGTGAAGAGGATGTGTTGCTTCAGAAGCAAAGTGTGATTGCAGCCTCATTACAAGCTTAGGGGAGTATGTTTAGTTTTTCAGGGATTGCAGGATAGTGGCTAGAGATATGTTTGGAAACTGAGTTCCCTACTTCAAATTATTATCTTGCAGGAGATACATATTTGGTTTACATCTGCATGGTGTTGAGTATGATAGGCGAGCACTTCTCTTATCCGACACATTATTGGAATTGTCTTTAGTGTTGGTATGGCCCTTTTCCATTGATGTCAAAGGGGGAGAGAATTTGGATGGATAGAGATCAACTTCAGAGTTATAGATTCGGTGTTGGATAGTGTATGGAGATCAACCTTAGCTGTTGGATTGAAGCTGACATAAATTCCAAAAAGGATATTGTTGGCATTGTAGTGTTGGAATTAATTTCAACAAGCTCATGGTGCTACTTGTCATATGCTTATTTCAATCTGACTATAATAATGTGTGATGAGTGTTTCTTTGTTGCAAGGTTCAACTCAATGGTCTTGTTAGTTTACATTGATGTCAAAATACTTATGACTAGAACTAGTACAGGAATTGAGGTTGAGTAGAGATGGATTTAGGACATGTTGTGTTGGTTGAAGATGTTGTTGTTGTAGGTGGTTGGATTACTACTTCAGGTGTAGCATATGCTTTTACATTTGTTGGAAGCATAGGATTTGCTTCTACATGTATTGATATATGGTTGCATGTGTTGGAGGTTCCTCTATAAGTGTTGGAGGCAGTTGGATGACTTGATTTTGCTTCTGCAGGAGTGCTATAGGAGTTAGATATGTTGCTACAGGTGTTGAAGGTGTTTAGACAGGGTTTCATTGTTGCTTGAGGAGCTATTGGTGTTGGTCTTGGTGATGAGGTTGGAATACTAGGGACTACTTGTGATTGACTTGTTGCAGATGCTATTGGCCTATATCATTATTTTGCAGACTTGTTATAGAGGCTTGTAGGTGGTTTAGAGGATGATGAAGGTGTCACTGAAGTTTGGTAGAGTCTTGAGATTATTTGATTGAGTTTTATTTCATCCTTTGCCCCAATTGCATGGATGATGGGTCATCAGTGCGACTGAAAGGCTCCAGTCGCTACGAGAGAGGCTTATGCATGTTACCAGTCAAATTTTCACAGTATTGGGCATGCGATCGAAGAAAAACTTTAAAATTTCTCCAAATTCCTCATGCATTGACTCAACTAATTTTTCTATTATGGTGATGTTCTTGCTCAGAAATTTTTAGTATACAACCAGAAAATATAGTGGGGCCTATAAAAGTTAATAAAAGTTGAAAATATCAAAAGTAAAATGGAGTTTATTGTCTTGATCAAGTGAATGAGTTGAATCGAGAGTAAATCAAGCATATGAAGAAAGTTTATGGAGCTTAGTAGTTCTTGGTAATTATTGATTTTAACACTTCATTTCATCCATATATTGGAGAAATCTCAATAATAGATGGTTGATTCTCTTGATGTGATGAGTGAGAGTGAGGGTGAAGAATAGTTTTCAAGATATGTGAGGGTTTTTTGATGCATATTTTTTGAATTACTTTGAATATGTTGCTACAGATAGTAGAATATGTTTCAACCATCAGCTTTGTGTTGTGAGTGAGAAGGTGAAGTGTGGATTGGTAGAAGTGTGTGGAGAAATTGTCTTTCAGTTTGTGGTGTATTTGTAGGTTGGAGATTTTGTTTTTCGTTATGTGCTTTTATGATATGTTGCTACAGTGCTCATGTTGAGCAGTTCTCGGTTCTGGTCTAAAAATGTATGAAATGAGAACCACATAGAGAAGTGGAGTTGGGTGATTCTAGTGAAATCAATATAAGTGAGCAGTTTTCTCAATCCAATGGTGGTTGGATAGTTTAGTATAAACTGGTAGAGGATCATTGGTTGTGGTGGCTTCCAACAGATTGGATTCTGTAGAGTCGATTGATATTTAAGGAGTAACCGAATGAGGATCATTGATTGTGGTGGCCTTCAGCGAATGGTAGTTCATATATCTGCATGAGAAAGAGTCCCCATTTGATAGTAGACATTTGATTCTCTATATAAATAATTGTTTGGCATAATATAATATTTGAGAAACACAACATAAATGGGTGGTTTTTTTCCTTGCAGAGAGTTTTCCACCATATATACTTTTTTCCATGTTTTAAATGTTTTTCATTCTTTCATGTTTATTTTTTATGCTCTGATCTCTACTTGTGTATTTTAGTTTATGCATGCTTAAAGATTTATATTTTGGAGAAAATTTCATAAGTTCCTTGACTACTGATTCCCCCCCCTCTTAGGAGTGATCTAGTTTCCAACAAGTGTTTGATGTACAAAAACCAAAAACCCATTGTGGTCCCCTCCTATGCCACATCACATTGGACTTGGTTTTCTCAATTGTTCTTCCCATTATCCTTTGGGGCCCAGTGGCATAGTCATTCAGTGGTGTGGTTCCACCAGTTTGGGTTCCATTAGTGTTTCATCGTTTCCCCATGTGATTGTTTCATCTAATATTTATTGGGGTTCACTGGTGAGATTCTTTTGGGTGGGTTTCTAACCGAGCACACCAAACCTCATGCATTCATTTTTTAGTTCTTTTCCATGGCTAGATGTTCCATTGGAGGGACCAACATGAAGAGATGGCTATGAGCCTCCCCCATATGATTCTATAACATATCGTACACCCAATCTAGTTATACCATTGTTGAGTCACCAACCTATTGAGACTAGACCCCACCATACGCAATCTATAAAATTGAGCAAACTATGTTCATCTGATGGCTGGTTGTATATGCTCCAAATTTAGATTTTTGCATAAAATAGCGTATTTTGTTTTTTGACATAAGGTCTAAATGTATGACCCTCAATATTCAAATTGGTAATCAATACATGGAATAGGCATTCATAATCTCCTAGTTAACAGTTGTTGATATAAGAAGCAAGGCAAGGCCCCAAACCAAGTTTCACATGATATATCCATGATACTCATGGAATGTTACACAAGTCAACCAAGTTATATCAATTTATTATACAGGTTGTGTATACTTATCCAAGTAGATGTGAAATACCTATTGGTCTAATTATGAAACTCAAAAGTGACATGAATACTCAAAGGAATGTTGCAGCTAGACTATAAGATGCCACAAAATCCTCTTAAGTAGGTTGAGTTATGATTTATAAATTATGATTTTCAAGTAAAGGGAGAGAGAGCTTGAATATATAGTCACTTACTTTCATCATAGCATTGAAAATTACAACATGTAACTTATATCAACTATAATCAGACAAGATATTTGTAATTCATAAGTGTGGTGGAAATACTCATACTCCAAGTATTCAATAGATCCATAAATTTGTAAGGTAACTTGTCACTTTTGAATATAACAGTAAATTTAAGGAATCAATTATAATGTGTAATATATCATGCAATTCATAAATGGGACACAGACTCCATAATCCAATTACACAGGATGCACAAAACAGTTCAAGAATCTATTTGTCATTCAATATATGACATAATATATAAGTCATGAATTGCACAACATAATTAAAAACCCTAAACATTCATATAGACATGGACATCTTAGGAAACTATAAACTTTGAATACATAGATATTTTAAGAATTCATTCATGATTCATACAAAAACATATAATCTCTTGTAATCACAATTAAGTATAACTCATCATTCAAAAATAAAATTATCATACACCATTCTACTTATCTGAATGAGTTGAACCATATAGTAACTAGAGAAAGGACTCCCACTCTTCACCCAACCATAAGCCAACTACAATTAAGTTCATCTTGTAGCTAACCACACCTAAGCCAAATCCATATTCTAAGGAATTGATTGCATCGGGGTAAATTCACACTAATGGATTGGTCAACATCTCAAGAGCTTCAAAACATGGGGTTTCACCCAAATTTCAAAGGAGTGTGTTACTCAGTGTTGAAATTTGCAACAAGAAAATGTGAAATTGGAATCCAGAAGTGAAATATAGAAAATGGCACCTGGAAATGGAAACCATGTGAGGCTTTTGATTTAATTTTCCCTTAATTAAATTGAAAGAAAAAGTTTAATTTCATATCATGACAACTTGTATTAGTTAACTGAGTCAGGAAGACTTAGTTAGCTTATGAAATTCAAGTTAGAGGTCTAAGAGGATGCATGCAAAGGGATTTTATATTTTTAGGGGGTCCATATATAGTTATTTGTGAGTTGTAATTGTTGAGATTCAACAAGAAAATTCAGCACCCACGTCTAGTGCATTAAGCACCCAGAATAGGGTGGGGCCCACAGTGCTATTTTTCGGTGCATGTCTATTTTGGTTATCCCTTAATTAAGATGGACATGAAACTGTAATATATTCTCAATGTTGACTTGAATCAGTTAACTGAAAGTGATAAATTCAGTTAGCTAGTGGATTTCAAGTTAGAGGTAGTTGGTGAGGCATGGAGAGTAATTCTAGTTGTAACAGAGTTTGAAGTGTAGCGGTGCATTAGTTAATGCAAGTTGTAAATCGTTTAACTCAGTTAAGTGAGTTAAACTTAGGTGTGCTATTTGTAACTGAAGATACACTAGTGAGAGATCAAGTGAATTAAATATTAATTAATTCATGATCAGTGATCTCGCATGCAACTGAGGCTTTACTATTATTTGTTGCATGCATATCAGATCCAGTGGAGACCCAGTTGAATTCTAGGTGAAAGGGAAGTTGAATATGAGTTTTAGGATTATTGGGTTGCACACATGCAACCAAACATCCGTTGGAGTGCCCATGATACTTGCACAGTCAAGGCAGGCAAGCATTCCTATCTTTTAGGTATCTTTACCATCAAGGATTGCGCAAGAAAGGCATGATGTCTGGAGGCTGAGAATTGGCTATGTGTTGGTTATTTTTTCATATGACAGTGTGATACAACTATCTGAGTACTGGAGGGCTCTTGTGAGAAGAGTTTTGTATCTAATTTTTTCATGATCCATGCTAAATATACATTAGAATATAGTGGGATTTTTAGCTGTAAGATTTCCCTCGGAAATTATCTGTGTTGTGTGTGATTGATCTTTCTTCATGTTCGTGTGATTAGCTATTGTGTTTTTAATTCCGCAAAATATTTGTAGAAGCGATTCAGTATTTAACTTTAGTACATTGTTAGATCGGGTGAATCCAAGATATAGATGCATATTGTATAATTTCTACATGGTATCAGAGCACATAAAATTGCAGAATTGAAGTAGGAGTTGAGTTTGTGACTGGATAGAATTCAAATTTGAAGAAAGACTTTCTTGGCGCTACAGCTGATTCAAGATTGAAATGGATTTCAATGGCTTGATGTTAGACTATGCACTCAAGGTTAGCTCGAACTAAATTTCTTGGAAGGACAGGATGGAGGCAGTACTCGAAGACAATGGCTTGAAGGAATTCATTGACAATGATGTTCTTAAACCCATTGTGGCAGATGCTGCAAATCTTGATGCATGGAAAAAGAAAGTGGCAAAGGCAAGGAGGATCCTATTGGAGGGAGTACGAGACCACATTGTCTCAAGCCTACATGGGAAAGCCACACCATATGCAATGTGGAAGGCTTTACAGATCTATTACAAAGTAGCAACGATCATAGGAAATTGGCACTCAAAGATAAACTCAGGAAGATCAAGAGGGAAAAGGGCGACACCATTCCAAAATATCTAACAAAGTTTGTCCAATATTAGGATGAACTGGGGAGAATTGGAATAACGATTTTTTATGATGATTTAGTGATCTTGGCTCTCCTAGGATTTCCCAATATTTGGCACAGTTATCAAGACTCTGTCAATGGAAGGGAAAATTTGCCAGATTGGGAATGACTATGGTCGGATTTGGTGCAGGAGGAGTTCAGACGGAACACCAGAGATGGATCTCCATCTAAGAATGAGGATGAAGAGGATTGTTCTTTGGCTGCCAAGGTGAGGAAGGGGAAGGGGAAGAAATTAAATTCTAAATCTGAGTCCAAGAATGGCAGGAAGCAGGACATTTCCAAGGTGAAGTGTTTTCACTGTCACGAGCATGGAAATTTTTCTACTAACTATCCACAAAAGAAGAAGAAGAACAAGAAGGCTGGAGTATCTGTAGCTAGTGATGCCCTTGCTTCATAATTTGAGCTTGAATTATCATTGATCGCATGCATTGTTTCTAGTGCATTGGGATCTGTGTGGTATTTGGATTGTTTGGGTTCATGTGTTTTGGCAGATTTTGCAATACCAGAAGACAAGACAACATCAAACCACTTTGGGATCCTAGGATCTAGCCCTCCTGGATCCAGAGAGGGATCTCTCTATAAATGTAAAGGATGATATACCTTTGAAGCTCAAAATGGGGTATTAGGCTAGGTATGAAGCACAGGGGTTTTAATTGGTTTGGTTGTTGGGTTGGAGATCATTAAATGAGAAGGTTATGTGGAATGAAAAGGAACAAAGTAGCAAGATGTTTCGGAAAAAGAAGATAGGTCAAGAAAGTGTCAGTGCATTGGGCTATGGAGTCATGAAAGGAGATTACTTGCATAACAACTAACCAAGGGTTTCCATAGGGAAATTCATCTATACCAAAGGATCTTTTAGATAGATGGTGGGATGGAACATTAAGAAGTGAAGTGAAAGAAGGAAAGAAACCCAAGTGCAGTCTAAGATCAGTTCAGATGTCATTTAAATCCAGGCCTGCTTTGACATACTTAGAGGAAACTCTCAATAAAACACAAAGGGTAGCTTAAGATCAGGTCAGAGGTCACTTAACTCCAGACCTGCTTTCAACATACTCTTAAGGGAAACACAGTTAATATTTAACACAGATCAAGGCCTAAGATCAAAGAAGGAATTTTAACCTTCAATGCTTTTGACACTAGCTCAAAGAGATCTTAGAAAGGCCAATCTGTTGGAAAAGGACCCTAGTGGACAGGGCTAACTCTAAATCCCTGGTATCCCAATTCTTCCAGCTGAAACCAAACAAGAAAATCTAAGCAACAAACTCCAAATTCGAACATCAGTAAGCATGGGCATGCCAACATCTTTGACTGGTTAAATTATGTGATTTTGCTCCTAGATACACAATCAGCAGAAAACATCAAAGATAAGAAGAGCAGGAAAGCATTAGGGTACCATGCAGGGGTATATCCTAAGCCAGATTACTGATTCTTATCATAGAATAATGGACAACATGATTAAACATGAAATAAGTAAGGAAAACATCACCCATAATATAGACCAGGATCCTGTGAAATTTGCTTGTTCAATTGACGTGCAAAACCAGTCACATACTTTGAGCTCAATGGCTGTTACATTCCAAACTTCTCCTCCTAGCCTACTAAATTACAAACTACTAAGCTACTCCCCCAATAACAATTCTAATAGTCGATAAAATCCCTATCAACCAACAACAACCTTTACAATGTTTTCTTCAGGGATTCTTATAAGAGAATGAGTAACTGTGGTAGTAGATGTACATTTAATTGATTCATTAAGACAGAGTGGAGGAAATTTTCGTGCCAACTCTGCTTAATGGCACTGCATTACTGTGTGTAATCTTTAGGCTGTTTCGAAGTCCTTGTCAGGTTAACATTAACCTCAGATGTATTCTTTGAAGTTCTCTCTGATTGTATGGTACTCTGTGTTGCCTTTTGGAATAAGTAAGGTGACTGAAGGTCTTCAAGTCTTTCCATGCTTCCATTACTGTTGTCTTGACAGCTTTAGAAACTTCTGTCAGTGAAATAAACTTTAAGGGCTCGAGGAGGCATGGAGAATGTTGTAGGAAGATGTCCTTCCTAGAGAAAACACGTTCTATTGATGCTGTAACACTGATATGACTCATTTGTGCGCTTTAGGCCTTATTAGTCCTCTTAATCATCTTCATGGTACTTATCTGTGTCTTTATCCTTTGAACACTGGATTATAAAATTAATTCTCAATAACAGGCTCTTTAATCCTTTAATTCCCCTTTACTGATACTCTTTGCTACTTCAGCGATTATCTTTCTGCACTCTGAGTCACAATGACTGAGACTGTGGAAACAGAGTGAATTCATCGCTCTGTAATCCCTGCAAAATACAATAGACTCGTTATAAAACATAGGGGAGTGGTGGAAGGTTGCTGTAGAGGCCTATGGAATGGTGGCGGAAATGGTGGATGTAGGTGAAACGGGTAAAAAACATTGCAGAATGGTGAAAGAATTATCTACCAAAGGTTTGGCGCAAAGAGGGTCATGGACCGTCCGATTAGATCAGCCATCGGAGATCAACGGTCAGGATTTACCGGGGAGGCAGGTTAGACGGAGGAAATAATTTTTAGTGTTAAGACACTAAGGTTTAATTTCGGGTGAACTACAAAGAAAAAGGGTCAAAATGCATGAAAGCGGGGCCTTTAATGATGGGACTCGGAGGGCGATTTAACGTGGACCGTTGGATCTCAGAAGGAGATCAACGGTGGGGATATTATGATGAAATCATTTAGAAGCTCCGATGGAGAAATAATGAATGAGGTCATGATGCAATGTAAGCCGTTAGATGCAGATCAACCGACGGCTACAATTCAATCAGGAAATCACACAATCGGGGAAAAAAGATGCAGTGCACATTGGATTTGCGAAGTGTGATTAGGCGCTGACTGTCGGATCAAAAAACAAATGGACAGTTGAGATTTAGATGAGTGTCAGTAGAACAGTGTGAAGGGGAAATGAAATGGCAGGGTATGATGAAATTTGGACCGTCAGATCTAATGCAGATGGACGGTCAAGAGCTAATCGGGGAATGCGGATCAGCGGGGACAAAGGGTGAAATTTTAATATTTTGCGATTAGAGATCTTGCAATTGGCACTCATTCGTTGGATCAGCGGATGATCAATGGTGGATATGCACTCAGAGGGGAAGAGATGGAGCGGGCCATCGGGTTCATCGGGTTAATTGCGAGCCATTAGATCTATACATTGGACGACTGAGATTCAAAACTGGCACGATAGTGTTACGAAGGGGGAGAAAAGTTATATGGAGGCGGAGATTATCTGGATCATTGGATCTAAAAGGATGAATGGTCATGATCTAATTGGGGCTCGCAAATTGGGAGGGTCAACAACACGATATTGGGCCCTTTGCGATGTGCGATTACACCAGGGCCGTCGGATCTAGTGGAGAGATCAACGGTCCACAGTCAGTCGAAGGGGTAAATGGAGAGGAGTGAAAGGGGAACGATGTGATTAGAACTGGCCATCGGATCATGAAATATCGACGGCTTACATCGAGCCCCCGGTCGAATAGAACAAAGACCTCGCATCAGAAAAATTTGAGTTAACAAAGGAAAATGCACACACGGAAAGCTCCGATTGCGATTAGCACCTGAGTCTTTAGCACCTGGTCTTGGGCACAGGTCATATGTGGGGAAGCAGTTAGGGGCTTAGCCGAAAGGGACTTAGGCATAATATAGGGTAAAAAGAGGGTTTTAGGCCAAAAAACAGAGTTTTTTAGGCTAAACAGTGGGTTCCGGTAAAAGGAAAAAGGGGTCTTAAGCCTGTAAAAGGGATTTTTAGGGACTTAAGAGGATTTTGGAGGCTTTTAAAGGAATATGGAGGTTCTAAAGGGGGAAGAGAGGCTTAATGGAAATGAAGGGAAATTAGTGGAAATGGGAAAATTACAGAGGCCTTTTGAAGCATTCTTTTTTACAAACAGTGAGGCTTTCCAATGGAAACAACAGTGAAGATTGTTCAAAGGGTAGACAACACATGTAGGCTTCAAGAATGATAGGTTTACAAAGGAAAGGTATCTCTTGAAGACTCAAAACAATTTTAGCCACTTGTTTTCTTGTCAAAAAATTCATAGGTGGCTAACATGGATAGTGGCGCTTCATTTCACATGACGGGAGCTAAGGAAATTTTCAGTGACTTGGAGGAGAAAGATCTCCAGATGAATATTGAAATGGGAGATGACATACGGTACAGTGCTATCAGGATTGGTACCATTACCTTTCAGAGGGCATCAGTTAAACCATTTCAATTAAAATTTGTAATGCATGTACCAGGTCTGAAGAAAAATTTGGTCTCAGTCGTAATGTTGTAGGATAGATTCTATGATGTTGTTTTTAGTGATGGAAAAGCTTTCCTACAACATAAAACAATAGGACAAGCCAAGAGGATAGGGATTCAAGTTAAGAATCTCTAAAAGCTAGAGGTATATGGTTGCGCAGCAATTATGGGCAAGGCATATTAAATGGTGAGTCGGGATGAGGGTGAATTATGGCACAAGCGATTGGGTCATCTTCACCATGGAGCCTTGAAAGTCATGCAGAAGATTTCTACTACTCTTCTGAGGGGTACACTTGCACAGTCAGATACATGCAAGGGATGTACTATGGGAAAATATGTAAAGGCCACCTTTCATGAAAATGAAAACCGAGCTTCGGGGATCCTTGAGAGAGTTCACACAGACGTGTGTGGTCCTTTCTCTATTGCTTCAACATCAAAACATAAGTACTATGTAATCGTTGTTGATGACTTTTCTCATAAGTGCTAGATCTTCTTCATGCAGAAGAAAGATCAAACATTCTCTAATTTCTGTGAGTTTAAATCATTGGTGGAGAAATAATTGGGGAAGTAAGTGAAGGCTCTTAGGAGTGATAATGGTGGAGAATACATCTCTAATGAATTCAATAAATTATGCAGCAAAGAAGGAATTTGAGGAGAACTCATAGCGCCTCATAACCCATAGCAGAATGGGGTCACGGAGGAAGAATAGAACTATTGTGGGTGCAGCATGAGCGATGTTGCATGATCAAGGCCTACCAATTCATCTGTGGGCAGAAGCATGCAATACATCGGTATGTAATATTCCAAAATTTTAGCCTCCAAGCTAAATGGAATATTAGAGTTGTTTTATCACTAGGAGGATGAATAATTGGGTAGGGAGGCCCATTAACCGCTTTGGAAGGATCAATAACACCATAATGTGAAAATGGGTAAGAATAAGCAGCTAATTTAAGCACTCTTAGGTGTGAACAGAGATGGGGGACATGTTGATTCAGTCAACTTTGACCAAGTCAACTAAGTTTTGGTGGAGGACAACTTGCATGAGCTTGATGGCACATGTGAATCGGACCCAAATAAGGAGAGAGTTCACTGCTATATATGAAGAGGATATAGATTTTCTTTTACTTTCATTTCATGCTTTTGTATTTTGTCATTGATCTTGTATGTTCCCAGGCTGACTTCAAGGATGGGAGCAAGGTAGCATTGGGTGTTCCTGGGCGGGAATCCCACCTCTTCCCTTGAGAGGCCTCTTGGGAGAGCTTGTTAAGTATTTCCCCACATCTAGGCTCAAGGCCAAGCATAATTCTTTAGTCCTAGCGTTATTTATGTAGTATAATATTGCTGAGTTACAAGGTGTTGCAGTGGAGGATTCTTACACCACTTCCAGGTCTGTTTCTCAGTAGAAGGTGCTTCCCTCCTCTTGAGAAATAAACTAGGAAGATTTCTAAGTATATTTCACATCTTGGTAGTAGGACAAAGTGGTTATCATCTCCCATAGCATAGTCCCTTTCAGGAACTGCGTCATTTTATGCAGAGTTGCTGCAGTAGGGTTAAGACCCTTGTTTTTGAGCTAGTTTTCTAGGGAAAGGGCCAACCCTTCTCCCGGAAAGCTAGAGGAAGGGATTCTCATCCCTCTCTTGTAATATTCATCTATATTTCTGTAATGTTGTAGTAAGATTGCATTTTCTTAGCTGAATATTCAGATCTACTTTTTCTTGTACATGTGTTTCATGAAACCCTTGCCGGGTTAGCTTTATAATGCAATAAGGAGGCCATATCTTTGTTTTCTTGGCATATTATTCCATGTAACTATAGATCCATATTATTTCATTATTTTATTGTAGAAACCCTCATAAAATAATGTTGTCTATGATTCATTATTTTTCTACAGAACTCAAGTCACGGGATTTGGTTGTTTTTAAGCTGTGAGGTAGTCGGGAGGTCTGTTTAACATATCAAAAGGGATTTATTTCTGATCCCCTTTTGTATATGAGACCCTAACAGCATATTATAAGGGAACCCAGCATTATTTCACCTAGAAATAATGCAGTTCTTCAGAAATAATGTTTCCAGGGTATAATTATTGCATTTTCCCCACTTGGGAAGGTGTAGGCATTCTTCTGTTGTTGTTGTTTCACTCATTTAAGGGCTATGTGTTTTTGAACACATCATATAAGCTATATTTTTTCATCTCCAACTTAAAAATATGTTAAGATATTCTTGTTGTTGTAGAAATTCCCTATTTCGGGATATTATAGTGGTATCGAAGCTTCAATATTGGCTCATCCTGTGGAACTCAGCCATGCAACTATCCAGAGAAGGAGAGATGAACATAATTAAGACTCCATTATGTGGAGGAAAAAGGGAATATAAGCTTACAAATCTTATTCCAAAATATGTGCACTGCATTAATGAAAAACTTAAGAAGATGAGAGGAGAGATGGAATCTCCTGATGAGTTTGGATCTAGAGCCAGATCTAGACTGGTACATGATAGGTGCGAGCATGTAGCTATACCCTATTATGCACAGCACAGTCAAATGCCCATGGTTTCTATGAGAAATATGAAAGAAGGAGAAATGCCGGAGGAGGGAACTCTTAGCAATTTCTTGCAAGAATATGAATCTCAAGCTGAGAAGTTTAGAGATCATATTACTTTCAAAGAGTTCTACAAGATCAAGGTGGAGAGGAGTCAGCTGCATGACATAGATAGATTTTCTCTATATACCTCCGATGGATCCCCAGCTTGCTTAGCCAAAGCTTGGGTGGATTAGTTGTGTATTTATTTGCAGCAGCACCCAATTTCTGAAGGAGAATCCATCAGAGTTGCAGTGCTGCACTTTGGAGGTAAGGCCTATGCTTGGTGGGTATTTGAGTCATTTTCATTGAAAAATGTTAATACTTCTTCTTTTTCAAAGTTCACTAAAATATTGGTTGAAAGATTTGATGCAAAACATGAAACAATCAAACCAATGAACTTTTGCATAAGTTGGGAGAACCTGCAAACTCAAAACCACTTCAGAAACCTATTGGAGGAGATCATATCTTGCAGATACCTTGTTGAAGGCAAGATATTTATTTCATATCCTTGGACAAGAGGGCATGAAGGGTCCTTTTGCAAAGGAGGATCCTCTTATTGAGAATTTACCTCCTATTCATATTGAAGATAAAGAGAAGGATGGGGGTTACATCGCTGTCACATCTAGAGCACATCTAGTGCCTCATGTAGAGGAAGGAGGAGCACATGCTCCAAAAAGAGGATTTCTTGTGACATTGCAAGAAGTTCCCCAGGATCTCACATGTGGGAGGAAAAGTAAAGTCAATGAGCAGCTTGATTGTGAGATGATATTGATGGGAAGAGAAAGTAGGGAGGAAGGACATCATCACTTAATGAAGAGCACACACCCCTATCTATTTCAGAGAACTGGTGCAAGGGGGAAGGAGGCTGGTTTTCACTGTGAGGGCAAGGGAAAGGTTTCCCAACCATATAGACACTCTTTTCTCTTGCCATGGATGTCTCACTACATGGAGGCTTTCCACCGGGGTGGCCACCAGATTTGGAGTTGGTAAGAGAAATCTTGCCATTTGGTTCACCACTCTTGGATTCTGGAGAGGTGAAAACTTTGGAGGAATCCAGTGCAGTGCAAAGGGTTTTGGGTAAAATCAATGAGGAGGAGGACATCCTTCCATTTTCAACACCACCCACTCTCACTACCTGTACTGCGCTGACAGAGGTTACTGCAGTCATGGAGGATGGCACCTTCATGGTGCAAAGGAACTGCTCCATAGGTTTGGAGAGACAGAGGGTACTTCCTTGGAGGAAGGAATCCTCCATACATTGGAGTAGATGGAGGCCACTCATGCTTTCTTTGGCCAAGATCGGGAGATTCTTTGTGGATGAGAGCTTTTCATGGGAGGCCAACTTCCAAGGTCACTACTTATTTTTAAGCATGAGCAGCTACATGATGGGCATAGAAGAAATATGGAGGATAACTTTGGCATGAGGGATGTCAAAGGAAAGGACAATAGAAAATGTAGAACTTCACATTGCAGATCACCGGCACTGTCCCTTAGGAGGATTGATCCTTATTGGAGGTCTCAACTCTTGGTAGAGTACTCCAAGGATCTTGGTGCTTGCATGATTCTTGATGATCCTGATGGAGAGGATAGATATATGGTAGATGATATGGTCATATATTCTTATGGCAGAGTCTTCTTGACTAGAGCTTATAAGCTCAAGGAGAAGCTGCTGCATGCATCACATGAGGACTTCTTTTCCATGCATTTTGATGCATATCTTGCCTTGGCAGAGGAGTTCATTTGGGAATGCATTCAGCAAGACATATTTCAGCAGATGGAGAGATGCATAGCCTGGATGATGATGGAGAGGATGTCACAACCACCTTCCTACTCATTGGGAGTAAGGGAGCATTTTCAGTTGAGCCATTTCAGCTCCAGTCTTCAAGTGCATGATGGAGAATGTACAATCTCACCTTATGTTTTGTAATTCTTGTATTTTTATAAGCAGCATATTGTACCAAGGAGGGTTATTCCTTCTTGGATATTGTATAATGATGTACTTGAAGCCATTTGTGGCATTGAGATTGGCTATCTCATTGGTGGTTTGTGGGGAAAGCCACATGATTTTTGGTGTGCGCCATTGACACCCTTTTGTACTTTCATCCTTATATCTTGTAAAATGATTGTGGCAGGAAACAAGTGGCTGGAAAAGCACCTATTTTTGTTTGATTTGATGCATGCAAGGAATGCACTGCGCTGGTTCCTTGTATGGGACCTTGATCCACTTTCCGGTTGTCATATGACAACTTATTTTTATTGGTTTCTGCTTCCATGTATTGCTGATATCTCTATGTTTAGGGGAAGCTATGATTGGAGAGTGGGATATGAGTCAAAGATGCCCATTGGGAGGATGATTCTCCCTACTTTACATGATGCATGTTTCCGGAGGAGCAATGGGCAGCCCATGATTTCCAAATTACATCTCTCTTCCTCATATGGGAGAAGCCATTTGGAGAGTTTGAGTTTTTGGAGGAGGCACTTCATGGTTTATTTGTTTGATGGGGTAGCTTGGGCCACTCTTGGAGGTCATGATATTTCAGCCCAAGATCAGCAGCAGCCCCACACTTATCATAGATGGAGAGAGGAACCACTTGGTTGGGAGGATCTAATCTCTCCATGCAACCCCAATACATTGTATAAACCGAGGATTGAGGATCTTTTTGAGCTAACTAGATTGGCTCATTTCATTTGGATGATAGCATGGGTGTGGGAGTCACTCCTTGGGAATAATATTTCCTGTGTTCATCATCACTCCTACCTTGAGGAGGCCATTGGATAGTAGGGAGGTTTTCACTTACATCTTCCACCTTTCTATGATGTAAGCCATATGGTTTTGCATGCTTGGGAGAAGATATTGGAGGACAAATTTGTAGCAGATCATGTTGAGTAGTGGTGGAGACTTTCTGATAAGGAGGCCACAAGAAGAGGAGGGGAGGATTTTGCTCTCCTTATGCAGTTGCTTGAGGACAAGCAACATTTTGGAGGGGAGGATTGTAATATTCCAAAATTTTAGCCTCCAATCTAAATAGAATATTAGAGTTGTTTTATCACTAGGAGGATGAATAATTGGGTAGGGAGGCCCATTAACCTATTTAGAAAGAGCAATAACACCCTAATGTGAAAAGGGGTAAGAATAATTAGCTAATTTGAGCACCCTTAGGTGTGAACAGAGATGGGGACATGTTGATTCAGTTAACTTTGACCAAGTCAACTAAGTTGTCTAGATACATTGAATCTCCTTTGGACAACACAATTTTGGTGGAGGATAACTTGCATGAGCTTGATGGCACATGTGAATGGGACCCAATGAGGAAAGGTTCACTTTCTATATATGAAGAGGATGGAGGCCTTTGTCATTCATGCTTTTGTATTTTGATCTATTGATCTTGTTTGTTTAGACTTGGCTTCACCTTATTGTTTAGGAAGGTAGCACTGGGTGTTCCGGAGCGAGAATCCCACCTCTTCCCTTGAGAAGCCTCTTGGGAGAGATTGTCCTATATTGCTCCACATCCAGGCTCAAGGCCAAGCATCATTCTCTAGTCCTAGCACTATTTCTGTAGCAGAATATTGCTGAGTTGCAGGGTGTTGCAGTGGAGGATTCTTACACCTTTTTCGGGCTTGTTTCTCAGTAGAAGGTGCTTTCCTCCTCTTGAGAAATCAGCTAGGAAGATTTATAAGCACATTTCAGATATTGTCAGCTGGCCAAAGTGGTTCTCATCTCCTACAATGCAGTCCCTTGAAGGAACTGCGGCATTTTATGCAGAGTTGCTGCAGCAAGGTTAAGACCCTTGTTTTTTAGTTAGTTTCCTAGAGAAAGGGCCAACCCTTCTCCCGGAAAGCTAGAAGAAGGGATCTTCATCCATATTTTGTATTATTCAACTATATTTATATAATGTTGCAGTAAGACTGCATTTTCTGAGCTGAATATTCAGATATGGTCTTTCTTGTATGTGTTCCATGAAACCCTTGTCGGCTTAGCTTTATAATGCAATAAGGAGGCCAGATCTTTGTTTTCTTGGCATATTATTCCATGTAACTCCAGATCCATGTTATTTCATTATTTTACTACATAAACCCTCATAAAATAATGTTTTATATGATTCAGTCTTTTTCTGCATAACTTAAGTCATGGGATTTGGCTATTTTTAAGGTGTGAGGTAGCCGGGAGGTCTGTTTAACATATCAAAAATGATTTCTTTCTGTTCCCCTTTTGTATGTGAGACCCTAACAACATATTCTAAGGGAACCCAATGTTATTTCACCCATTAATAATGCATATCTTCAGAAATAACGTTTCCAGGGTCTAATTCTTGCATTTTCCCCACTTGGGAAGGTGTAGGCATTCTTCAGGAATTCTTCTGTTGCTGTTGTTTCACTCATTTTAGGGATATATGTTTTTTAACACTTCATATGAGCCTATCTGCTGATCTCCAACTCTAGAATATCTTATGATATTCTCATTGTTGTAGAAAATTCCTGATTTGGGATATTACAACAATGGACACAAAGGCTACTCTAGGTTGAAACGAATGGCATGATACACAAAATCCCACCGAGGAAGTTGTTGTTACACAAGAACCAACAGTAGAGGTGGAAAAACCCCATTCAACAAAGGCTATTACACCCATTATTGATGTTGATATTGAATGTAGAAGAACGTCGGGTCCCATCTCGGGATGGAGTTATGAGAAAATCTTGTTAATTTCCGAGTTACAGAAGTGGAAACAGGAAAGAATCTCCCTTCGGGAGGGGACGATTTCGCTGAAAGAAGATTGGAGGGAGATAGACGCCCTACATGAAATATGGATGAAAGAAGAGTTGAAGAAAGGATGGGAGAATTATAAGAAGAAGGAAGCCTTGAAGAAGCAGGAGGAACAGCTGCTGCTGTTACAACAGTAGGTTTGAGATCTTACCATAGATAAGCAAAAACTTCATGATCTCGCCCTCAATTTGTTGGGGTGCAGGTGGCCTTCCCCATCCTATCCTATTTTTTTATGGGAACGTTACTTCCTGTTCCAGATGAAAGCCATTATGGAGGAAAGACCCTATTTATGTTCTTCCACTCGCACATTTTTAGATGTTTTCCGTGGCTCTGATTTTGATGAAAAAATCCTGTTGTGTGATTTATTCTTACACAATATCATTTGTGAGCATGTGAGTATGCAAATGGTTGTGACAGTATTATCCTATGTGGGGGATCTGCAGTTGCGAGCTTTTGTGTCCTTCATGAAGAATCAGATCAAATCTATGGATGCTAATGAGGTGAAGATGGCATTGTGGGTCCGGGCAGAACCAAGACGGGTTGATGAGCTAAGGCGAGAATTCAGGAGAATGTTGAGTACTTCTGGGATAAAGGAACCGATTGCCACTTACAGAAGAAGGATTGTGAACTTCTTCCTCAATCAGTTCTCAATGATGAAGAGTTGAGCCTTAACTGGGTGCTTGAAACGCACGGAAGCCAACAGTGCTAAGCTATTGAAGGGGGACCCATTTGCATTCCATAATTTTGTGGTGGCTATTACCCATGTACGAGCGTATGCACATATAGTAAAATCCCTTGGTGCTTTGCGGCTCAGATTGAGATTGAAGTTTCCTTTGATCTGGCTGCCAATTGAGGATTATCAGAGTAATTATAAATTGAGGAAGTATGAATCAGAGTCCTGGGTACGACAACTTATGTCCAATAAGGGGTACAAGTCTGCAGATGAAGATACAACTGGTGCTTATGATCTCATCGACCTACACCAGAGATATTCCCATGAGAGATGAGTTTTGCATGAGGACATGCAAGTGTTTCAGTTGGGGGGAGATGTTGGGTGCCAGTTTTTCACACTTTTCCAACATTTGTTTTCCCTATTTTGCCTCATGACTATAACCAATGGGACAATCTTTTCCTCTTTTTCCTACCTTTCTATCTTAACTTGTGATGTTTCACCTTATTTTCATTATTCTACCATTTCATCAATTATTATGATATATCGTGCCTTTTTTATGACAAATTGAGGATGAATGTTTGGAGAAGATATATGGTCTTTGTGTTGTCTTCCCATATGTAATTTGTAACACAAAATATCCTGAGCACGAGGCATACAAGAGCAGTTAAGGGTGTGCTATTACAATGATCTTTTTACACCATGATGTTGCTACACTTTGCTGTTACAGACCCATTGGTGAACTGCTGCTATAGCTGTACCACTGAATGGATCTTGTCAACTCCTGCTGCTGACCTGTCCTCTAGCTATTACGCTACAACTGTGGTTTATCGTGATAGCTGTAGAAGTTATTAAGTATTGTATTTTTGGATACCAACCTCTGGGCGGTTTTGATTGTAATCTATAATTTTCCATTCATACTTTTATTAAGAAGTGGTTATAACCATATGTATTATATTTCGATCAGCATGAGAAATATAAGATTCTCATGACTAATCTATCCCTTGTTTTTCTGAGATGTAACCACTATATAGTTCTTGGCCCTTGAGGTCAAAAGGTTAGTGGAGAACATCATTATTTTGGCTCTGTAATTTTGCTCATATTAATACAAATTATCCTATTATTGTTGTTACATGCGTTATTTGATTTAGTTTCCATTAAGTTCTTTCTCTACCCACGCTCTGCTAGGGAGGAAGGGCCCTCCTCTTTAGCAGGGATTGCAGTGATTAAGGTAGTTGTATATATGTGTTTGTATTTTGGTTTATGTATCAGTAGAGGTGTTGTTGCTAATGTTTCAGCTGTGAATATATCCGCTTCAATTTCAATATTTTGTATGCTGTTACACATATGAGATTAGAGACACCAGCTGGATAATTGTTGTGTGGCGCACTAGAATATATTAATTGAAGTGTGATTACAGTCTTGTAGATCATTTTATTTCTGCATGAGTGATTTACTTCTGCATTTACTTTAGCAACGATTTCTTTTATTTGGAATTGCTTCTGGTTGGGTGTATCGATATAGACAGTGAAACTATCATTGAAATAAAAGACGTCCCTGGATTGATAATTTATGTGTACTGTTTTATTCATTCAATAGGGATTAATACAACCCAACAATATGCAAGCTATTACAGAAGATTCATTGAAAATTTTAGTAAAATAGATCTATGTCTATTCAAGTTACTTGCAAAAGATATTGAGTTCCGATGGACAACAAATTGTCAAAATGCATTTAAAATATTGAAAGAAAAATTGTCAGTAGCACCCATTCTTGAAGGATCAAACTGGTGATTTCCATTTCATATATCCACTGATGCATTTGATACAACTATAGGAGGATCACTTGGAAAAAAATAAAACCAGTTTAATTATGCTATATACTTCATAAGAAAAAATTTAACACTAGCAGAATTAAACTATATAGTCACATAAAAAGAAATGTTAGTTATTGTGCATGCAGTTAATAAGTTTAGGCATTATATAACATGCTATCAAGTATTCATTCATACAGATCATTCAACCATTCAATACTTAATGAATAAAGCAATTACAAATGGAAGAATTGCTAGATGCTTGTTATTAATGCAAGAATTTAACCATTGTTCAAGATCGACTAGGTAAAGATAATCAAGTAGTAGATTTTCTATCAAGGCTTCATTCACCTGGTGATCCAATTCCCGTTTCAGATAATTTTCCAGATGAACATTTATTTGCTATAACATCTAAAACCCCATGGTTTGCAGATGTAGCCAACTATTTATCATCTGAAATATTACCATCCCATTTCACCAATAAACATAAAATAAAAATAATCATAGAAAGTGCTAGATATAGTTGGGTCAATGGTGACCCCTTTTATACTATTTCTGATCTATTAATAAGAAAATATGTTAGAGAAGATGAAATTCTAGATATTTTGAAAGCATGTCATGATGAGCCATGTGGTGGCCATTTTGCGAATAAGCGGACAACATACAAGGTGCTCAAACTTGGCTACTACTGGCTAGCAATCTTCAAGGATTCGAAAGCCTATGTTAAGAGATGTGACTATTTCCAAAGACTTGGAAGACCTGTAATATAAGAGGAAATGCCATTGAAGCCACAAGTACTCATAGAGCCATTTGAGCAATGGGATCTGGACTTTGTGGGACCAATTAACCCACCTTCAAATGGAAATAAGTATATTCTAGTGTGCACATATTATGTTACAAAGTGGGTAGAAGCAAAGGCAGTGGCAAGAGAAATAGAAGAAACAATGGTTTCATTCCTCTTTGAGGAAATCTTTGTCATATTTGGAGTTCCGAGACATACTGTTACAAACCAGGGAGCACAATTCACCTCCAAACTTGTTCGGGATCTTATGGAAAAGTATAAAATCAAACATAGAAAATGTACTCTGTACCATCCCCAAACAAATGGACAAGCATAGACCACTAATAAATTCATGGAATATATCATGGCGAAAACAAGGCAAATGAACAAAAAGGATTGGTTAGAAAAGTTATGAGATGCACTATAGGCATACAAAATTAAATGGAAGAATACAACTGGATTCAGTTCATATTAGTTGGTATATGGTAAGGAAGTTCTGTTACCCATAGAATTTCAAATTCATAAATATAAATTGCAGCAGAATTGGGATTAGAACTATCTAAATCACCACAACAGAGAGTCATGCAATTAAATGAACTAGATGAAATAAGACAAGAAGCAGTGGAGCATACAACACTAGTGCAACAACAACGAATCAAATGGCATGATAGATTCATTAAAAATACATTTTTTCATAAAGAAGACTGGGCATTACTTTTTGACTCCAAGTTCAAAGATTTCAGAGCAAAGTTTACAACTCATTGGCTTGGGCCATATGAGATAGAAGAAAATTTTGACAATTGAGCAGTTAAAATAAAAACAATTGATGAAGCAACAACTTCATTTTTAGTCTATGGACATAGGCTTAAGGTCTATAATAAGCCTATCAATAAAGAGGACTTTCTGAAAAGAGTCTCAACAAAAAATAATATGGAAATATTGGAACATCATAGTGATATGCCTTCCTTACTTCCAGAATAAATAAATAAATAAAATAATAATAATAAAAATAAAAATAATAGTAATAATAATAATAATAAAGGAGTTTGGTTGTGAAAATATAGGAAACTGGCACAATACAAACTCGAATTCACATTGGAAAACCAACTTGTTTGGCCAATATGAATTCTCTATTTTGTTTTACTTTTACTTCAGTTTGATTTTGCAGAAATAAACCTCTAGAATTCCAAGACTTGAAGACAAGTCTTAACATAAGGGGGAATATTCATAATGAAACTATGCAAATAGTTTGAGCAACTGTATTGCAAAAGGGACCCGAAACATCATTCAAAATATCATTGCAGAAAGGACCTGAAACATCATTCAAATGTCATTGCAGAATAGACCTGAACAACATCAATATTTCATTAAGAGGGACCTGAATCAATATCAGATGCAAAAAGAACATTAAACAACATAGTTTACATCAAGAGGTTCAAATAAGAAGATACAAGCGTCTTCATTCCATCAAAATTCATATTTGAAGAACCATCATCATTAAAAAGAGTCAAGTATGGACGGACTAACAAAGGTCATCATCACCGAGCATTGACATTACGCTATTATGCGAAAGGAGAAGTACTGAAAGTGTAAAAAAAATGTTCTTGGAATCTTTGATTTTGAATTTTTTTTTCTAGAATTGTTTAAACTAATTTAACATGGATATGCATCCTATTACATTTATCATCCTACATTCTACATTTATCATCTTACATCCTACATTTATCTTACCTATATTCCACTAACCTCATCTTACCCTGATCATAATTATATTACACTCATTATCCTACCCTCATCATAATCCTATTATATCCATTACCCTACCATACATTCTACATTAAAAATTTCATCATAAGTCCTACATTAACCCCATATAAATTTCCTACATTAATCCCATATACCCCTAAATTATCCTCCAACATAAACATAAGCATTTTTTATCAAAGATTGAGGCTCAAAATTTTTCCCTTAAGAGGAGATGTTGAAGAGGAGTTCTAATTAAAATGACATTTTTTAAACACAGGAACACGAGTTATTAACTTAGAGACATCTACAAGTTTACTTCCAGATCAGGTATTGAATCACGAATGCCCTCATGCATAGTTGTGAAATTGTTACATATGAAAAACACAGAGTTATATTTTTCATACACACAGTGAGCAAATTATTCCCATTCTCATACACACAGTGAGCAAAATTTTCCTATTTTCATATACACAGTGAGAATTTTTAAAACAGAGAAGGGGTTTTTGTGATTTTTTTTTGAAAAGATGAGATTGAAGCATGAGTTTATGGAGCAGTAAAACATTATTAAGGTGTTTTTATGGTCTTTTACACAGAGAGATAATTTTTTTATCAGTTTTGAAGAGCAGTGGACTCCTTTTTGTAGCAGAACAAAGGAGATTGAAGAAGATTCAAGAAAAGCAATAATTTCATTTTTTCTAAGGAGATTCAAAGAACAAGTAAGCCTAATTTCCATGATGATTATCCATGAATGAAAATTGCATGAATAAAAAGACAGAGGTATATATATATGTATTTTTGTTTATGATGACGATGTTAACTATCCAAGGGTAGATTAATTGGCATACAGAACACATGGCAAACAAAATTGAGCCAAAGGAATTCAAGATGGAGAACTGGGGCAAAGAAACCATAGAGAAATTGTATCAAGCAGGATTGATAGGGTTCCTTCATAAATTTAATGGGCATAATGACAAGATTACACAAGAATTCATAAATTATTATGAACTGGGACAAGCAATAATGGGTGACCTCAAAATACACTAAACCCATAATTTATTTCCCAAGCTCTAGACCTTCCATTAGCAAGAGAAGAATACCACAAAGGGTTATATTTCAAAGAGAAAGGTTGGTCATTATTTTTAGAAAAACAGAGAAAAGGGTCTTTTGATAGAGCAAAAGGAATCCCAAGGGACTGGTTGAGTGAACCATGGTCTGAACTAGTATTGATCATCCAAAGATATTTTACATCTGACAATTGGTTCAATGTAGTCTATCTCTACCACATTAGGCTACTTCAACACATGAAAAGAGAATCCAAGATTAATCTACCCTATTTCTTCTCAAAGAGTTTGATCAAAATGATAGAGGGTGTTAAAAATAAAACTAAAGCAAAAGAAGCACACATATATCATCAAGGGCTCATAAAAATACTTATAGAACATCATGTGAGAATCAAGGGATTGATTTGGAGAGAATTTTTGGTTCAACATCATCTTGAGGGACAAACTACAGAGGAAAATCTTGAGCAAATGCATGTAACTAGGAGCATTATGAATTCTCCAATGTATCCTAGAACTAGATCCAAGAAGAAACAGGATAGTGTCATGATTGAGAAAGAAATATCCTTCCTATCTGTTCTTAGGAAGCCTAGGAGGAAAATACATGAAGAACCAAGTGAAAAAGAAAAATATCCAGAGGTAAAAATAGTTGAACCTCCAACATCATCCAAACAAATCAATGAGATATTGCAAATAATGGAAATAGATGCCCAAGCAGAGCCTTTAGAGAAGGATTCGTACTTTGAGCATGCATGGGTGGGAGCCACTTCATCACATTCATTTTCCAATGAGACCGTGGGAGAAGAAAGAGAGCTACAACAAGAAGAACACCTCAAGAAGATAAAAGAGTTGACAAGGGAGTTGGAGGTAAACAAGATTTTGGAAAATCACTTGAAGAAAGAAAACAAAATGTACAAAGAAAAAAATAAAAATCTAATCAAATAAAATGAGAATTTGACCAAAGGCTTGGCAAGCTTGAAACAAAGAACACTCTCATTTCCAAATAGGCTTATAGATCGCTCAAAGAGAAGAAAACATGGCAATATAAATATGAGAGACAGAAGGTAAAGGCCACCATCTACAAGGAAGGAAGGTATGAGGGAATTGATTTTCTTCTTCAGGTTGTAGAACAAGAGACTACAGGATCAGGGACAGTGGGCACATCAGCACTTAGAAGAGAAAAGAGGAGAAAGCAAGCACGAGGATATGCTTAAAGATTAGGAAGGGGGAGATGTTGGCCCTCAATTTTGGTCAATTTTGCTTATTAAAAATCCACCTAATTTCCATCATTTTCCACCTTAATTCATCCACATATGCCTTATTTTGACCTTATTATGCATATTTAGGTAAATAAATTATGTTTTTCAAATTTTAGATATTTTTGTAAAAATTGGGTTTTTAGAGTATTTTTGGACAGAATTGAAAATTCCCGTAATAACTTCATGGAAGTCATATGTGCAAGACACCTGGGCACAGGATGAGCATAAATTTGGTAAGCTTGGGAACCATGGATGGAAAATCATCTATTGGTTTGGTCAAACTGAGCTAAAAGAGGCCTAGTCAACATTGGTCAAACATGACTTGCTTTTCAGAAATCCCTAGGAAAAAGGGCAGAATTAATATTTTTTGGGATTTTTCTAGATTTTGTGTAACTGAATTGATGAGTTCGACCTATATGGATGGGATTAGGATGGATAAGGTTGTTAGAGACATTGTAGCTTAGTTTGTTTTTCATTTATCTATTTAAACCAAGCTTATGAACCATTCAAGCATGGAGAATTTGTATAATTTCATATTTAGACTTCTGAATATTATGAGTTAATTTGAGGAACCATTTCCACCTTATTTTTGTTGTTCATGCTGTGGATGATTGATTTAATTTATTGTAGCTAAGAAGTCCTTCAAGTGTGCAAGGCAAGGGTGGAGGGCCCCCGCACCAAGCTAAGTACACTTTTTGGTTAATTTAGCGTAATTTTCATGAACTAGTTTTGCTTCAGATTTATTCAGTCATTTAGATGTGTGAAGATTTATTGTGTTTGCTGATGATTCTTGGTTTAATTATAATCTACATATGAAGGGACAAACAATATTTTAAGTTAAATTTTCCTTCTATCTGATCAAATAACAACTAAAATTCATCTTCTTTTCCTTGTTTGAGTTATTTCCTGAATTTCTAGTTTTAATGCAATGGTAATGATGATGAATAGAATTGTAAAGAAGGAAAACATGGAACTCCTTAGTTAGGAGCCTCTTCTCCTACTTTTTATACACCATAAACTATTGTCCATCAGTTATTTGGTTTCTCTTCATGAAGGTAGTAGTGTGGGAAGGACAAACATGATCTCCTAAGCTAGGAGCCTCTTCCCTCACTTATTACATATTGAATCATAAATTACTTAGTTAGATTTTATATTTGTAATATACATTTCCATAAATATTAGAATCTAGAATATATTTTTAATATGCATTTCTTTCAATTTCTACATTTTGTCTTCTAAAATTGACTACATCTGAAATCCATATATTTTGGACATGCTTCCAAGTTTACAAAATCGGATTGATAATTAAATACTTGTGTTAGTTTACCCAATAAATTGACCCAACAATTACTGCATATGAATTAAATCAAATTGAATTCACTGGACCTCTCACTAGTTCCTCTAGCAACATATTTTAACTCAAACAATTAAGTTAATTAATTACAACTCAAAATAAACTGCAATTGCCCCCGTAAAAATTAAGGAACACTCTACATGCCTCTAGTTTGAACCTCAACTCGAATTGATTGAACTAACGAAGTCTTTCTGACTTATTTAACTCGTACAAGCTGTCATGTGATGTGGAATTAAAATTTACTTCTAATTTAATTAAGGGAAAATTAAATTAGAAGCTTCTTCTTGTTGCAAATTTCAACACTCCCTCTCAACAAGAAAGGAATTCAAATATAACCTGATCCAGTACCTTTGGAATCTTTTGCATGCAAGACTTCTCTCTAGTGTTGTTGCTACTGCAACTTCTAAAATTGAAAAGCATCCAAACTGAATCAATTGTGATCAATATGATGCATCTATCACCAACGTCTTTGACTAATACTAGCTACTAGACTGTCTACTGAAAATTTCACGTTGTCGCTGACTCTGCATTGTGCCATCTGCACTTCTGCTAACTCTACTTTGTGCTCCCCAGTATCTGACGGCTGCTAGTCTCTGCATTTGTCACTCTGACATCTGACTGCATCAACCTCCATTGATCCATCCTGCTACTGTGTACTGTGGACCCTTGTAGCAAGGTAATGATCCATGAGACAAGAAATCTCAATGGACCCTGCCCAAATTTATGCACTGTTGGGACTATTACTTCACATCACCCCACCTCTCACCTGGAGGTATGGATGCATGTGCTCCCTCTGCCCAATTGGCTCGAAATTTCCACCTACTGGAGGTCTCTGCTTAAGTGGATGCCTCCACTAGGTCTCCTCTCTACTTCTCTAATTGTGGCTACTCCACAAATTTTTAAGGCTTCTTTTGAGGTTGTATGTTGAGAGGTAATTCATGCTCCCTCTCAACCACCAAGTCTCTACCCTTTGCTTTTCTCCTAAAATATTTACATGCAACTTTGACCTCGAGAGCATACAAGTTATTGACTCGCACATTGACCAGCTTCATCCGTCCCGTGGCAATGTGTCTAAGGAAAACCTTTCCTTTTCTAAATATCACATCGTAGCCACTGTCTTCCAATACCGCTATGGAAACAAGATCCTTCTTTAGTCTCGGAACAAACAACACATCTATGAGTCTCAGAGGGGATCCAGACTCCCTATGAAAGGTAACAGTACCAATGTCGGTCGCGCTATACCTCTGACCATCTCCAAAATCTATGTTCAGCTTGAGGTCTTTCTCCTCTAAGTCACTTAAGAGATCTCTATTCCTCGTCATATAGAACAAGGCACTGTTGTCGAGATACCACATGCATCCCATTACAATGCTTATCATGCATTCAATGAGAGTGAAATAAAGTTCGAATTTTGAAGCTATATCTTCACCTATTGTTGTTACTGCAGACTCCTTCTCACTTGCCTTCTTTTGTGGACATTTCGTGGCATAGTGCCCAAACTCGTGACAATGAAAACACTTAATGTTGGAAAAGTATTTCTTCTTTCCCTCTTCGGCTTAGGACTTCTTTCCCTTGGATTTCTTTCCTTTTCTGAATAATGCAAAGTCCTCTTCTTTGGAAGAGGTCTCGTCCTTGGTGTTTCTCCTAGTCTCTTCGTGCACCAAGTCGGACCACAATTGCTCACACTCTGGTAGCTTCTCCCTCCCATTTACTGAATACCGGTAGTTGTGCCAGCTCTTAGGAAGGCCTAGAAGTGCTAGGCTCACCAATTCATCCTCGATAACGGTAACACCAACACTTCCAAGCTTATCGTGACATTGGGTGAACTTGGTCAAGTAATTTGGTATTATGTCACCCTCCTCCATCTTGATTTTTTTGAGCTTTTTGTTCAACGCCAACTGCATGTGGTCATTGATGTTTTGAAACAAATATGTTAAGGATTTCCACATAGCATATGGAGTTTCCTTTCCATGGAGGTTCGAGACAATATGATCTCGAACCCCTTCTAACAGAATTCTTCTTGCATTTGCTACGTTCTTCTTACACGCCACTAGATCTTGAGCATTTGCTGCTGCAAGCTTAGGAATATCCCTTTTTATGAATTCATTCAGCTCGTTGTCTTCCAAAACTGCCTCCATCCTGTCTCTCCAATCTATGTAATTTGAACTACCCTCAAGGGCATATTTGAGTCTCAATCCAGAGAAACACATCTTGATCTTGTTGTTGGTCCTGAAGTGTAGATCTGCAAATTCGATTCACCTGCACAAAAAAAACTCATATTATTCTCTTCTATAGTATTTCTTGCTATGATACCATGTAGAAAATTGACATAGATTCAATCTGATATTTGTAATATTCTAAAACAAAATAATTGAATCTACTCTACAAATTGCGGAAACCAATTATGATCACAAATCACATGAACAAGAAAGAGAAAGAATTTCAATCGCATAACACAAAGATTTATCTAGGGAAAGCCTCAGCTAAAAACCAAATTATTTGCATATTGCATAAGTCAAAGAATATGAGAACAATACAAAGCTTCTCTCAGGCTCAAGAGCTCTCTACACTATCTCTGTCTGTCTCACTAATTCCTAGGCAATCTTGGTTCAATACTTAACCAATTTCTTGGCCTCAAACTTCCCCGATTTCTTGCACAATCCCTTGGGTAATTGAGCCCCTATTAATTAGGAAATTCCCCAATAATGATAATGCAATACATTAAGGATCTTCCTCTCACTCCATGCACCACGTGTACAATTCTCTAATTATACAACTGATCGTACACTTCCCTTTAATTCCAATCTCAACTGGGTCTTCGTCAAAAGTGACATGCATGAGCTATTATTAGTGAATTGTCTGTTATTTGATTGATCACTACATGTGAATTAAACCATATTTAATACACTAGACCTCTCACTAGTTCCTCCATCACTGAGAACTAGTTAGCTAATTTTAACTCAAAAAATTAAGTTAATTAATTACAACTCAAAATAAAATACAACTGGCCCCCCTAAAACTTAAGGAACACTCTACATGCCTCTAGTTTGACCCTCAACTCGAATTGACTAAACTAACTAAGTCTTCCTGACTTAGTTATCTCGTACAAGTTGTCATGTAATGTGGAATTACAATTTACTTCTAATTTAATTAAGTGGAAATGAAATTGGAAGCCTCTTATTGTTGCCATTTTCAATATTTTTGTTGCAAATTTCAACAATTTTGAAGAAGAAAAACCTATTGAAGTCTACAAAGATATCTAGTTTTCAACAATTGTGACATTTAAAAGTATAAATATGGCATTATCAATAAAATCCGAGGATAAACTTCAAGGAGCTTCAAACTTTAGAGCATGGAAAACAAGAATGAACCTCACCCTTTCAAGGAATAAGGTATTGGAGTTAGTAAAAGGAAAAGTCAAAGAACCTAGAGATGATGTTGGAAAGGAGAAGTACAAAGAAAATGGTATTATATCCATGAACCTAATTGTGGATGGAGTTAAAGACAACTTGATTCCATACATATCCATTCTAGATACTTCAAAAAAAATGTATGATGCTCTTTAAAAGCTATTTATAATCAAGAATATTGGACAAGTGGAAAATCTAAAGAATGAACTTCGAGCTGTCAAAATGAGAAAAGATGATACAATATCTTCCTATTTTATAATAATTTCTCGTACAATAGATGAACTATAAGCATATGATGAAATATTCCCTGAAAAGGAACATGTGATTGTTTCCCTTCTATGACTACCAAAGTCTCAGAATGAATTTGCAACTGGAATTAGTAGTTGGAAAAATTCTCCATCCTTCAAATAAATGTGGTATGCATGTATTCAAGAAGAAGCTCATCTTTCCCTGATAAGAGATAAGCAAGAAGATGAAGAAAATACCTCAAACGCTTACTCTTTTCATTTCAAGAAGAAAGGAGGAAATAAGGAATTAAAAGGGCCAAAGAAAAATCATGGGAAGATTGACCTTTCTAAAATTAATGTTATAATTTTCACAATATGGGATATTATAAGAATCAATGTCCACATAATCCTAAGAATAAGAGAAGATAAAGAGATCAAGCTACAATCACCATTGATGAAGCTCCAACAAAGAAGACCAAAACTAAGAAATCTAAAGTCAAATACTTATTCTATTAATTATTTTAGGGATGTTATCCCTTATATATGGTTTGTTTAGAGTATAGGTTAATGTTTTAGGTCTTGTAGAGTTTCTTTTGTGATTGTCTCTAGGATTAGTCTTTCTTTTGATTTCGAGGGTTTATAGATCTAATATGTTTTGTTAAAAAGTTCTTTAGTTGTTTTGATAAGTTGAATAAATCTCTAACGTGACTAGATTGATGCAATATTAAGAGGGAGCTTCACAAAATATAAGTATTCCTTATTTCTTTCATTATTTTGTTGATTCCCTTTATACATATTTAGCTTTATTTGTGGTGCTTGATTATAATCATTTCCTTGTGTTTTATTTGGAAGAGGGATTGAAGGCATATTCATTGTGGTTTTATTCAGACGGAGCCTCAAAAAGGAAAACTTGAGAAATTTTTTTGCAAATAATTGTAGAAATATGGTGATAGAATTACAACTTCTCAAGAAATTTAATCTAAATCAAGAGTCACAATTCTACTCTACTGCTCTATGGAAATTAATTCATAATTTGGAACAATATTCACAAACATGCATCAATCATGTACACAAGTACACAAATTTATCTAGGGGAAACAATTGGTAAAAAACCCTTAAGCCTGCTTGCACTAATCAAATGAATAAAGAATGTATTACAATTGTGTGCTCACTTTGAGCACAACCTGCAAGTGAATAACCTTTCTCTTTGCTCAGTGAGAATTGTTGACCCAGACTTAGACAGTTTTTGCATCTGCTTGAGCCCCTACTTCCTTGCGTAAATCCTAAGGAAATTGGCCCCTATTCTTTGGGAATTTCCTCTAAATTGATTGCATAATTCCCAAGGATTGATATCTATTTTCATGCAACACCTGTACACTTAAGACTAGTCTACAACTGATGTTACACTACCTTGGAATCTCCACCACGTTTAAGAAATTCAAATTCCTTGCATGCTTGAGCTATTTTTGGTTGATTGATCAACTAACTAGATGATATTTGAGTTAGAATGTTTTCCCACTGCATAACTGACCTCCAACTAGTTCTATCAATAGTTAGAACTAGTTTAACTAAATACATCTTGAAATAACTGAACTATATTGCTACAAATTAGCAATCAACACATGCAAACTGAACTCCGATCCCTTAAATTAAATTTACTAAGCTAACTGAGTGACAAGAGCCATGTCACCTTAGTTAACTACCTCCAAGTTGTCTGTTGGTGTGGAAATTTCAAATTATCTCAATTTGACCAAGGCTAATTCAAATTGAGACTTTCTTGCTACAGTTTTCAACACTCCCTCTTAGCAAGAAAGGGGTTTTCAACCACCCCTATCCTGCACCTATGGAATTTTAACTTCCCTCTTGACAAATCCTTTTTTAAGATGTAATCATCTTATTCCTTTGTTAGAATGTATTGTAGCAACATTATCCTCCTCTACACATAGTCCCGTAAATGATAATACTGAATATCTGTATGCTTGGATCGATCATAGAATATCGGATTCTCAGAGAGCTTAATGAAACTCTGATTATCATAATAGATCGCAGTTGGATCCATCTCATGAAAAAAATAGTCCCACAAGTATCTTTCTCATCTATATTGCCTCACATATTGATTGACTTGCAACTATGTATTGCATCAACCCAAACTGGTTGCTCAAATTATTCCTCGAAATAGGATGGGTCAATCTCTACAAGCTCAGTCAATAGAGCCATGTATCCAGTGTACCTCTCAGGTGACCTCCTTTTCTTGCACAAATTTGAAGGAGCTCCCACATTATCCCTCACATACTCCACCAATCTACTAGCTTCATTGGTTATTTTTCTACCTTCCCTGGATGGTTCTGCTTCAGTGGATGTCTCCACTCTGCCTCCTCTCTACCCCTCCATTTGTGGCTGCTCCACAACTTCCCAATCCTCCTCCTTTGGATCTAAAATATCCTCTTATGGTGGGATATGTAACTCCCTCTCAAGAGAGCATATCATTACTTTTTCCTCATCAAACTTTACATCCCTTCATACAACTGTCATTCCGAGGGAAGGTAAGTACACAGTAATTGTGTGGAGTTTCAGTGTAACACGTAAAAAATCCCAACTTTGTTGTCAGCTAAAGTTTCTTCCTCAAATATTTGGAGACATGGTAGTAAACAAAGGCTCCAAAAATTCTAAAATGAGACACATCTGACTTTCTCCTCGAGAAAGCCTCCTCCAGTGTAATCAGATCAAGAATCCGATGAGGACTCTAGTTCTACAAGTAGAATGTTATGTTACATGCCTTTGTCCACAAATGCAGTGGCAGGCTTTGGTAATGTAGCATAGCTCTCGTAGGTCCCACAATTCTCTGGTTCTTCCTTTAAGCTACCCCATTCTGTTGTGGGTTGTGCAGAGTTTTCAATTCTCTTTGAATTCATTCTTTGGCACAAAAGTCCTTGAAGTCATTCAAAAAATACTCACCTCCATTGTCGCTCCTAAGAGCCTTCACCTTCTTGTCAGTATCTTTCTCAACTAGTGCCTTGAATTCTACAAGCTTTGATAATATCTTATCCTTCTTCTGCATGAAGAAGATCCAACACTTCCTTGAGAAATCATCAATAAAAATAACATAATACTTATGTCTAGCAGTGGAGGCTGTCGATAAGGGTCCATAGAAATCATAGTAGATCAAGAATGCGAGTGCCTTATTGTCTTGATAATGTAATGTGGATTTTACATAATTCCCCAAGGTACAACCCTTGTAGACATCATGCTTCTCAAATGATCCTTTAGGGAGGCTTGTGGTTATTTGATGCATAATATCTAAGGTGCCATGATGAAAATGGCCCAATCAACAATGCTAGAGTTTGCCTACATCACGACTCTGCACTTTCTCTGCCTTACTACTTAATGCAACACAATCTTCCACTTCAAGTTTATATAGGTTCTTCACACGAACGTCGATCTGCTTCACCTTCCCAGTGGTTGTGTGTCTCAGAAAGGCTTTAACTTTACTAGATCACATCATAACCACAGTCTTCCAAAAATGCTACATATATGAGGTTATTCTTCAAGCTTGGTACAAACATGAAATCTTTGAGGTGAAGAGGGGATCTCGAATCCCTCTTAAATTTTATTGTACCAATCCCAGTAGAATTGTACCTTCCATCATCCCCAAGCTCAATATGCATCTGGAGATATTTCTCCTCCAAGTCACTGAAAAAACCCTGTACACCCTATCATGTGGAACAAGGCATTGGAGTCCAAGTACCACACACTCCCCATCACAGTGTTGGTCATGCATGCAATAAGGGCAAAATCTAGCTCGAATTGTGAAGCCAATGCTTCACTTGTTGCTCCTCCTAATTTCTTTTTGCTAGAATTTTTGTGTGGACACTTTGTAGCATACTGCCCAAATTCATGACAATTGAAGCATTTAATTTTGGGAAAGTATTTATTCTTTCCCCCTTGGTTGGATTCTAGTTTGGGTTGAGATTTCTTCCCTTTTCCCTTCTTTCAATTTCCAACCAATTCAAAATTTTCTTCATCCTCTCCCTTCGATGAACTTCCATCTCTGGTATTTCACTTGATTTATTCTTGTACCAAATCAGACCATAAGCATTCATAATTAAGTAATTTCTCCCTCCCATTCACCAAGTCCTAGTAGCTATGCCAGATTTTGGGAAGGCCTAGAAGAGTTAGGCTTACAAGGTCATCATATGCAACATTCACACCAAGCTCTCCAAGCTCATCCCGAACTTGTGTAAACCTGGCGAGATATTGTGGAATAATATCATTCTTTTGCATATTGATGTTTTGAAGTTTGTCTTTGAGGGCCAATTTTATTTGATCACTGTTATTCTCGAATAGATCTGTCAATGCTTTCCGCATTGCGAAAGGAGTTTCTTTCGAATGGATATTTGAGATAATGCGATCTATCACTCCCTCCAAAATTATTCTCCTCATCTTGGCTACATTTTTCTTCCATTAGGCTAGATTTTGGGCATCATCTAGTCCTGGTTTTGGAATGTTTGTATTGACATATTCCAACAATCCATTGTCATCAAGAATTACCTCCATGCAATGAAATTCAAGTTTCCTTCCAAGGCATACTCTAATCTCAGCCCATTGAAGGCCATTCTCCTAACTCTAAAGAGATCCCGCTACACTGGAGCTGCAAATTCAAACCTCCTAAAAAACAAATTCAAAATTCTTGTTCTAATGTGAATCTAGATCTGATACCATGTAGAAATATGGTGATAGAATTTCAATTGCTCAAGAAATTTGATCTAAATCAAGAGACACAATTCTACTCTACTGCTTTGCGGAAATTAATTCACAATTTAGAACAACATTCACAAACATGCATCAACCACATACACAAGTACACATATTTATCTAGGGAAAAACAACTGGTAAAAACCATTTATGCATGTTTTCATTAATTAGATGAATATTAAATGTATTGCAATTGCTTGCTCGCTCTCAGCACAACCTGCAAGTGAATAACCTTTCTCTCTGCTCAATGACAAGCTCTAACCCAAACTTAGTCAAATTTTGCCTCTGCATGAGCCCCTATTTCCTTGCATAAATCCTGAGGAAACTGGCCCCTATTCTTTATGAATTTCCTCCAAATTGATTGTGCAATTCCCAAGGATTGATCTCTGATTGCATGCAACACCTATACACTCAAGACTAGTCTACAATTGATGTCACACTGCCTTGGAATATCCACCACAATTGATCAATTGAAATTCCTTGCATGCATGATCTATTTTTGGTTGATTGATTAGTTAATTGGATGATCTCTGAGTTAGATTATTCTTCCACTGCACAACTAACCTTCAACTATTTCTATAAACAATTAGAACTAGTTTAAATTGAATACAACTAGAAATAACTGAACTAGATTGCTACAAATTAGCAATAAACACATGCAAACTGAACTCCAAGCCCTTAACTCAAATTTACTGATCTAGATAATAAACAAGAGCCATGTCACCTCAGTTAACTACCTCCAAGTTGTTTGCTGATGTGGAAATTTTGAGTTATCTCAATTTGTCCAAGGCTAAGTCAAATTGAGACTTTATTGCTGCACTTCTCAACAAGAAGGCCCTTCAAGGTTTGTAAATATAAGCAACTCAAGGTATGTATGAGGTTACAAAATCTGTAGTATATCTCCATTATATAAGAAAGTACAACCATTTCTAGGGATTTGGTATAGAATCGTAAACATTGTTTTGTTAGGGTGTTTAGATTAAATCAACCCTTATAATAAATATATTTTTTCTATTTGATGAAGCCCTATCTTTTTATTTATTTATTTTAGGGTTTATTGATGGTATCTAGGGCATACGATAAAACCCTAGTTTTTTAGTGTTTAGTAATAATATACAAGGTTGATGACAAAACCCTTGTAAAAGTTGATGAAAGATCCTAAGGCATGAACAATTAAACCCTAAGTATGGTTGAAACACTAACATGATTTAATTATTAAATATATAAGTTTTGATAGCAATATATAAGGTTTGTGACAAAACCCTAGAAAAGGTTGTTGTAAATGTATAGGGCATAAAAGTGTAACCATAGGTATAAATGCTTCCATAAAGTTGATGAAAGATCCTAAGGCATGAAAAATTAAACCCTAGGTATGGTTGAAACCCTGACATGATTTAATTATTGAATATATAACTTTTAATAACAATATCTAAGGTTTGTGACAAAACCCTAGCAAAGGTTGTTGTAAATGTCCATGGCATAAAAGTGTAACCCTAGGTATATATGCTTCCATACAATTGAAACCCTAACAAGGTTTAAGTTTTGAATAGCTAAGGTTTATTTTCTTGTTTGAAGTTTTGATAACCCTGGATGCTCTCATTATGATAAATTGTTATTGATAAAATTAATTTCATGCTCTTGTACATATATAATTGTGTGCTCAGTTGTAGTACTTTTTGTTGAGATTTGTAGGCACATATTTTGCGAGAAGTTGTAAAGGGATATGCCTATCTCATACTTGATGATGACCTTATGATGATTTTGAGCATGATGGAAATATGGAGATGTAATAACCCTCATGACATTAAATTTTATATTGATGATTGAAATATGACCTTGTTTCCATATGAAGACGAAGAGGAATGAAGTTTTGGAAATTATATGATGATATGATGATGCAAAAGAAAGATCTTGTAAAGCTGAAAAGTTGATGAACTTATCTCCCTAAGTTGAGAGGGAGCTTCAATGAAGGAAAGTGTATATCCTCCATAGTCGAGGAAATGACCTTGGAAACTTTAGAAACATCAATAAGGAAAGAATGATATTGAAGAATGGCTAAAGCAATATTGTTAGTTATTTATGTTTGATGAAGTCGTGAACAAGATTTGAAAAGTGCTGAAGTTGAGTTTGGTGTTGTTAAAGAAGTTGAAGAAGGAAGCTTATGTCAAGGTTTGTTTGGATATTATGATGAACCAAGCAAAATTAAAATGGTTGAGAACCCTAGAGATTGTGCTAGAATATAGATAATAAGAACCAATATATTGGAAGTGATTGGGATCATGATGCTACAATATGTCCAAATGGATGAATAAGTAGTTGATGTGTTGATCTCTCCTTGAAAAGTTTGTATATTTTAGAAGCATGATTAGATTGGTGGATATCTATAGTTTGGTTGAGAGGGAGCCTATGGGTACCATAAACTTCTCTTATGATGGTACTTGGGAGGACATCTTGCCCTGATTGGTGTTGAGATCTCATGTTATGGTTTGGACTTGATGATGTCTATGTCTCGATGTGGGACGGTATCTTGGTCTTGTGGAGCTTTGTTTTAGTGTTTGACCTTGATCAAGAGGAAAATAAGGTGAGAAGAGGCTAGAAAGGGGGAAGAAACTAAAGTGAATGAAGAATAAACATTTGTCAATCTAAAAGAGTTGAATTTCTCTCTTGTTCTCCCACATGTGTAATTTTCTGGGTTACAAGAAAGGGTCAAAATTGTAGGTTTGTAGTAAGGCCGAAATTTTGATGTAATAGGGCCAAAATTTTCGGTTGATGCAACATTGATGCAGTATTAAAGAAGCTGATTGGAAGGAATATCTTGGGAGGCTGACTTGGTGGATCCAAGGAGGTCTTTCTCTTGGTAAAGGGTCTTGGTTGTCTCATTTGATTTGGTTCTAAAGGAAGAGAATGGAATTGTTTGGTTTTCCCCTAGGAGAGGGGTTTTTCCCTGGTTGAAAGCATATATCCTATGTCCTTGTTATTATGATATTCATGTATTTATGTTTTGGTAGTTTCCTGATGATAAGAAGATAAAATAAGACATAAAAGAAGTTAATAAGATTGCTAAGAAATCAGAAGTAACTATCAAGATAAGAAAATCTTTCTACCTTTTTTATTTTCTAACACCATCCATACCACCTTCATATTGATTTTTCTTGTTCTTTTAGTGTCATGTCGTAATTGTGCTACTCTAATATCACAATGAGGGCATATATATACATATACATGAAAAAATATAACTTATATAATAAAAACTCTTAATGCACCTCTGTATATCAACCATCGTCGTTGAGTTCAAGCACTCAACACTCTGCACACACCAATGTATATATAAGAGGTCCAATCATATATAATGATATACAAAAGAACTCTCGGTGTTGCACACACTGCACACACACCAATGTATATATAAGAGGTCTGATAAAAATATAATGACATGACAAAATAATTTTCAACACCCCTTTTGTATGTCAACCATCGTTGAGGGCTTGTAGTTACATCATGTGATGGGGTATAGCGATATATCAAATAAGCTCTCAACACTGCACACACAACACATTCTATATATGAGAGGTCCAATCAAAATATAATGATATACCAAAGAACTCTCAACGCCGCACACACACCAATGTATATATAAGAACTCCGATTAAAATATAACGATATATCAAATAAGCTCTACATGACTAAATTAACGTATAGCTCGACTGACTTGTAACACAATACATTGAAGTTATAATTCCATAAGCTTTGTTATCAAATAATACTAAAGATGACTGGTCAAACATATTAGAATCACGTCTTAAGCAATTGGAACATATGTGACCTGGGTCAAATTCACTATGGCCATGACAATTCGTATGTGTATACATCTTCCATATTTAAAATACATGCGGCCTAAGCCAAGTTCACTATGGAATGTGATTTTATAAGTTTGAAGGTCTAGGCATAAATATATAGACATAACATGATTTGAAGCATGTATATGTTACACAATTATAAATAGCAAGGCCTAGGCCAAATCTGTTGGCATATATGAATTACACCATTTAAAAGAGTAAGGCTAGGTCAAAATCACTATGGCTACGCTGATTTAGATATATTTATATTACAAAGAAAGAAAGAAAGGGAGAGTAAGGCCTAGGCCGAAATTAGGCTCCACTGGCAACTCATACACCAAAATAATAAAACAAATATTTGCATCACCCCTTCAAACCAAATAAAATAAGCATGACCCAATAATTTGTTTGTGATTGGCGTATGCATATAATACTGGAAATTAAATCTAAGCATTGTTACCACATCAATTTGTAAATTAACCAACCTACATGTCTCATTAGATTTTATATAAGAATTTAATATTCCTAAAATAACATCTAGGTGAGGTGACTTATTTGGTCATGGGAATTTGTGTTGGTTACTGGAGAAGAGGCATCACATTAACCTCCGAACCGTAGGCAGTCATGAAAATATATTTGTAACTTGCACTCCCTCATGCCAAGTCTAAAGTCTAAGAACTTGAGTTCCGAGAGAAAATTTTACTAGCTGAGTTGCAGGAGTGTTGTTAGGTGGTTTATTAACAAAGGACAATCATGATGGCTTATTGACCATAGCTAGCACTAGTGGTTTATTGGTCTTAGAAAGCACCAGTGACCTATTGTACATGTGGTTTCTCAGCTAAGGAAAAGCATAGTGGTTTATCAACGTAGAAAGAAACATGGTGTATCAATCCCAGTGACAACTTGTACGTCTATTCACTATTAGGTTGTGTTATATCCAACAAAGAAACTGATGGTAGAGGAGCCATTTTTCGGTGTAAACCCCTCCATGTGTTATTCTTGCACATGTTCTAACACCACCTCCCATATCTACCCACTTTCATTGGCCTGCCTCAGTAAACATGATATGAGGGCCAATATGACATGAATCAACCTCCTAGATAACCTTAAGGAAACGAAGTCGATAAACCAAGACTTAATTAACCTTCCTTAGGTGCTATAGGACCCCCAAGGGCTAAACCACCCTTCCATGTGTCAAAACCCCGAGTTAACTTACCTTTTCACTAATTTGGACTCCCAAACGCAGGCATAACATTGCCTAATTTCAACTATAACCCTCCAGTCACATGCATGATGCCTACAAGGGAGTGACTATAGCATTTTTCACCCAAAACTGTGCCTGCGACTGCGGGATTTGAGCCAATTTTTCAGGGCTGTTCTCTTGACCACTGCCCAAAACTTGACACAACTTTCCATAATGATAAATGACATAAAGAAAAAGCCTGTAGCAAAAATATTAATCAAGGATTTGACCTAACCCGATCTAACCATGACAGTCATTCTGTCAAACACATGGTAAACATGAAATCTATAGCTCATGAATGCATATCTGAACATAGAGATCTGAAAATTATCTGAGAAACATCAAGAAGGTCTAATGCCTCTCACAATAACTGAAATAACATCTATTAGGTCATGCATTCATTAACCAGTCATTTACAAGTAAAAACATGATAAGAGCCATAACTTGAATATGACATAAAACAATTCTTATAACCAACATATAACCACATAAATAAAAATGATAACACAACCATTAAAGCCACATAATAACAAGTATAATTACTCATGAATTACAAGGGGAAAGAGCTCTTATTATCCACATCAAAAATCCAACCAAGTCAAGGACTTTCACATATCGCCTGACCATAAATTAAGTTAAACCAAATATTTCTTTCAGTAAATCACCCCCGTGCCATATTCCAAGCATTAATGTGGAATCTCATGGGGTAAACTAATGCATAAAAAACCAAGGGAATCCAAAGGTTAAACCACCACCACCATCACAACATCGTGATCTCACCTAAACCGATTCCAAGATCACAAAACCAAATTGAGCTTGGATGCCTCAGAATTCCTTCACTATCCCTTGAGTAATTTTCTTGTCTCGACCCACCAGTTGAGGGTTTCCCAGAGAAAGCCATCTCCACCCTCAACCCTTAGGATTTTCCCGAGCCCACCTCACTCGGATCGAAAAACCTTTCAGCAATTCAAAGCTCAACCAAGAATGAATCCCATCACACCATGACTATTTGAAAATGGAAAGGAAATGTGGAAACCACTGTCAGCCCAGAAAAAACATGCCAATGACAACAAGATAACGAAATATACACATGCATATACCACACATGCCAAAACCGGTTAGGAAATCATACTTGCAACCTGTTACCTACAAGCATTCCTCCTGAAATCACTTGATCCAAACTTTCCTTGTCCTTCCTTTGATTTCCTTGTCCTTCCTTTGCTTGTTTTATCCTCTTTGAAACCAATTCCAAATCCCAACTGACAAATGGCCCCAAACTGATGCTCTGAATGATTTTTATTATTGATGCCTCTAATTTCTTCATTTTTCCTCTATTTTCCTTTTATTTCCTCCTCACATGCAACCTGTGACCTTTTACCTCCCTTTTCTCCTATTTTCCTTGATTTTCATAAATAAAATGCCAAAAAAATGCCTTTTTGCCTTTCCAAATCCTTTGCCTTTGCCAATTTTCCCTTAGCCATAATAAACAACAAGTGATGCCCACTAGGATACTTTTTCCAACATTCATCTTGGAATACATGTCCCATAACCTTGATCTTTTTTTTTCCTTTATTAACTTTATTACATGACTTTTAACCCGATTATGTTATAGAACCCTCCCCCTTGGGGGAACACCGTCCTCGATATTCTATGACACCTACAACCATCAAACCGTTGAAAATCAAAACATACTACCCATGTAGCTTTATAACTTAGCTCATTGCAGTACTTACAATGAACAACCTGCTCAAAATAAAAACCCATCATGAAAAACATGAAAACCATACCACTTATTGGAGCTTTATAACCCAACTCATTGTGGTATTTACAATGAAAACTATACATATTTATGTACATACCAAAAACTCATTTTCCTCCACTAGAAAATAAAAAAGAATATATAGCCACATCTGATCAACCATCTCCCATGTACCTTCATCAGGCCCAAAGTGCATCTATTGCACTTTAACCTACTCAATTTCTTGGTTTCAGAGCATGAGTTGTTTCCACTGCAATATGCACTGAGGTTCCAACTGGAATTATCCTTCTGGCTCCACTTATAATACAGACCAATCAATCACATTATCAACATCATTTACACATATTTTAAGCAATGGAACATGGAAAATATCTTGGACTTTCATTTTCGGAGGCAGTGCAAGTCAGGCCATTGGTCCAATCCTCTCAAGGATCTCGAAAGGGCCACAATACTGAGGCTCCAACTTGGTACACGATCCAATCCTTAAGGAGCTCTTCTTTGGATTGATGCACAAGTACACATGTTTCCCAACTCGAAACTCCTTAAATGCCTTGTGTTGGTTTGCATAAATTTTTTTTCTATCATGCACTGCCTTTAGATTATTGTTTATAACCTGCCTTTCCTGTTCCATTTCTACAAACATGTTTGGTCCTATCGGTACCCTATTCACTGGATAACTCCAGTTGATGGGAGTATTACAAATCCGCCCATAAAGTGCCTCAACCAGACTCATTCTCAATGACTCCTAATAACCATCGTCGTAATAAAAATCAACCAGTGTAAGATACTCCTCCCACCTCCACTACTGATGCATGAAATACATCCTCACCATATCCTCCATACAATATCCTGTTAACCCTTTCTATCTATCCATATATCAGTGGATGATAAGCTGTAATGAAGGCCAACTTTGTACCCAAACCTGCAAACAACTCCTTCCAAAACCTGTAAGTGAACTGAGCATCTCTGTGCGACGCAATCTTCTCCGGAACACCATGAAACCACACTATATCTCTGATGAAGACCTGAGCTAACTCACTGGCTGAATAAGTAGTCTTTACTGGAAGGAAGTAGCTACCTTGCTGAACCTGTCAACCACAACCATGATGGAATCATGATGCTTCGATGTCCTTAGAAAACCTATAATGAAATCCATGGAAATGACCTCCCATTTCCACTCTAGAATCAGAATAGGCTGTAAAAAACCGCTTGGATGCTTGCACTCTATCTTTACCAGTTGACAATCCAAACTTAGCCACTTCCTTCCTTAGATTCAACAAATATTATAACTTCTTCTCAACTGTTAATTTTTTTTTTTTAATATCGTGGGTGACTTGAATACAACCTAACATGAAACTCCCTCAAGATAAGCTTCTTGAGCTCATCATCATCCGCCACATAGATCCTATCCCTAAATCTCACCAAGCCATCTGTCATGAGATGATAGTCCATATATTATTCACCTATACCTTGTTGTAACTTGTGCTTAAGTTGTTGATACCTGTCATCCTGTTGTCTTGCCTATAAGATTCGGTCCTATAAATCTGTCCCATATGAGCTCACAGTTACAATAGGGTTCACCTGCAATCTCCTACTGAGAGAATCCATGAATATGTTCACCTTTCCTTTAATATATCTAATCTCAAAGTCAAACTCCCTGAGAGTGGCCAACCATATAGCTTGCCTAGCATTCAAATTCAGTTGATTAAAAAAGTACCTGAACCTACTGCGATCACTTATCAACACAAACCTCCTGCCAAGAAGATAGTGCCTCCACATATTCAAGGTGTGAATAGTAATTGGCAACTCAAGATCATGTGTCACATATTTTTTCTTGTGCTCATTCAGTTTCCTTGACTCGTAACATACCACCTGTCCCTCCTGCATCAAGACTCCACCAAGTCCTCTCTTGCAAAAATATGTACACACCACAAACTCTTTATATGGATATTTAATTTTGAGAACTGGAACATTTTTCAACAACTTCTTCAACTACTTAAAATATGTTGCACATTCCTTTGTCCTTTCGTATTTTTTTCCCTTTCTCTACAATGATGTAATATGATAGACAATTCATGAGAATTTCCCAATCAAGCTCTTGTAGTAACTTGCTAACCCCATAAATGATCTGATATCATCCACATTTTTAGGAGCTGTCCATTCCGTGATAGCTCTTATATTTTATGGATCCATTGTATGCCTTCCTTGGAAACATGTTCCAAGTTGTTGCAAATGGAACTAAGAAAGATTCTAAATTAATTTTCCCTTGAATTAAATTAGAAGAAAATTGTAATTCCACATCTCATGATAATTTGTACAAGTTAACTAAGTTAGTTTGAATTAGTTGGTCCAGTTAATTCAAGTTGAAGGCCTAACTTGAGTCATGTAAAGTGTCTCCTACTTTGTAGGAGCCCAGGTTGAGTTTATTTTTAGTTGTAATTAAATAATTTAGTAAATATGAGTTAGAGTCAGTTAAACTAGTTATAACTATTGGAGGAACTAGTGGGAGGTAAAGTAGTGGGGTGTGTACTCTGTGATCAACCAGTTAACTGATAAATCAACCATAAATAACTCATGCATTTATGACCTACTTACCCGGTTGAGATTGGAGTTCAAGGGAAGTGTACTATTAGTTGTATAATCATCCAAATTGTACAGGTGGTGCATGCATTCAGAAGAAGGCCTATGATGGATTGTGTATTTTTGGATGAGGAATTTCCATAATTAATAGGGGCTGATTTCCAAGGAAAAAATGCAAGTAAATAAGGACTTGGGAAAGCAAAAAATTGGTTATGTATTGGACAAGGCTTGTCTAGGAAGCAGTGAGACAGATTGAGATAGTGTAGAGGTTGCTCGGACTTGAGCAAAGCATTGTAATTTTCTCATTTTTACTAACGAATGAAATATAGAGATAACGAGGTTTTTAGTTGTGGGTTTCCCCAGGAAATCATTGTGTAATGTGTTGATTGAATTCTTTCTCTTGTATGCTTTGTGATTTCGTGATCGTTTATTGTTTCCGCAATTGGTAGAGTAGATTCAAGTCTATGTTTTAGTAAATTACAACTAGCAATTTGAATCTATAAGGAATTTCTACATTGTATTAGAGCTGAAATCACTATAGAAGAGAAGAATACAAGTTTATCTTTGCGAGAGGAGTGAGTTTTACAGATATATTCTTTAGAGCTAGCAGCAGGATCAGGATGGCGTTCTATGGAGCGAGGCTCGAGTATGCCTTTGAGGGTAACTCAAATTACATTTCTTGGAAGGATTGGATGGAAGTCGTCATGAAAGATAATTCGTTGAAGGAATACATTGATAGCAATGTTTCAAAACTAGCAGTTGCAGATGCACATGCTCTAATAGAATAGAAGAAGAATGTAGCTAAGGGAATAAGGATCTTACTAGAAGGAGTTTGAGATCATATTGTCTCGTACCTCCACGATAAGGAGACTCCATATGCAATGTGGAAGGCCTTGATAGAATTCTTTCAGAATAAGAATCATTGCTGGACTAAAGGAAAAGCTTTGAAAAATCAAGATGGAAAAAGGCGACACAATACCACAGTACTTGAGAAATTTCACCCAATGTCAGGATTAGCTTGGGAGTGTTGGTGTTACAATTTTTGAAGATGATATAGTCACCCTAGCACTTATAGGCCTTACCAAGAGCTGGAAAAGCTACCAGAGTGGCAGCGTTTTTGGTCCAACTTGGTGCAAGAAGAGACTCAGGCAAAACACTAGAGATGGATCCCAATCCAAGCATGATTATGAAGAGAAATGTGACTTGGCTGGAAAGGAAAATAAAGGGAAAGGGAATAAATCCCAATCCAAAGGATATTTTGGTCAGGAAGGAAAGAAGAATGACTTATCAAAGATTAAATTTTTTCACTATCATGAGCTGGGATACTATGCCACGAAGTGTTCACACAAGAAGGCCGACAAGAAGCCCTTAGGAGGAGTGGTAGGCGACACTCTCGCTTCACAATTCGAGTTGGATTTGATCCTCATTGCATGCATGGTGACATTAGTGATGGGTAGTGTGTGGTATCTGGATAATGGAGCCTCATTCCATATGACCGAAAACAAATAATTCTTCAGCAACTTGCAGGAGAAGGACCTCCACATGCACATCAAGATGGGAGATGATGAAAGGTATAGCGCAACCAACATTGGTATTGTTACTTTTCAGAGGGAGTCTGATCCTCATCTCACATTGAAATATGTCATGTATGTTCTGGGTCTGAAGAAGAATTTATTTTTAGCTTCTATGTTGGTGTTAGAAAATTATATATTACAGAGCAATGCAACACATAAAATATGTAGAAAACACAAGCACAAAAAACACATAAAACCTGAGAGACACAGATATACATGGTTCACCCAATTTGGGCTACGTCCACCCTGAACAACCAATCCTTCCTTTCTATTATCTAACAAAATGAAGAGACACAACCTACAACAGATTCGCTGTAATATACTCTGTTCTCTCTCACAGTCTCTCTATCAGTTTCTCACTCTGAGAATAGACCTACAATACATAGCCGCAATACAATACCCTCATACAAAACGAGGGGTTGCCTTCTAGGGAAAAAAATCCTAATTTAAACATAACTTCTACCGTAAGATCATCCGCCTAATGAACGACCCAGATTGACTAGAAATTACTATACTTTTACAAGGCAATTTTACATCTGTTTTTAGCTTTGGGGGTGCTTCCCCCAAAACACCCCGCCAAGTTGGGGGGGCTCCATAAACTCGCCCCCCCTGGACCCCCCAAGCAGTGTACAATTACGGGTGGCTTTGCCGCCCTGTTAAGAACAAGGGCCCAATGTTGTGATACAAAATAAAGAAGATAATCAGGCTCCACACCCAATAGTTGGAAGATCATGGCTACGATGTAATATTTACCAAAGGAAAGGCTTTCCTTTGTCACATAACCACGAGACAAGTGAATCAAATCGAGATTCGAGTGAAGAACATCTACAAATTGGGCGTAGAAGGTTGTGATGCTTTGAGCATGAAATCAAAGAAGGTACAGAGCTGAGACATCAGTGAATTATGGCATAGGCGACTTGGCCATTTGTACCATGGAGCTATGAAGATCATGCAAGATATTTATACAAGACTTCAAAAGGGTGCACTAGAGTAACATGATACATGCAGAGGGTGTACATTGGGGAAGTACACCAAAACCACCTTTCATGATAAGGATAGTCAAGCACATGTTGTCCTTGAAAGAGTTCAGTTAGATGTGTGTGGACCATTCTCGACAACTTCCACGACCAAGCACATGTATTATGTGATATTTGTAGATGATTTCTCACGTAAGTGATGGATATTATTCATGCGAAAGAAAGACCATACATTCTCAAAATTTTGTGAATTTAAAGCATTTGTTTAGAAAGACACAAACATGAAAGTAAAGGATCTCAGGAGTGATAAAGGTGGAGAATATGTGTCGAATTAGTTCAAGAACTTTTGTGCATTAGAAGGCATTCGACGAGAATTAATAGCACCCCATAACCCACAAAAAAATGGGGTTGTTGAAAGGAAGAAAAAAAGTATTGTGGGAGCTGCACGGGTGATGTTGCATGATTAGGGCCTACTAATGCACTTGTGGGATGAAGCATGCAACACATCGGTATATGTGCAGAGCAGGAGTCCTCATCATATTCTCGGGATGCGTACACCAGAAGAAGCTTTTTTCAGGTAAGAAAACAGATGTTGCACACTTAAGGATTATTTTTCATCAATTTACTGTCATGTTTCCAAGGATGCAAGGAAAAATCTAGAACCAATAGCCGAGTTGGGAATATTTGTGGGGTACACTGATACACCTCAAAACTATCGGGTGTACTTGCCATCTCACAGGATGATAGTTGTTCGTAGAGATGTGAAGTTCGATGAAGACAAGGTCATGAGATGTTCGCTTGAGATGGAGCTTCAGTTGCATGCAGATTATGAGCCTTTAGTTCTAAAGGAAGAACCTCAATATGTTGTGGAGTAGCCACAAGCAGAGGAGCGAAGAGTGTGTTATCACTCCCTCCGTTTCCCAAGGCCGAGAAAGGAGACTGAAGGAGGTAACCTCAAACCAAACCTTAGATTTGGTAGCTAGCCCTACCAAACCAGAGAGGGCTCTCTTAATTTCAATTTCACAGTTAATGAGGTGAATAGAAATGAAATGAACTTAGGCTATATATAAGCTCAATGAATTAGGGTTTTGTTTTGAATTTTGCTCGATAGGAATGCCAATCTAGGAACTGTCTATGTTTTAGGTCTGGTTTCAAATGAACAGTTGTAGAGATGAAGATGAGGCCATGTAGATATACTTAGAAACACACTTAGATTGTCATTGTGGTATAGGTTTTGAAAAGAGAGAGAGAGTCAGATGAGCATATTACATGAGTTAATTCATCATAGGAAGTAGAACAAATTTATGAAAATCTTATAAAACAGAGCACAAAAAGAAATAATTATGTTCATAGACTCACAATATTTATCATATAGAAGCATACATGTGATTTAATGGAAGCATAAACATTCAACTTGATGGTGTTACTGAGAAAAAACAATGCTAATAAGCATACCACTGGAGTCCCAAAATTATAGCTGCAACATGTCTTTGATTTCACTGAAAAATATTGTAGATAAGCTCCACAACTGCAATATCAACTATCCAACCTCTAAAAAGACTTAAGTTGGAGTACATATATAAAATAGAGAATATTCCACCTCATTTGGTCAAAACCTGATCCAAAATACATCATAAATGCGCATAATGAGTCATTACCTATAATTTAGGGAAGTTAGAAACAATCCCCCCAAATTTAGTTAATAACTAGGAGTCTTTATCTCCTTGAGTAATTACATGATTCCTCAACAATGAGGGGCATTAAAAATCTTTCTCATCCATAAAAATCTCTTGGGACAACTGTAACCTTGATATTTTTATCATTTTTCACTCACACTTGTCTAGAAAAAATCCAAGACAGAAGCGTCGCGTGGCACACAGAAGCGTCGCGTGACTTGGAGGGAATTTTTAGCTAACTTCTAGGCATCCTCCTACTAATTTGAAGATTCGACAAGGTATCCCTGGATGTCCTCAATCGAAAAAAACTTTTAAATTGACAAAATACCTCCTACAAGGCCTTCAAAACTTCAATTTTCCAAGCTTACTCCAGAAGCGCCGCATGTAGTGAAAAACAATGGCAAAAGCATGAAAATAGGGTGTTTTTTGGGCCTTTTCTTCAAAATTAGGAAGTGTCATGAAAAAACAAGACCATATATGGAATATAAAATCCAAGAGAAATCCAACCATGCAAATAAAATCTCATTTGGGGCCTCTGACGAAAAGTGTCGCGTGGCTACGCGACGCTTTTGCAAGGGTGAAATTTCCATAATATGCCAAAAATCACAAAAAATATCAAAAATGCTCAAAACTTGCTGAATTTGGGTCCATGGCATCCTTGAATGATGATCTAGAGAACTAGGGATTCCTCAGATATAAAATCCAAGTTTTCTTTCTCCTTTAGCTTAATTAGGGTTTCTTTAAGCTTTTTCTTCAAATTATTAACCCTCACTTTGGCGATTTGGTTCCTAGTGAAATACTGTCTCACCATGTGCCTTTAGAGGTTATTTTTCCTTTCTTCCTTCTTCAAGAGCTTCTCTAGATGCTCATTCACCCTGTAAAGCCATAACACTTTTTCTTGCTCATTCTTAGGAGTGATCAAGTCATCAAAGCTTTGCTAACCTAATGGAGGAGATGACTCTTTTTCTTGTTCATTTTGCCTGGTTAATCCTCTTGTTATTGGCCTCTTTGGCTTTATTTCAGCCTCCTTGTCTTCCAACTGATCAACATATACCACTGCTTTTCCCTTACCTTTGTCTGCCTCAAGATCTACCGTTGGTTTGATTTGGAGTAGTTGTTTCACCTTCAATTTCACATTTTCTTGTTGTAGGAATGTTATCATGAAATTTGCCCTTGAGAGGCTGTCCTTGAGCTCTGATATATTTGCATCCTTTTCTCTAATTATCTCCTTAGCTAATTTTTCTTCCACCTGCTCTACCATGTCAACCTCCATAAGCACTCACTCCTCATGTTGCTGCAATGGTGAATCACCCTCATGCATAGGTGGCTACTCCATGGTTTCTCTTTGCTCAACTGTAGTTTTAGGTGAAAACACACCTTTCGTGATCATAGGAGCAAACACCAAGATTTTCCCTTCTCATAAGTTTGAGTGACCTTTTCCATTGCCATTTTTGGAACCTTTGCTAGTCTTCTTGAAGAGCCAACCTCCTTTGGCTTTGCTGATGCTGGTGGTATGCTCTGAATGATAGGTGGGCTAGTAGTGGGCATAGAAGCAACTGACTTCATGAAATTTTCCCAAGACATATTGACTTCTGAGAGTTGATGCAAAACTATAACCTTGACCAAACCATGGTGGAAAAAATTCATATGGTGATCCTTGCCTTTACTTTGTACTTTAAAAAAAAAAAAAAAATTTCCAGTCATTTTGACCAGACTCCTGAATATATAATGAGGCAAATTGAGTGGCCTGCTAGCAGTGAAATGCATCAATATCCTTATGTGGTACTGGTACAATCTTGAGAATCTCCCTTCACATGTAAAATACTTCATGATTAGCTTCATCAAAGGGGCATACATGTAAAGTAAATGTCTGAAAAGAAATATGTGTTCAGGAGCATCTTTGTAATGTGGTTTTAAGAACATTTTGTAGTTCTCAATGTCCAAGTCCATCCCTTTGAACCATATTTCTCCATGGTTCGTGACACCTACTATGTTAGTGTGTTTGGTGCACACATGTATGAAATCACACCAACTTAAGGGGCATGGTTTACCCTCTTAAGTTATTGGTCACAAGCAGAAAAGATATGGAGTCATGCAAGTTAGTGGAACATGCTAGAACATAAACATACTAGATAGAGAAATAGCATGCATATTCAAACATAAAAATTAAACTAAGACTAAAACGAATAAGATAAAAGCTCTAAATAGAGTCAAACAACTGCAATAATCCAAATGGCGGCGCTTACATCCCCTCTTATTGAGTGCTGGTAGGAAATGAGGATGAAAATTTAACCCACTTGCCAAGGGACCCTTAGATCTTGGGGTTCTAAGTCTCGATGCAAGGATGTCTTTACTTCCAAGCTTGCCTCAATGCAAAATCTCCCTCTCTCTACTATGGTGGACTGAGTTTTTGGATGGCCTACAATTGAGTCCCCTCTATCTCTGATCCGGATCACACACTGCTGGTATTGCTTGGGGAAATTGTGGCCAGCATAACATTGTGCTCTCAAGTTGTTCATCTCTTGGTGGCCTTTTATAGGAGAATTCAAATCCTCCTTCCCTCTCTTGGTACATTGTGGATTGTGACCCAATACAGGGGGATTATTCCATTGTGTGCCACATTTATTCCATTATGTGCCCTTGATGTCCTAAGGAGGCTTTGGTGGCTGTCCTTAGGTGGCTTCAAGTGTGAAATCACTGTCCTGGAGTGTGCTTTTTGTGGTCTCGGAAAGTGACTTCCACCACTCCCAGGATTGTGCTCTTTTTGGGTAAAAAGGTGCGCAAAGGCACTCTTATCGAAGGATTTTGCACGCAAAATCATTTATGACTTGCTCAAATTTGATTTTTCCTTAAACCTTAGAGATTTTTAAATACTTTACAGATTCTCTAATGTCTCTCAGCCCTGTAAATCCTTCTGCCTGACATTAAATAATGTCGTCTTTGCTTGTAAAATCTTCTAGTGTTAACAATTGCCCCCTAATGTGTGAGGTCTAGGAAGATCTGTATAGCCAAAATACATTATAGTTTCTTTTCTGTATACTGTGCGTAGAGAGAGAGAGAGACTTGCATGTAGCTCAGAATTGGAGACACCCTACACTGGTTCGAAGAACGACCATGTGCTGTGGGACCCCTGTAAGCAAATATAATACAATATATAAAAATTTTCTACGAGGTGGGCATGTCCCACGCTCGTAATGCTGTGGCTAGTTAAACAAATCTATTTGATAGGTACATGTTTTTTCTGTGTCACTAGTATGGTAGTGATCTGGTGGTTGATGACGACAACTGCTGACGCCCTCAAGGGTGTTTTTCTTTGACAATAGGTGGAACATGGTACCCATATGCGTAAACTTGGTATGGCATATAATTGTGCATTGTACTCATAGATGCTGGCTGGGACCTTCTCGTGTAAGAATTACTGAAAGAGACACTTATGAAAGCACGGGTTTTCGACGAATTTGATCAAAATGAAATGGTTGTAAGGTACGATACCATCTTGACATGAAAGCTTGTGTTGTAGTCGAATGTCAAGAGGATCGATGACATCTGTGGCCAATGATGTCTCCCACAATGCTACCCAAGGATGCCCCTTTTATGGAGAGGGGTGATCCAAGGTACCGCTTCCTTTTTGGAAAATAGGTGTTGAAGTCGACAAAAAGGAAGCCTCAACCGAACGAGGGGTCGCTGATACGAAGGATCAGGATCCTGGATGTGACGGGTTTAACATAGGCATGGTGACGAGGGGTGAATGAAAACTGATGGTGGGGATTCAATGGCCCAAGGTCGGAGTATAATAAGCAGCTTGGCGGCAGTCATAACTATTTCTGATGGGGAAATCCTTGGAGTTGGTAGGACTTCCAAGGTGGGTATAAACTGGTTATGAATGTCACTGTGGCTTTTGCGTGAGGGTGTGATACTCTGACCAAGGGTGTTCAGGGAATACTGCCATGGGAGAAAAGATGAATGAGTGGGTGGAGGATGTAGTGCACTGTTTGCGGTCTTTGTACAATTACCAAAATAATAAAATAATAGGATTTGGTTTGTACAAAACATAGAGACGGGTGCCCCAAAATATAAAAGTGTTCGCTCACTAATGAGGTGAGGAAGGTGTTTTGCTGAGGGTGGGGGCCCCATTGGTTGGTCTCATGTGTGAGGTTGATGAAGTGGATGAAAAAGTATCACAGATGGGATTATGTTGATGGAGGTATGGTGGGCCAAATGCGAGGCGTGGTAGTGCGTTTTTCATCTGCTTGTACAACCTGACCGTCCAGGAAAGGGGTTTTATCTCATATGGTAAAACTTGAATTTATGCATGGTGGAGGGATGGGCATGAGGTGCTTCCCGGACTAAAGTGGTATGGCCATGGTGTCACTTTTGCTGTGATATATGGTCTACTGTGGGTGACGAGCACCATGGAGGGAAGGCTCTACCGACCAACAAGGATGTTTATCATGTGCAGAGCAAGGTGATGATAAACATGGTTGGATATGTGGAACCTATGGTTGATTTCTGATGGAGAAATGATGTTAGGATATGCAGATTTTTCTGGGACTCTATCATGCTGGGGGTAAAATGATACCTGCTCTGGAACTTTCAGTGGATGGAGTTGTGGATGGTTTGCTGGATTTCCTTCAAAAACAACTACCTCAAGTGAAAGCATCTTCTTTATCCAATATTATTGAAAGTCATGACCTTTAAAAAATAAGATGAGAGAGGGCATACCTGTCGGCATTGAAAAATTTATTTTTTCAGGAGTATGAATGTGTGGCATCACCTCTGTTCATTATGGAGTGCTGATCACAATGGTGCTTTCGGTTCAGAGAACAGACCTTCTGATCTCTCGTTATGGTCCTCCAAAGTTTTTGAAAAGGGCGATATATAGGTGAATATAGCCCTAATTCAATTCATTTGTACTTGTTCAGTTTTTGAGAGGTTAGAGGCTTCTGGGGAACAGTTCTTGCCGTTGCAGTCAGCCCGATCACCAGGGATTAGCGATATCATGCCCACGTAACCTCCATGACATCCTGTACTTTAATTTTTCCAGTTTGAGGGTGCTGGGATCCATACAAAATTGGTTTTTATAGATTCGGAGTAATTTTTTTGCCCTAGATTGCGTGGGCAATCAGGGTAAAAGCGCACCCCCTATGCGCATTTTCTGGGGTTTTGCGTGCTTTAAGCACTCTGTTCCCCTCTTTTGGTGTGCCTTATGTGTGCATGTGAGAAATACAGGTGCGCCTTCAGCATGCATGACTGAGGGACAAACGTGCAAGAGGCCAAGGAATTTTTTTGGGTTTTTTGCCTATTTTTGATGTTTTTTCTGTTGTTGATGGGTTCCTGTTTGGATGAAAAATTGTTATGGAGGGAGCAGGATTGGCCCGAGCTCCGTACTGCATTAGCCGCCAATGGTGAGGCGCGCCTCCAGTTGGTGCAATGGGAGCTCCTCAAGTTCGTGGAGAATGACCTTCTTTGGTCACAGGACTGACTGTTGCGTTACTTGATCCAACATTGGCACAGGAGGCGCAACATGTTTATGTTGCATGGCACTAACCTTGTTATCTGTCCTGAGACGGATGTATACTTTGTGACTGGGCTACTGCCTCATGGTGAGGTGTTGTAGTATCCACTTCCTTCTGGGAGGGTGGATTTGGAGAGGTTACGGGCACGTCATTGTGGCGGGGCGCCCCTTACCGAGTGTTGCATCAGCATTACCTCAGTGACAGACTTGGCCGAGCGATGCGCTCTAGCAGCTATTGTGCAACTTGTAGGGTCATCGACTCCACATCAGGCATCTGGCCCACAGGTTGGAGTCTTGCGCTGGTCGAGGTCTGGGCACTTCTTTGATTTTGCCTGCTTTTGCTATGACAAATGGTGATGTAGCTTAACAAGGTTCAGAGTGGATCAAAGCTATTTGTGTATGCTAGTATTCTATGCAACATCATGTATGAGAGGGTGGTGCTGTTGAGACTAGTGGTGCCAGTGCCTCTTGGGGGGCCATGGGAGCCTCGCATGAGGAGGTGGGCTCTTGTGATGCCGCGAGGGGGTGGGGGTATGGTGGGGCGTTACTGGAATGCCATGAAGGAGGCCTGGTTTGAGGTCAATCCCTAGATGTTTCTGCCATTCCCATATGCAGGGTGGACTTCCGGGGGGATCCAGAGATGGGTCTCCTTCCTGGTTATGCTTGGGGGTCAACCAGTATGTTTTTATGTTTTCTGCATTTATTTGAGTATATATGTGCTTATTTGTTTTAATGGTGACACTGACATATTTTCAGTTACTCTTGCAGAGATGGGTCTCCCTCCTGGTTATGCTTGGGGTCCAACCGATATATTTTTATGTTTTCTGCATTTATTTGAGTATATATGTGCTTATTTGTTTTGATGGTGACACTGACATATTTTCGGTTACTCTTGCAAATGTTAGCGAGGTAGGTTGCCCCGTGGCTTAATTGGTTGGCCATGGTCCTCTTCGAAGGCCTCAGGGCGGTCATGGGGGGCCAGGAGGAGATGCTGCACATCTTCAGAGTACCAGACCTGGTGGTGGTGCTGGCCCTTCGGGAGAGGGCAGTAGCTCGGCTGCTGCGGGGCTGCGACCGAGCGAGCTTGTGCCAATGCGGAGGCGGTGCGTGTTGATGCGGAGAAGGCTCGCATTGCTGAGATGAATACTCGAGTGTTAGTTTTGGAGGATGCCTGGGGTCGAGTGGACCGCTTGACCGAGGGTATGCCTTCTCGATGTTTTTTGGATAATCTCGAGGAGGTTTGGCTGGAGACGCTGATGGCCCGGGAGAGGGACTATCGACCTATTTTACGTTGGGTGGCAGTCTCAGTTTTGACGGCGGATCCAGTAGTGGTATCGGGAGCTGTTGTGGGTCCAAGTGCCCCACTTGGGGGAGCACCGCCCTAGAGTTTACTTGTACATGGGGAAAGCACCCATTATGAGAATGCTTCCCCTGCTTTTGACAAATTTTTGTGTATCTTTGAGCTGGCCGATTGGTCAGGGACACTATTTTTTGTACTCAGACATAGACACCATGATATATATATGGGAGATAATTTTTTTGCGGCTCTAAATGCTGTGCCTCCTGTTTCTGTTTATGGATGATGTTATACTGATAGATATTTATTTATTTATTTATTTATTTATATTTATATTATATATATATATATATATATATATATTCTTTTTTTTAAAATTTTATTTATATTTATATTTATATTTTTTATTTTATTTATGATGGTTTATCCAAGATGAATTCTAGTTTAGAATATTGTTAGCTATGCAATCAGTTGTTTGGTTTTGACTCCTTGGTACATGTGTAAATGTGATGTAGTCAAATTATCTGCTTAATCTTTTTGCACGCAAATATTTTCTAAATAGATGTGAATCTCTTGTCTCAAATGTTTGGTTTAACTGCGACATTACTAACTAGGAATCGAGGTAGACATGCATATGGCATATGCCCTGATGGAGGGCGTCGCACATAAGTTCGATGACGACGTCATATTCTTCCTGATTGTTTGTTGTTGAACCGATGCACACACCATTTGTGTAGAGTGGTGATCGGTCAGGGTGATAGATGACATAGGCAGCTACTGCTAAACTTTGAGACCATCTTGAAGGTTCAGGTTGGTAATCCATGGCGACACTTTGAGCGCATTTTGTAATAAGTATTTTGGTCAAAAATTTAAAGTGGTTGGGTTTGTGTACATTCACTCTAGGGCAGGGCCTGCTTGGCCCTCATGGGTAGAACTTCTTAAGGTAAAGGCCATTGACGAGGTTGATGAGGCATGATCTGTCTGGTTCTGTCAAGATGTATGCCCCCTGGCGGAGGCAATTTTTTACGATGTAGGTTCCTTTCCACAAGGTTTCGAAATTTCCTAGCCCTAGGGCTTCTTTTGTGACATCATAGCGGAGGAGTAGTTCTCCCTTGGTGAATGAACGAGGGTTGATGTAGCGGTCGAATGATGCTTTTACCCTTTTCTTATGGGCCTCGTTGTGTTGTAGTGACTGTCGTCGATGAGCTCTAGTTGTACTAGGCGCTGTTCTAGAGGCTGAGTATCATCGAGGGGTTCGATAGCGGCATGAAAATTCGGGATCTTGTGGAAATAAATGCAAAAGCGCAAGGTACCTTGACCTTTTGCGACAAGAATAATGTGTAAATCCTGGGACATGGGGGCGATTACAATCCTATTTCCGATATGCGATGATACAAATTGTATGTGGTGTATTGTGTCGTCGGCGTTCGGTGGGGGAAGAATCTCTGTGATGGGATTTTGCATAAGTGCAAGGTTGGGTTCCTCGCTAGGATGGTCAATTTCCTATGGGTGGAAATTGTGCTTGGTGCAGAGGTGCTTGAATGTTTCCATTAGCAGGCATACCTCTAGTTTGTGGTTCTAGCCCGTGCAAATGGTGCATGCTACCACTGTGCCAACGGAGTAGATTGTATGGGAATCAACACTACTCGTCATCCCCGATGTGGACGCTTGGAAAGGATCTATTGTAGAAGAGATGGTATTCTGCTTCCATTTCTGTGTCGTTGGTTTGGGTGTGTCTAACTCTTTCGGGGAGTGTAGACTTAACGCTGCTCTTAGCTTGGGGAGGTGCACACATTTAATCGTATGGTGAAAGTGTGAAAAAATCCGGCAATAGGTACGCGTGATCTTCTCTTGGTTAGAGAGAAGTCTTTGTGGAAGAGAAGAGACCGTGCGAAAATTTCTTGCGAGGGGCTTTAGTTCTTTACACTGATTGACCTGGTGGTCATTCAGGTCACATAGTCAACATGTTATACTAGGTTTGGCTTGGGTCATTCTTGGTTGGTGTGTCGTCCTAGTTTTCCCATCACGCCCATTTGGGTGTGGGGCCGCTGGCCTAGGGGTGATGTACTTTCTATATCGTTTGAGCTCATTGTCCCATTTCTTCTTTATTGTATGAATCATATCGATGAGGGACGAACTCGTGGGATATAAGTACAATGATATCCACAGTGATTTCCCTGACAAACATGGAAAAATAGCCTAGATATGGGGGTGCCCCCATGCTCAGTTTGTGTTCTAGCAGGGTACCAGTATCGTAACGCTGCTCGTCACATCTTCTTGGGTTATCGAGCTATTCATGGATTCCGAGTCCATGTCATCTTCTTGGGAGAGACGAACTATAGCTGAGCACAAACTAGCAAGGGCTAACCGGAATCGGGGGATATAGTGACAATTTTTTAGAAGGTGATTGTCGGTGCATAAAGGACATGTGAATTGTCATGTCCGTAATCCAACATAGTAAACCCGTTCTAGAGGATACCATCTATGGATGAGTTCAAGGGTTGCGCATTCTTCGAGGAAGTGACCACGTTCATCGCACAGTGTGCAGCGTATAATGGGAGGGGGCATGACTGGGAGTATTTTTGGTTCTCGCCATTCCTCTTGTAGGTATAGGATGATACGAGGTTCATCTCCAGCAGATTGGATGGGGGGACACTCTTGATAGGATCGCTTGATGGCATGTAAGGCATCCATATATCGCGAGATCTCTGGACAATGATTGGTATAATGCCCATAATTGATGCAGATAGTGCATGCATGATTGGTCCTCAATGCTTTGCCTTTACCTTTGGTGGCAGGTTCCTTTTTACGGGAACGTGGTGGCACGATGTTTGCCTTAGAGCCAAGGAGTGGTTTTAACTCATCCAGCTCTGGGAAGATATGGGTAGGGTGGCCTATTATGTCACAAAAGGTGCAAATTGGTGATTCCCATTGTATGGCGGGAGTTTATAGCTTATTTCCTCTCTTCTCGGTTTTCTTAGCCGTAATCATCGGTTTTGCAATGGGAATTTCCTTTGCAGGGATGTTTTCGACCGTTTCTTGAACAGGTGGGGCCTCCTCAGGACTGAGGTGCTTGAACCCTGTGGCAGTGATGTGTGTGGCTCCTATGCCCGTAGGGGGAATGAGATACAAAACTGGTATAGCAAATGATATGTTTGGTAACACTACTGTTGCCAAAACCTGCTGGGAGACGAAACCAGCTGGGGGGTAGAGGAAAGGGGTTTGGGAAGCAGTGTAGGCTAGAGAGGCTACCATGGCCAAGGACTCGGTGTCATTACTGCTTGTATCTGTGTCCTGACTAGCTTTGGTGTTTGATGTGGACATCATGCACACCAGAGATCCTGTGACATCTGGTGATGACTTAGGTATAATGGGGGGATCTCCTAGGAATGATCCTAGGATGAATGACAGCTTTAACTGGCCAGGGCCATACTCTTGGTACCATGAAAGCGTGTCCGAGGATGTATCTGTGTAGGGTAGAATTAAATCGATGTTTTTTAGGGGTCGTTTCTCGCTATGTGTCAATTGGTAAACAATAATGATGCGGTCCTCGTGGGGGAACATCGTAATGTGGAAGAGGGAGGAGGCTATGGCTAACATGGTGTACATATAACTTTGACCAAGGAGTATATTATAGTCCAAGTGAGCATCCAAGACTTCAATGTCTATAAGGACTGTCTTTTTGGGTAAGCAGACTGGGATGTTTTGGTAGAGCTCGACGGGGGTTGAAGGACGACCATCATATGCTCTAAGCGTGATGATTGATGGATTTAGTTCGGGAAACCATAACTTCTGCCAGTTTTTTTTTGACATGATGCACGTGGATGCACCCTCGTCGATGACACATCGGTGAATGGTGATATTTTGGATCGACACTGGTATTTGAAAGGCGACCATCGAAGGAAGCCTAGGGGTGGCTTTGTCTAAATCAAAAGCCATTAGGCGCGTATTGGCAGGGTTGATAGCGCCTAACGCAGAAAGAAAGGCTTTCCGTTGTTTTGGGAATGACTGCAATACTTCCAAAGCTGACATAGCAGCGGGAGATTGGGCAAAATCGTCCATGATGTTATAATTATGGGGCGCTTTGGAATAGTTTCCTTCTCGCCTATTTGGTCCCTTGGCCATCTTTAGCAAAGGTTCAATAGGCATCTTTGAAATGGTCAAAGATGCAGTTGGTGCAATGGTACTGGCCCCTGACGCGTTGGTGTCTGGTGGGGTATCGTAATTTCGATTCCGTGTTTGAAAAAACATCTCTTCGCCAGTCATTTATATTTCGTGGCTATTTTTTCTGGAGTCATCGGGATTTTTTTGCTGAGTGCTAACTGTCCCTTGATGGGGGGAAGGTTCCTCCATCACAGCTATTTGCTGGGAAGATCCTCCTTGTCCTCGATTACTTTGTAGCTTCTTCAGCTCAGGGAGATTGAGACAGTGGTGAGTGTAATGGCCGTACTCACCACAGATCGAACAAGAGTGGTTTGTTTGAAGAGATGGCCTTTTTCTCTGTCGTTGGGCATTTCTTGGCTCCTGGTTTTGATTTCGGTTGGAGTTGCCTCCAGCTTGAGATCGTGGAGGGTGTTGCTGGTTGTTGCCCCCATGTCCAGGATTCCCTTTGGGATTTTTTTTTCCTTTTTTCTTAACCACGTTAGGAGGGTAGTTCTCCTGGTTATATGGTTGGCGTGGTTGGTTTTGGGAAGGCTGTACAAATTTCACCTGTGCATTGTTCTGCATAGGCGGATCTTGTGCTGGGGATTGAGCATAACGCGGTCCCTGGTTTGCACCTGGCTGTTGGGGGGGAGCTCTTCCATCAGTATGTCTATCTGCATCCTGGGTCCCCTGAACTGGAGGATAGGGTCCTCCATGGTGATATGATGATGCCCTACTGGTCAAATTTTGTTGAGGCATATGATGACTTTGAAAACCGGGTTGTGGTACGTTATGGGTAGAAATATACATGTAACCGGGGTTTTGACTGCTGCTGCCTAGGTAACTTTGGGTCAATGACCCAATTACACTGTCTGCAGAGTTTGACACACATGGAAATCCTTTATAGGTTTGTAGGCGTGGGGTGTTCGACAGGATATTGTAAATATATCCTGACTGCGTATAAATCAGCTCGAGCTGTTGGGCCCTGCTGATGGCGTCCTCTTCGAATATGGGCCTTTGTTGTGCCAAATCCTTTGAAATATCTACAGTGAGAGTTTTCAGAACAAATCTAATAGTACCCAATCATTGAGTTTGGCTTTACATAAACTACGACGCCGCTGCCATTCATGGAGATGGTCCGAGATATGGACGACGAGGGTTTGCCCAAAGTGTGTTAGTAATTCCATTCCAGAATCATGGTGGATGGGTAAATGAAAATATGTTAGGAACGGAGTGGCAAGGGTGCTAAAGGTTCCATTTGTCGCAGAGGGTTGCTCCACATACCATTTCGCTGCTACTCCTGTCAGAGTGTGTTGAAATTGTCTCAATCGAATAATGTCGTCAGTGATACTGTTCGATGAGCACCATAGGTGGAAAATCATGACATGATTTCCTGGGTCTTCCGCTTGCTTTCCTTCGAACTTTGGAATGTTCGAAGGGAGCTTCGTGGGCATGGGAGGCCATATAGGGTTGTGTGTAATGGGGTCATTCGTCATCTTGGTTAAATATGGTAGATTCAAAGAAGCTAAAAAAGGTGACTGCGTGGTTGTAGCCATTGCAATTTTGTTGAAACACACTGTTCTGGTTAGGAAGAGGGTTTATCTGCGACGTACCCTGCTGTGTATTTGATTGGCTTCCCGAATGGGTACCATACCTCTGCCCTCTAGGGGTTTTGGGAGGAGTGGTATGTGGTGTGGCATTGGGAGACCGACTAGGGTTCCCAACTAAGGATGCCCCAATAAAGGACGAACCGATAATGGTGGCAGTGTTCTGTCTTTGATGCCTAAATGGAAAAGGACCTGTAACCCCTCTTGGTAATGGGGGGAGGTCAAAAAGACGTCTAGATCAACGAGGTCCCATTGGGTCCGTTCTGGTTTCGACTAGGTTTGGCTTTGGAAATATTTGAGAGGATAGAGATTATGATCAAAGCAAAATTTCGATCGCATACATAAAACAAAGCGACAATAAAATAAATTTTCCCTTTAAATTAATCCTATGTGATCAGTAAAAAAAAATGTGGTTTTTTGTTTGTTTGTGTATGATACTCAAATCCTGGAAGACCTAATTATCCTCACACACTCAAATGTAACTGGGCCTTGAGAAGATATCTTGCGAATGTTGTCACAACATCTCGTAAGAGCTGGGGATGCCCCCAGTCAGCGAAAGAAAATCAACCAAGGTAAGCGTAGAGGATCTAGTGCTTGCATGCACCGTCACCTATAGGGAAAGGATGCCCTAATTTTGGCCACTAAGTACCTATGTCCCACGTGAGTGTTCGAGTCTTAGGCTTCTTGGTAATTCAGCTAACAATACCAAGTATCATTTGCGTCAAGTAGCCTCAACCGATACATGCCCGCACTGCTTCTAAGCCTAACCCCCTCTGAAACGGGTCTCTGCCGCGCTCGGGTCTTCTTTTCCATGGGCTGATAGGTGGATTTAAAAGCTCCCTAAATAGTCAACTTATATGTTTCAAGATGAAGAATGATCAAGGTGGCTTATTGGATGCCTACCCCCTTGATCCTAACTTAGACTATAAATTCTTTTGTGGCCCCTGTGGGGAGAATTTAGTGAGTTTTGTTAAGTTAGTTTTAGGTGTCTTTGCTTTGCTTAGTGAGTGGATGTGTGTGAGAAAAAAGTGAACAAGCACATAGTTTGAACGTGTGGATATGCAATGATCCTTTTCAAAATCCCATATTAAACTATGTTCTATTGTTCCTTGCTCAAAAGAAAAACATGTTCGGATATGGGCCGCTTTCTATTTTTCCTAGTCAATCTATGTGATCAACTACAGGGAGATAGTGAGTTGTGAATAGAGAGTGTTCATATGCTTGCTTAGGATCACCGAAGGGTGCAAAGGCATCATGGATTACTTGCTCTTCTATCGACAATTCAATCCTCGTCCCGAAATCGTAGTGCAAAAATTGAACTAAACTAATTACTTTTCACTAGGAAAAAGAAACTAGCTAAGCATGCAAAGACTTGGGCCACTTACTTTGGCTAATTATCTAGGTGTTTTGGTACCTAAATTTGCAAAACATAATTTTTCTATTTTTTATTTTATTTTTATTTTTAATTTTTTTTAATTTTTTAATTTTATTTTATTTTTAGTTTAATTTTATTTTATTTATTTATTAATTTTAATTTTAATTTTTGTTTTATTTTATTTTATTTTTTATTTTTTAATTTTAATTTTAATTTTAATTTTTTCTGAATGCAAGTTAATTTCCCCCCTACTTAAACTATGTGTGAACTTTGCAAAAATCAACTTGAAATAAAACTAACACCAATCCTACCAAAAGTAACTAAGAGTGAGCTTTAGCAAGCTGTAGTGTACCTCAACAAGTGCTGGCAGATGTATTATGGGCTGCCAGGCACTTTACAAGCAGGAAAAGATAAGAATATGGGAGAAATTTCTCATTCTGTCCTTTGCATACGAAAGGCTGTAACAGGCGCGATGTATGTGCGCAGGTCAGCTCTGAACGCGCGCTAGTCTAAGGGAAAAGCGCACAAATTCCTGCAAAAGTAATTTTTGGAGTTGTTTTGCTTTAGTTTGTCACTTGGGATAAACTAGGGAATGAAGGAGAAAATGTGGGCAATTTCAACCCAACTCCACATCATAGACAGAGGTCTTTGCAAAAAGGCACAACCATATAACCTTGGAAATAAACATTAGTGGAGTCGCCAATTCTGTGTTAGTGTGTTTGGTGCACTTATGTACGAAATCACACCAACTTAAGGGGTGTGGTTTACCCTCTTAAGTTATTGGTCACAGGCAGAAAAGATATGGAGTCAAGTAAGTTGGTGGAACATGCTAGAACATAAACATACTAGATAGAGAAATAACATGCATATTCAAACATAAAAATTAAACTAAAACTAAAACAAATAAGACAAAAGCTCTAAATAGAGTCAAACAACTGCAATAATCCAAACAGCGGCGCTTACGTCCCCTCTTATTGAGTGCTGGTAGGAAATGAGGATGAAACTTTAACCCACTTGCCAAGGGGCCCTTATAACTTGGGGTTCTAAGTCCCGATGTAAGGATGTCTTTACTTCCAATCTTGCCTCGGTGCAAAGCCTCCCTCTCTCTACTATGGTGGACTGAAGTGGTTGGATGGCCAAAAATTGAGTCCCTTCTATCTCTGCTCTGGATCACACACTGCTGGTATTTCTTGGGGCAATTCTGGCCAACATAACAATGTGCTCTCAAGTTGTTCATCTCTTGGTGGCATTTTATAGGAGAATTCAAATTCTCCTTCCCTCTCTTGGTACATTGTGGATGGTGACCCAAGAGAGGGGGATGATTCCATTGTGTACTCCCTTGATGTCCTAAGGAGGCTTTGGTGGTTGTCCTTAGGCGGCTTCAAGTGTGAAATCACTGTCCTGGAGTGTGCTTTTTGTGGTCCCGGAAAGTGACTTCCGCCACTCCCAGGATTGTGTGCTTTTCGAGTCAAAAGGCATGCAAATGCACTCTTATCAAAGGATTTTTCACGCAAAAGCATTTATGACTTGCTCAAATTTGATTTTTCCTCAGACCTTAGAGATTTTTAAATAATCTCGAGATTCTCTAATGTCTCTTAGCCCTGTAAATCCTTCTGCATGACATTAAATAATGTTGTCTTTGCTTGTACGATTTTCCAGTGTTAACACCTATTGCTGAGGTGATAGCATATTTTGGTATAGTGAATCCAATGCTTGCTATATTAGCCTTATCTCTCTTAAATATGGTGGAAAAAGGCTTGTCAATTGAGCATGACATCCTACCTCTTGTATTCTCTCACAAAACCTTAAACAACCACTATCTTCAAAGGATTTTTTGACATAGGGAGAAGCATTGATCTCCTGCAAATTGGATGGCTCAAACTTGGAATGACAACCTCCCTTATTTGGCTTTCTCTTCCCACCTTACATAATGTTTGTCAACAAAAGAAAACCCTAGCTTGTTATGAAGGAAAGGGAAAGTGAAAAATTAGGAAAACAAGGGATGATGGTACAATGGGTTTTGGGACAGAAATGAGATGGAATGGAGTTAGGGAAAAATCCGTAAAAAATTGGGAAGGTAGGGTGACGAGTTAGCAGCACAATGCAAGTGAAAATTTTGGAAATGGGTATGGGAAAGGTGGCAAAAGGGTTAAAGCACAGAGTTTACCTAGTGTTGTAACAATTTTTGGTTTTGATAAGGTAGCATTAAAAAAAATGAAAAATTAAAAAATGTTAAGTTTGGTTATGAATAGATAAAAACAAAAAATGTTAGGATTCATGAGAAATAAATTATTCATATCATAAAATGTTAGGATTAGATTGCTCTAAAAAATTAAGGCACAAATAGTAAAAATGTTAGGCATCATTTGAAAAGCAATAAAATAAATATTTTCTTAATTTAAATAAAAAGAAAAGAAAACAATGGCAACTTGTTTAAATGTGCCCAAAATTTGATTAGAAGATAAATTATGTTCAAGTTAGTTAACCGTTTTCACTTAGTGGTTAATTAACTTTGTAATAAAACACATTTTTCCTTTTTATCCAAAGTCCGCAAGTGACAAGAACTTTTTGTCGTATTATGATTAAGGATTGAGCAAATTTCGATGGTTGATCTCTTCCCCACCCAGATCAACAGTGGGGAAGCCTTTTCGCACCCCCCTTGATGATTTCTTGTTAATAGTGGGGAGGGTTAGAAAATTAGTATTCCAATGGCAGGCCATCATCTATGTGTCACCTCTACAACACTTCGCACCCCCCCCGCTCAAAGTCATTTACCGTCGCCTACCCCCTCCAAATCCACTTTCCTCGCATCGACAATTTTGACTTCTGCCAACGGTATTTGAATTTTCTCCACTGGCCATTTCCTGATGCCGAACAAAATGCTCATACCTGTACATTCCGTTAAAATTTTGCTCCCTTACCATTGTCCTTCCCGTCTTGTTAGGTCCGCTCCATAACTGTTGTCTAGCTGTTTCATCGCTTACCACTCCTATACCATTAGCATTAATCCTCCACGGTCATATTTTCCCAAAAACCACCCATAACGATAATCTGATCACGATTATAAATAAATCCTCTCCATTCTATCTACCACCTTTGATTCATTTTCTATTTGTTGTCGAATTGCAGGTTTTGTAGAAGATATGTTTGCGCTAATAGTTCAACTATTAGTCACCTTGTCATGCATAGATTTCTTTTACAGAGACTACCTTACATCTGTTATCGGCATAAAAAACATATTTCTATTCTTTTCCTCTGCAGATCACATGGCCCCCAAGGGAAAAAGCTGAAAACCAGTCTCTGAGGAAAACCCTACTGTTTCTACCCCGGTCGATCTCAACCATGTCCCCTTGGCGATTCATACTTCAAAATCATTGACACAGAGTGCAAATTCAAACTTCATGAATTGCACCTATGGCTAAAACAGAAGTATCTAGATCATCAATATGATATTAAGTTTTTGGAGTCCCTATTGCCTCTGTTTTCATTCCCCCAAACCCACGAATTCCTAGACCTAGTCACCTAGTGCAAAACTAGGTATGATCATATCAAAAGAGCAGTGGTAGCTCAAAATGGAAAAATTCTGATATATATCACTCCAGAAACCATTAACAACATCTTATTGATCCCACAAAATGATTCTCTCAGCGTTTTATCCCGAGATTCTCTCATGGAGTTATATCATAAGCTCACTTTCCCTTAGAGAGCACAAATATTTGAAACATTCCTTCCTGATGATGTTGAACTTCCAAAGAAAAATCCTCCATACCCATCCTCCATGTTTACTAAGGCTACCGGGCACATAATTTCATTACTTTCTTGTTTATTAGGCTATCTAGATGAGAGAACAGTGGATGAGCCCATCCTTGGTTACTTTTCCATCTTTTCTAAAGACCATCAGCCTGCATTCATGTACAATTACAACCAATTCTTGGCTGATAATATGCATGAACAATTGATGAACTTAACAACCCAAGGAATGTTTAATTATACATTTGTACTTACTCATATGTTTATGTTTCAGCAGGGGGATGCACTGCTAATGACATTGCACAAGCATGATGATCAGGGAATTAATCAATCAGTAATTCACTGGACATAATTGGTTAGATCCATTTAAAATAAGTTTTCTTTTGTAGATTTCATCGATTCATCCATCCATCGAGTTGCCCAAATTCTAATCAACTAGAATGAGCCCAGAATTGGCCAAGAAATAAAAAGAATTCTTCACTTGAGTGGTCGTGTTAAAACTGGAGACTAGTATTTATACCAGAATTACACAAAGATTCGTGTATATGGCTGTGAGTTGGAACCATATAAACTGCCCAAATATGTTCCAATGAGAAGTTTCTCTTTGGAATATATTAGGCAGATGATTAAAATGGATGAATTACATTTTGTTTCAAGGAAGAGAAAATACAGTTTAAGATCAAATAAAAAATAGGCTCCTTTATATGCAATACGAAATCAACAGTGATTGAGGTAGATGCCATCCTTAAAAGAATGAATTTCCAGCCAAGATTCACTTGGTCTTATGATCCTTTCAACATAATTTCAAACCTAAGGGTTGAGTTGAAGGCAAATCCATACAATCATCCACTTAGGCCTAAGATTGAAAAGCTTATGAATCAAGATCAATGGATAGAGAATACATTGCAGGAGGCAGAGGAGCAGATCCTTTCCACATCTACTCTACAGAATCCAATTTCCCAAGACAAACAGTAGAAAAGGCCCAGAGAAGAAACATCAAATTATGTAAATATTATCGAAGAATTCATAATTCAACAAAAGAAGAAGAAGACTGACTTTACTATTTCTACAGAGGAGAGCCAAAAAGAACAAAAAAGTATAGACTTGGGAGATGCAGAGGTACCTACATCAGCAGAAGGGAGTGTTCCCGATAATCCATCATATTTTTTAGCTTCTCAAGAGCCTATGGAAATCATTTAATTAGTTGGAACCAATACACTAGATGATCAGAACATCTTCTCTAAATTATTAGAGATTAAACAAAAGAATGAAACCTTGAAGGTCAATGTTTACAGTCATTTTTGGAAGTAGACTTCTACATCACATAACAGGGTGCTGAATACTTTTGATAGTAAAAAGGGAAGGATGAATATGGCTTTTCTACAAGCCCAAGTACCTTTTCCCAAAGCTACATTTCATTATAAGAAGAAAATTTTCTTATTTGATGCAAACCATATTCATCCCATAGACCAGATGGACATGCATATGCATTCTGGAGAAATGCTCTTCTCTACCATGACTAATACAACCATGACATTTTCTAGTTGAGAACAACATTGTCAATGTTGATTTATGGCAGCATCAGATGTGCTCTAGCCTTGTAATTTTGTATACAAGCTAAGATACATGTATTCCATAATACCTAGAAAGGATTTTGGAAAATTCCACTTAGAGATGGTTCAATTAAAATAATTAATCGTTTTTAATGTTTTCCTAAGTCTAAACTTAGGGAAACTTATTAATTAAAAGGTATTAATTAAAATAAGTGTGAATCTTCCAGATAAAGTCATGGATCACCTCCAAGTTAATCTTAGCCCTTGATTATGTTTTAATCTTGGCCGTTTAAGGGTCAACGAAAGAATATAAGGAGGGTGAGGGGCCTATGGAAAACACACTAAGCATTTGGCATTTTCGAGCTTGTGAGAGAGACACAACTTTTTGATCAAGATCGAATCAATAGGGTTAGGTTTTCTAAGTGATTTGATATAGTGATCAGTTCCAAAGAGGGGCAGATGCAGTAACTGGTCAGAAGGACCAGGAGTACATTTCAAAGAGAGATGCAGCAGTCACACAAAAGAGGTAGCACATTCATCTGGAGGGGTTACGCAGTTCCTGAAGGGAATCACACATAAGTGATGTAGTTCCTTCTTGATTCAGTCCGGAGATAACAAGAAGCTGGGGTTTCTAAGCCAGGAGCGCCAAAAATCAATTTCAGATTAGCTTGATCAATTGCACAAGAGAGGTGACACAGTTCTTCGGCTTGCCCACATAGGCTTATGTAGTTGAAGCATAGGCATCATGCAGAGGTAGAGAGGGGCTTCACCAGCGCTGTTCAGATCAGCTGGGGACTTGCAGAGTGAGGTATATCTCACATTTCTTCTATTGCCGAGATTTTCTCTGAAGGGTGAGCAGGATATTGGCAACCTAGTTGTACTCAAGATTTTGCTGCTTAATAATACAAAACCCTCAGATTTGCCACACCGGTTTTCCTGAGTTGAGGTTTTTCCAGGGAATTAGTTCAAAAATAACTGTGTCAAATGTGGATGTTTTTCATTGTATTTTGTTCAGTTTTTTTTAGCACCTAGATTTATTCCGCAACATTATTTGTGTACACTGCTTCAGTAATTACTTCGATATTTCATTGTAATGAAATAATTATGAAAAATAATAGGAGAAGTAATTTAGATTTGTTGTAGTAGGAATCCATATTTAGAATTTTTCACATGATATCAGAGCTTATTCAAGTTGAAGTGTAGGAGAAACAAGAGTGAACCAACAGATCAATGCTGAAGTGACTGGGAACTGCGTAAGCAAAAGTAGACTACCCCAGTAATTACGTAGTCCAGGCTAGGAGGGAAATCCAACGCAGAAAGAGCTCCCTCTGAGAGAGTTGACAGAGGGGTAAGCTTTTTCAATTGTAGAAGAGGCAACATGGCAGACCAACGTAGCTGAGGGATGCAGTAGCTGCATAACCTGTTGGTGCATAAGCGTCAGAAAATTTCTGAAAAACACAGTTGGGGATTTCTTGACCTTAGAGAGTTCTCCTACTCAAAGAGACTCATTTTTCCTGTGCAACAACAAAAGCATTGACTTACTCCTCAAGGATTGCGTAAGTCTAGCTGAGCAGAGGGTTAGAGGGAGGAATCAATAGTTGAGGAGTTGGCCAAAAAAAGATTGCGTGACCAAGATAGATTGGAGGGTGCCTCCAACTATGTTATTTGGAAGTCAAGGATTCGATTTATCCTTGATGAGCATGATATAAAGGCCCTCATTGAAAGCACAGTTGCAGAGCCACTGGATGCAGCACATATGAGAGCCTTCAAGAAGAATGTGGAAAGAGCCAAACGTTTGATCCTAGATGGTGTGAAGGATCACATCGTACCTCACATAGCAGTAAATAATACTGCTAGAGAAATGTGGGTAGGGCTGGAAAATATATACCAAGGATCTTCTAAGCAATGGAAGATGTATTTGGAGGAGAAGATGCGTAATACCAAGATGAAGAAGGGAGAACGTTTTGACTCTTTCTTGTCTCAAATTTAGGATAAACGAGACTAGCTGTCAGTAGTGGGATAAACACCTAAATACTCAGATCTTGTAAGGCTCACTCTGGACTCTGTTTCATAAGACTATCAGGTCTTTGTCCAGAGGATTCTGGGCAGAGAAAAACTTCCAGGATGGGAAGCAATGTGGGTAGCCTTGTAGCAAGAAGAGCTGAGGAGAGATATCCTCAAAATCCATATTGAGGATGGCAGCAACAGTTCGAAAGTCAAGAAGGAGGAGGAAGAAAACACAACCCTTGCATCAAAGGGGCAACAGAGGCAGAAGAAGAAATATCTGTCCAAGATCAAGTGCTTCAAGTGTGGGGAGACGGGAGATTATGCCACACAATGTCCTCTTAAGAAAAATGACAAGGAGGATAAGCAAGATCCTCAAGCTGGAGCTGCTAAGATTGAGGTAGAAGCTGATTGTGCTATGTTAGCTCATGTTATGAAAGGAGAGAAATGGTCTGAGTTGGAGTTGTAGATCTAGAATCTATAGGTGGAAGGATCCTTGAGTATTTTTCGAACTCTTGGATCACATGTGAGCTACGACAACCTTAAGACAATAGCGGGATAGAAATTTGCAGTGGAAGTTGAGGAGACAATGCAGTAGCTAGCAATACTAGAGCTTGATCAACACAAAGAGGGAGCATCAACATTAGCAGTTGAGCAGCAACAACGCAGTGCACAATGGTGCAGCGCAATGCATAGCAACAACAACGCATCATATTCATAGAGCTAGTGCATAAGTTAGCAACAATAAGTCTTATTATCCAAGATGCAATTTGACTTGTCCAATTTCAAATGTTTTTTTGTTGCAATTAGCAACAGTGCACCAGTGCAACAACAACAGTAGTCGAGCAACAACAACAACAGATGAGAAGCAATAGCGGAGTGCATAAGTGGTGCAACGTAGTGCAGAGTAGTGCTCACGTAGTGCAAAGCAGTGCTCATGCAGTGCAATAACATGGTTGCAGAATTCAGGGGAAGTTGTAGTTGACAACAACATGCAGAGTCAGTAGAAGTACAGATGCATCATTTGTGCAGCATTGGTGAGCAACATCAACAACACAACAACAAATGTTCCAGAATTCAGATCAACACATTGAGTTGTCTTTCTAGAGCACTTTCCTCGCTAAGAGGGAGTGTTGATTTATGGTAGCATCAGATGTGCTCTAGCCTTGTAATTTTGTATTCAGGCTAAGACACATGTATTCCATAATACCCATAAAGGATTTTGGAAAATTCCACTTACAGATGGTTTAATTAAAATAATTAATCATTTTTTAATGTTTTCTTAAGTCTAAACTTAGGGAAACTGATTAATTAAAGGGTATTATTTAAACTAAGTGTGAATATTCTAAATAAAGTCATGGATCACCTCCAAGTTAATATTAGCCCTTGATTATGTTTTAATCTTGTATGTTGAAGGGTCAACAAAAGAATATAAGAAGGAGGGTGAGGGGCCTATGGAAAACACATTGAGCATTTGGCATTTTTTAGCTTGTGAGAGAGACACAAATTTTTGATCAAGATTGAATCACTAGGGTTGGGTTTGCTAAGTGATTTGATTTATTGATCAGTTCCAGAGAGGGGTAGATGCAATAACTGGTTAGGAGGATCAGGAGTACATTTCAGAGAGAGAGAGGCAATAGTCACGTAGAAGAGGCAGCGTAGTCATCTGGAGGGGTTACATAGTTCCTGAAGGGAATCACGCAGAAGTGACACAATGCCTTCTTGATTCAGTTTGGAGATAGCTGGAAGCTAGGGTTTCTGAGCTAGGAGGGCCAAAAATCAGTTTCAGATCAACTTGATCAGTTGTAGAGGGGAGGTGACGTAGTTCTTCAGCTTGCCCACACAGTCTTACGCAATTGCAATGTAGGCATTAGGCAGAGGCAGAGAGGGGCTTCACAAACGCTGTTCAAATCAGCCGGGGAGTTGCAAAGTGAGGTATATCTCACATTTCTTCTGTTGCCAATATTTTCTCTAAAGGGTTAGCTAGATATTGGCACCCTAGCTGTACTCAAGATTTTGCTGCTTAATAATACAAAACCCTCAGATTTGTTGCACCGGTTTTCCCGAGTTGGGTTTTTGCGGGGACTTAGTCCAAAAATAACTGCGTCAAATGTGGATGTTTTTCATCGTATTTTGTTCAGTTTGTTTCAGCACTTCGATTTATTTGGCAACATTATTTGTGTAAACTGCTTCAGTAATTACTTCGATACTTCATTGTAATGAAATAATTATGAAAAATAATAGGAGAAGTAATTCAGATTTGTTGCAGTAGGACAGATTTATGATTTTTCACATGTACAATCACAACTCAAAATAGAAAAACTTTCATCTTTAGATAAAGAGAATAAGTTAAAGTCTTCTAAAGGATTGTTGAACAATCAACTCATCTTGCCAGTGGAAGAACAAGCAACTTAAAGGATTGTTGAAGGAAAAAGAACAATCAACTCATCTTGCCATGATCCCAGTTGTAGCAGTGCCTATTGTAGTTATAGGTACAAAGCCAAGATCTTCATCAACAACAGTATAATCTACATCAACAAAATGTGATCGAACTAAACTTGTGCAGGATTTGACCTTACAGAAACAAGAGAATGAAAATCTTCTAGAGAAGTTCAGAACCTTGGCAACCTAAAAGATAAAAAATGACACCCTATACATGAAAGAAATGCAGAAGTCTCACAGATTAGAACTAAAGGTTCAAAATTTAGAAATTGAGCTTCTAATGGAAAATACCTTGGCCCAAGCCAAGGAGAGCATCTGGATCGAAATAAGCCAAGCAATGACAGAAGTATGGCCATCCATACAAATCATTTTTGAGTAGGAGGAATTAATCAATAGGTGCAAAACAATCATTGAACAAGAGAAGGCATCACTCAAGCATAAACAAAAAAAGGCATCATACATGATTAAAGTACTAAATTGAAAGAGCAGGGAAAAATTGGAGCATATCAACATTACAGACATAACAACTACTATTCTGGAGATCTAGAAAGTATTGCAGAAGAATAATTTTCTCAATCAATTAGAGACTAAATTTCAAACTTTGGACATTGCTGTCCAAATATTTCACACTAAGTTTAATCTACTAAATCAAAGGGTATTTCCTGGATTAGTAGCTCCCAATGACAAACTGATCAACTTGGAGGAGTACTGCAAAAAAATATACACCATTGCTTTTGACAAAGCTAAGTTTGTAGGAATTAAAGGCCATACGACAGGGAAAGCTTTTCTGGAAGCTTTAGATATTGATTTGATAATTAAGCATGAAATCAAACATCTCTTCATCAACAAGCCTACTTTTGAGAGATACACAAAAGTAGATGAAGTTTTCATAAAGCTAGTAAATCTGGAAATCCCAGGTCAGGATAGATGGGATCACTTGTGTGAAACCATCAAGTAACTTTTTGTCTCCAACAACATGCTAGCACATCAACATTTTTTGGGCCACATCACCAACTATTTCCTCAAAGACAGTGACATATAACTCATCAATTTTTGTTTTCCTACTATTTGATACTATTTTTGTAATCAATTTAGATACTTCTAAGCAAAATAAATTAGTAAAAATAACTCTCCATTCGAGTTATTAAGGGTTGCACCCTTGGATGAGAATTTGTAAGCATAAGTGTATGATATTTTGGATCATTGATGATAAATAAAAGGATTTTGGATTTATTTCAATCAGTTTGTCTCCTTGTAAGTTTTTCTAGTATTCATTTTATTATGTTTTCTTCATATATTTGTTTTTTATGAAGATAAGTAGGTAAGGAAAAGCTCTGTTTCAATCTATCTTAAATCCTTTGAAGTTATAATCCATTTTAGAGATTGACTTATTGAACTATTTGTTTTTATAAGTCCCTCTTTATCAATTAATTGTGAGTAATATTCATAATGCTAAATGTGTTTTGTTAAGTTGTTAACATTATTTGACAGTCTTTCACACTTATGATAAATTAAACATTCAATCTGAATATTTAACTGATCATATTTTCTTACAGATTCTGCCTTCACATATAGAAAATTAAATCACTGTTTGAAGTAAAGCAACAACCCTTTTCTTAATAGTTAATATTAACAAAAGTTTAAAGACATTTTTTTGTATTTTCTTAATACATTGGTCATCCAAAACCCAATTTAAAACAAACAAAACATTATAGATGCTCTGGCATGGTTAGTTGACCTAGAATTATCTCATTGGACAACATTAGACTTGCGTTGTTGCCAGGAATACGAAATTTGATCCATTTTCCTTGGGACAACGATATTCCTATTCCTTTAAAGGTGAATAAAGGTCTAGTAAGGTTAAAATATTTCACCTGGCAACTTCATAGAACCCAAAGCTGATCCTTTAAGAGATACCAAGTCTCACTCTGATTTTGAGATTGTTTTACCTTTGTCATATCCAGAGAGACTGATAAGACAAGACTCTTCAAGGAGAAGAATTCAAACCCCTTATTTTTCAATTCCTCCTCAATAGGAGACCACCTCAGTTCCTGATCCTTTTAGATATGGACCTATTCCTTTAAACTAAGAATATTTACCACCTAGCATACATGAATTGATCTCTAAAGGAGTTGATTTCTAGTCCTCTATTTTGGTTCATTCATTGGAATCCTATCAAGTACCTGAAGTACCTTCTGAATCTCCCATATAAGAATAGGAATTGGATTTACACTTACCTGAATTCAAACCTACTGATTTCATTTCTTCAACCTCTTATTCTTTTCCATCTATTTCTGCTCAACCAGAAGATCTCTTCTCCTTATATTCAAACCCTTTATTTGAAAATAAAGAAAGAGAATCAGAGGTCCAAAGTTGGTCATTCGTACACCCTTGAGATCTGTAAGAAGGTCTTCAACTTTACTTCTTCCACCATCTTCTTTTACCCCTTCATCTTCACCTCCATCTTCCACAACTTCATCTTCTATAACCACTACCTCAGAATCCTCTTCATCTTCATCACAAAGTATGGCTGGTTTTCAGCCTATTGTTCAAGCAAGAGATGCTGCTTTACAACTTCCAAACATATTAAAAAACTTTCCTAATGGATACTTGAAACATCTTCCAAGGTTTAAGGGGGAAATTGGTTTATTTGATGAAGATCATTTAGCAACATTCTTAGACTTTACTAACAATATGAATATAGAACATGAAAATGTATATATGAGATTGGTTGTTCAATCCTCAGAAGGAAATGTTAGGATATGGTTTAGACAATTGAGGGCACACTTTATTCGAAGTTGGGAAGAATTAACCACTATTTTTAAGAATTAATGGGGTGTTAAAAAGGATCTTGTTTATTTTATGACAGAATTTGAAGAACTTAAGAGAAATTATGGTGAACCAGTATTTGATTTCATTAAGAGATTTAGCAAAGTTTATCATAAAATGCCTGTTGACTGTAAACCACCAGTGGAAGCAACAAAGGTTAGGTTTTGCAACGCCTTTGAAGATGATTTTTCAAGTCATGCTAAGGGAAAGAGCATCTGATACCTTATAAGACATGCAAACAAATGCCATTGAAGTTGAAGCTAACAAATCTGCTTCAGCTAAGCTTAAAGAAAAAGCTCAAAAGGCTCAAAGAAAAATGAAAGCTAATCAAGAAGTTTCTTCTTCTTCCAAATCCAAAAATGAAGATCAAAAGATAGATGAGATAAAATCGTTACTTAGGAAAATTTATAATAGGATTTCTAAAATTTAAACTCAACCAAGAACAATCCAACAAACTGTTGCTAGACCTCAAACACAAACTCAAGATCAATTTAAGAAAGCTCCTCAGCTTCAAATTCTTCAAAGAGCTAGTAATGATCAGAAAATACCACCTCCTCTGTTGATTGATGATAAAAAACCTTCTAATAATACTCTTTAGATCACATAAGATATTAACAACCTTGACAATACATCTGTTCAAACTGATATTGTCCCTATTCCTCAAAATCAAACATCCCAAGAGGATCAAGAAAATTCTCAAGTGTCTAAATACCAATCCTTCTCAGAATTCTTAATTGTTGAACTAAATAGGAGGTATGATTTAAGACCAAGGGTAGGTACTGGAAGGCCTCCCTAAAATCCTGTCATAATTGAACCATAGATAAAATATGCTGAAACTCAAACAACGATAATTCAACCTTTAAATCAGCCAGATGACACTACTTCAATTGATAAAACAATTTTGAAAAGGAATTAGAGAGTCTAAATTACCATCCCATTATCAGAACTTTCAAATAATCATGGATTCAAAACTAAAGTGTAGATGCTGAAGGAGATGTGATTAGTCTACAAGATGAAAAACCCTTAGTAGTTTTTGGTCCAAGCTCTGACATGATAGATGAAACAATGCCACCTTTTTATGTTACTTTAAAATCACATGATTCTTTGCTATATAGTTGTATGTTAGATTCTGGAGCCTCACATAATATCATGCCAAAGGTTATTATGGATCAGTTAAATTTGGAAATTACTTGATCTTACCATGGCCTATATACCTTTGATTCTAAAAGGGTACCAAGTCTAGGACTCATAAACGACTTAGTGGCAACCTTAGCCCAAATACCTGTGAAAAGTGTAGCTTTGGACATTGTTTTCATTGATATCCCTCCTAAGTTTGGAATGCTTCTATCAAGATATTGTTGTGCTAAGCTAGGAGGGAGCCTTCAGATGGATATGTCTTTTGCTACAATTCCTGTATATGGGGTTGAAAAACTTAGGTTATATAGGGAGGTTAGATTCATTCATACTGTTTGCAAAGCAGATCAAGCTATAAATCATTCCATATATGCAGTTGACAAAGATTTTGGTTGTTTCCAATTATCTTCAAATTTTTTGTAGAATTCTCAACTTAAAATTGAATATGTTGTAGAAACCCCAAAAACTGTGAAAACTGATATCTAGAAACTGTATTTGATGGGTCCTGTTCTAAATATGGAGCTGGAGCTAGTTTTTTATTTATTTATTTATAATTTCACCAGAAAAATAAAGCATAACCCAATCCTACAAGCTTGATGTAACAGCGGAATTCGTAGTTTTGAATACTGTAGCAGAAGACTTGTATGCTTGTTGACTTTGATAGCAGAAATAGCTTTAATTATAAAAATACACAAGAGGTATTTATAATAATAATATTTTATTGATAAGATATGACATGATTGAATGATTACAATGAGGTCCCGCTTTTATACCCATGCAGGTACCTTTTCACGAATGGGCATGTCTTTTAGACATGCCTTTTCATTAACCTAATGATTATTTAACATAATCCTACTTGATTATTTAACAATTACATTTAATTCTATTTATTCTATTAATGACTATATTTATCACCTAAGTTATGAATTAGGTTCATAACATTGCCTCCTTCTTCGAAAAGCTTTGTTCTCAAAGCTTAACTTTTCGACAATTTCCTTTACTTCAGATTATCTGCTAGAAGACCTTATTGATACTTTTGCTTTTTAAATATTTCACGACTTTTCTGATTCTAAACCTTGAGAACTTCGTTGTCCTTCCAAATTTAATCCTTATACGTTGGTCTACTTATATTTTAAATTCCTTTTTAAGCAATAAACTTTTTGCCTCCCTTTAAATGGAACTTGAATATATATATATATATATATATATATATATATATTATTTAACTCCTTTATATATATAATTATCTTCTCCTTTTTTTTTTTTTTGGATGAAAAACCTCTTCCTTTCATTTAAATTTGTACTTCCATATATTAATATATATATATGAATTTTTAAATAACCTCTTTTTTTTTTTTTTTAAATTTAAATACAAATGACTATAAAATGTATTTAACCACGATCGCTTGATATTGGTTAGTTGAACTAGAATTGCCGATATATGAGAGAGTCGAGAGGAATGACCTCAAACTCTATTAGCGATAGATTGTTGTCCGTTTTAACATTGAAATCACGGTCTAGGGATAATTTGACCAGTTGAATGGGTTTGGGATTCGGGTTGGTGTTGAGGTTGGTATTTTGGGTGCCAAGCTGCAGCCTGTCCACTGAAAGTCGTAATGATCCCCTAAATACTGTAACCCTCGCGTTTCGCAGAACCACCGTCGTTCCAGATCTCATGAGATGCACTTGTGAACCTCTGGCAGTAAATAAAATGACAGCGTTGTCATCTCCCACAAGGCATTCAGCTACAAGAATAACGCCGATGATTGAAATGGGAGTGGAATTGATGACTTTAACGGTTAGAGTATCGCCGGTGGTTCCGGGCCGAAGATCCTTAACTTTGAGGCCGTAAATTGGTTCCTCAATCAGAACCTCCTCTTCCTCTGTTGGATTATCAACAATATCAGCCCACGACGTGGAAGAAGAAGCACCAGTGCTAATGTTATGTGGCTCGATTAACATGCAGCGTTTCGGTTGGTGGCCAACAAGTAGGTTGTAATTTTTTATATATATATACCTGTATTAGTTGTATTATTCGATTTATGAAAACAGGTGATGGTTGACGGAGAGGCACAACGGTCGTCGATGGATTGAAGGGCGGTGTGAAGGGCGGTGATAGACAACGTGACCCTACCGATAACACCGTGGCAGACAAACAGGACGTCTTGGCAGCACAACATTGAATTTTGAGGCCCTTTCGAGCTTTTAATGCGCCCCTGACAAGTTCATCGACCACGAGCACCAGTGAATCCGGAGATCTACCCTAGCAGCACGAGTCACCGAGACAATTTAATTGCCTGGAAGAGTTCTCCCAATGAATTTCAATAGGTGACGGCGGACTGTGACAGTGGAGGCAGCAATGCGGATCAACCGGTAACGCGACAGTGACTGCGTAATATTCAAGGTTTGGAAATATTTCAATCACGCGGAACATAATACTGTAATATATTTTTGGCACATGGGTCGCATAGTCCAGCAAATGTCGGACGCTGTTCGGAATGGTTACCGGCCGGGTGTTCGGAATGAAGGGCCGGAGACGACTGTGAAAGGCGGAAATAATTCTATTGCTTATCAGATCATGCACAAGCTCACGGAAACAGAGAAATGCAACTTCTCTGAATTTGGGCAGCACGACACCAGTCTTTCCACCCATGAAGTAGCGATCCAAAAGAGAGAACATGTTTGACATATATTGCACCATAAGCTTGTAATTTTCCCAACGTTTCTCAAATTATCTACAAATAAACTCACCTTGTTTTTCACTCAGTGCTGGTAAAACCACCAAAGATATGTATAACTCAAACGATTTCTTGTACATTTCATAGCGCTGCTGATGGTGGTCATGAAGGAATTTCTCTACACCTGTTACCATCTCAGCAGGAAATTTGAGATCGAATGACTTCTTATTGCTTGCCGCATCTTCTGCTTGTTTAACAAGCGTTGTTCCCTCATCAGTAACATGCTGTTTAAAACAATGGGCTATCGATTCCAGATCCTTGGTTATCCTATACATCCTTGAAAGATCATCTTTCTTGTGGTCTCTTATCGATGCAGAACAGCCTGAATGTTTATTTTGTACAAGCTGTGTTGGATATTGAGAAAGTAGTTCATTTCTTACTATTTCTAATAGTTTGTCTTTGGTGCTGGAGTGAAAATAATGGGCAACTCTCCCATTTTCTTGTTTCAAACACTCTTCGGCCTCTCTCAGAAAGTCAGGAAAAGAGTAGAATGAGATCAATGAAGTAGCCCTTCTAAAATAATAATTTCGAGTATCTAATTTCTTGCTTGAGGTGTATGCTCCGAGAAGATGAGGGACACGAATCTGCCTTAGTGATATAGTAATACTACATTCATCAAGAATAGGAAGATGTGAACTATTTTCTGTGTTTAGAAACTTTGTGGCTGACTTATGGTGAGATTTTCCTTTCCAGTCATAATCCCTATCAACTAAGAAAGTCGAGATGCCTTTTTCCTCATTGTCACAAACAATGTCTTCTTTCTCACTGTCACTATATTGTTCTTTCAAAACAGAGGATGAAACACTCTGTTGTTCATCACTTTTTTCAGCTTCAATAGTTTTCCGGCTAGCATAATTTTTTTTACATTTAACATTTACATCATCATTATAATCTGCTTCACAATTATAAAGTTTTTGAATTGCACACTTATGTCCTGTGAAATATTTGTCTCCACACTTCCAACAATTCTCTTCCTTTTTAATTTTATTACGCATTGGTGGGGGAATATATTTGGTTGACTTTTCCATGGATATTTTATTTGATTTCCCTTTATCATAACTAACTGTTTTCTCATTTTTACAACATTTTTTATCTTTTTGTTTGTCATGATTTTCTTCTCTATTACGAGAATTTTTTTTAAGATCTGCATAAATTTTTTAAAGATCTACAGAAGTTTTTTTTAAACCGTTTGTGAATTCTGCCCAAGAATTCTCTACTTGCTGAAGCTTTTGTTGAATTTTCCCAATCTGCTCAATTCTCTTGGGATCTTCACGTAATGACACATAGTGTGGTAGTTTATGTCCATAGGCTTGTAAACTACGTTCGTAGGCTTGTAAAACAATGTTATGTGCCATTGCTTCAACTTGTCCTCAATATGGCTCTGAATATGGCTCTGATACCACTGCAATAGCGGAATTCGTAGTTTTGAATACTGTAGCAGAAGACTTGTATGCTTGTTGACTTTGATAGCATAAATAGCTTTAATTATAAAAATACACAAGAGGTATTTATAATAATAATATTTTATTGATAAGATATGACATGATTGAATGATTACAATGAGGTCCCGCTTTTATACCCATGCAGGTACCTTTTCATGAATGTGCATGTCTTTTCATTAACCTAATGATTATTTAACATAATCCTAATTGATTATTTAACAATTACATTTAATTCTATTTATTCTATTAATGACTATATTTATCACCTAAGTTATGAATTAGGTTCATAACACTTGATTTTGATGTTACTAATAATGTTTCAGAGTATGAAGCCTTTCTTCTAAGTTTAGAGCTAGCTAGAAGTCTTAAAGTGCATAATCTATGTGTTTTTAGTGACTATGAACTCATAGTTAGACAAGTTAGGAATCTTTTACAAACAAAGCATCCTAGGCTTAAGTCTTACAAAAATAAGGTTTGGGATTCAGTGGAAAATTTCTTTAATTCATTTAATATTACAGTTATCCCTAGAAATGAGAACATTCATGCAAACTCCCTTGTTGTTTAAGCTAGTTCATTTAAAATTCTAGACCAAATGCAAGTGCAATATCAAATTAAAATCAAATATAGGCCATATATTCCTGAAAATATAAAATACTGGCAAATATTTGAAGATGATAAACAACTAAAATATTTTCTACAAGTTATTTATGAATTCTCTATTTTCCAAATTGAAGAAGATCAATCAAATATGAATGAACTTATTAAAGAAAATGAAACCTCTGATTTAAATTCAAAGATGGCTGACCATAATATCATTCAATTGTCAATCAATTTTATTCCTAAAGGTCTAGTCCCTCTAGAAAAGTTATTTGACCAGAATGATGTTCCCAAGAATCCACTATCAAATTCACTCAAAGAGGATATTTAAGAATCTAAAATTGGGACACTTGAAGATATCAAGAACATTCAAATCTATGCATCTCTACCTCAGGAATTAAAAACTGAATATCTGAAACTTCTTAAAACTTATAAGGATTTTTTTGCTTGGTCTTATGTTGAATTAAAAACCTATGATACATATCTCATTGAGCATAAAATTCCATTAAATCCTAAAGAAAAACCCTATAAGGAAAAATTAAGAAGAATCAATCCAATCTTTCTCCCTACAATAGAGAAAGAACTTAAGAAGTTACTTGATGCTCAAATCATAGTTCCATTAAGATACTTAGATTGGGTAGCTAATTTAGTTCCTGTTAGGAAAAAGAATGAGGAAATTAGACTTTGTGTATACTTTAGGAACTTAAATAAGTCATCCTTAAAAGACAACTACCCATTAACCAAAATGGATCGGTTGATTCAAAAGGTTTCAGGTGAAAATAGACTTTCAATGCTTGATGGTTTCTCTAGATATAACCAGATAATGGTGAGTCCAAAAGACAAAGATAAGACTGCTTTCGCCACTCCTTGGTGTAAATTTATGTATGCCAAGATTCCCTTTGGATTAACAAATGTCGGAGCAACATTTAAGAGAGATATGGACTTAGCTTTTGTGGGTAAGACAAACAAATTTGTTGTTATATATCTTGATGACCTTACTATATTTTCCAAATCAGGTAAGCAACATTTAAAACACTTGATGAATGTTTTTGACAGGTGTAGAAAATTTAGGATATCACTCAATCCCAAGAATTATTTATTGTCTATCAGAGAAGGAAAATTGCTCGGTCACATCATTTCTAAGGAAGGAGTGGTAATTGATCTTAAAAGGTTTAATAAATCCAAGCACTTTCATTGCCTAGGAATAAGAAGGGGATCCAATATTTTCTTGGCAAGATTAACTTCCTGAGGAGATTCATTCCTAACTATGCTGAAATAGTTAAGAATATATCTAATATGATAAAGAAAAATCATGAAGTTAAGTGGACCGTACCTGCTAGGCATGCTTTTAACTAGATTAAAAAGGTCATCTCCGAAGCCCCTACTTTAGCCAATCCTAATTACTCTGAACCCTTTAGCATGTTTTCCTTTGCCTCTGAAACCACTTTAGCTGCTGTCCTTTTACAAAAGAATGAAGATGGTGATGATCAACCTATAGCCTTTTTCGGTAAAGTCATGAGAGATGCAGAACTTAAGTATGACATTATTCAAAAATAAGCTTACTCCCTAGTCCAAGCTTTAAATTCCTTCAATCAACCATTACTGCTTATGTTCCCAATGGTGCTGTTAAAACCGTCCTAACTGAACCAGACACTGCTGGGAGAAGAGGAAGATGGATTACCCAAATCCTTGAATTTGATCTTAGTATCGAAACTACAAAGTTAGTAAAGGGTCAAGGTTTGGAAAAAATGTTAGCTGAATCTAATTGTAAAGTTTTGGGGATGAATTCTATTTTTGAAATTTCAGAGAAGAATACACAAGGACCTTCTCCAAAATCGCAAGGGGTGAATCCAAAATAACCTTATCTAACTGCAGAAGGGAATAATCCACAAGAACCTTCCCAAGATTCAGAAGGGAAGAACACATAAGAACCTTCATCTTCAAATGAATCAGTTCCTGTTCATATTCATAAAAAAATCTTGCTGTCAGAATGGTATTATGATATTGTACATTTGCTTATTAACTTTGAGTCTCCTAGTCAATTTTCAAAAAATCAATGTAAGACACTAAAGTTAAAAGCTGTAAAGTATTGTATCATCAATGCAAATTTATAATGGAAGGATCCACTCAATATCCTTTTTCTTTGCTTCACAGAAAGTGAAACAGAAGGAATTATTGAGCAGTTTCATGCAGGTATATGTGGTGGACACTATGCCTAGAAAGATACAACATATAAAATATTGAGAGAAGGATTCTATTGGCCTACTATGTTTGCACAAAAAGGAGAAAATGTTAGAAGTTGCATTCCATGTCAGCTGTTTGCTGGAAAGCAAAAACTTGCAACACTTCCATTGGTTCTAGTATTAGTTTCAACGCCTTTCTTACAATGGGGATTGGATTTCATAGGGGAAATTCATCCAGCATCAAGAAACCAGCATAGATGGATATTAACGGCAACAAATTACTTCACCAAATGGGTAGAGGACATTCCAATTAGAAATGCCACAGACATTGTAGTGATCAAGTTCATTGAAGAAAATTTTTTGTCCAGATTTGGATGTCCTTAGTAAATAGTAATTGACAATGCAACAACATTTGGTAGTTTGAAAATGATTGAATTATGTCAAAAGTATAAAATCTTATTACATCATTCTACTCCTTACTACCCACAGGGAAATGGTCTAGCGGAGTCATCAAATAAGAGCCTGGTCAAGGTAATCAAGAAGACATTAGAAGGTCATAAGAAGAATTGGGACTGTCACCTCATCTATGCAGTTTGAGATAACATAATATCTCCAAAACGATCTACAGACAAATCTCCATTTCGGTTGGTTTATGGTAAACAATTTTTCCTACAAATCTAGCTTTCCCTGTTTTGAAGTTTTTACAAGAAGTTAATGAAGAACCTGATGATTTTTCTAGGAGAATCAATCAGATTATTGAACTAAATGAAAATAGGGATGAAATTCAGTACATGCTAAGGAAATATCAGAACAAAATGAAAAGTATCTTTAATAGAAAAGCTATAGAAAGAGATTTCAGGGAAGGATATTTGGTATTGAGGTGGGATTCTAGGAGGGAAGAAAGAGGAAAACATGGAAAATTTGAAAACCTCTGGTTTGGACCTTTTAGTATTGTAGAAGTCAAGGGTAAAAATACTTTCATCTTGCATAAATTGGAAGGATTATTTTCTTCATTGCTAGTCAATGGAAGATACCTGACTCACTACATTCAGTACTAAAGATGAAGAAGAGTGATTCACATTCATCATTGTATATATACCAATTTGTTTAAATTTTCAAGTATGTTTGTTTTATCATCAAATACTCCATTAGCCCGAGGAGAAGGCACTTGGATTTTCTTGTTCTCTGCATCCTACAAGAGCAAGCAGTCCCGAGTTGGAGCCAATGTTGTAACATTTTTTGGTTTTGATAAGGTAGCATTTAAAAAAAAATGAAAATTAAAAAATGTTAAGTTTGGATATGAATAGATAAAAACAAAAATGTTAGGAATCATGAAAAATTATTCATATCATAAAATGTTAGGATTAGATTGCTCTAAAAAATGAAGGCAAAAATATAAAAAATGTTAGGCATAGTTTGAAAAGCAATAAAAAAAAATTTGCTTAGTTTAAATAAAAAGAAAAGAAAACAGTGGCAGCTTGTTTAAATGTGCCCAAAATTTTATTAGAAGATAAATTATGTTTAAATTAGTTGATCGCTTTCAGTTAGTGGTTAGTTAACTTTGTAATAAAGCACATTTTTCCTTTTTATCCAAAGTCCACAAGCGACAAAGAATTTTTTTCCTACTATGACTAAGGATTGAGTAAGTTTCGACAGTTGATCTCTTCCCCGCCCAGATCAACAGTGGGGAAGCCTTTTCGCAACCCCCTTGCACATTTCTTATTAAAAATGGGACAGGGGGTCCAAAAATTAGTATTCCAATGGCGGGCCCTCATCTATGTGCCACCTCCACAACACTTGACACCCCCTGCTCAAAACCATTTACCGCCGCCTACCCCCTCCGAAATCCACTTTCCTCCCATCGACGGTTTTGAATTCCACCAACGATATTTGAAATTTCTCCACTGACCGTTTCTCGATGATGAATAAAATACTGACACCTATACATTCCGTTAAAACTTTGCTCCCTTACTGTTTCCCTTCCCGTCCCGTTGGCCCGCTCCATAACCATTGTCTAGCCATTCGATCGCCTACCGCTCCTATACCGTTAGCATTAAACCTCCACGGTTAGATTTTCTCAACAACCACCCATAACAGTAATTTGAGCATGATTATAGATAAATCCTCTCCATTCCATCTACCACCTTTGATTCATTTACTATTTTTTGTCGAATTGCAGGTTTTGCAGAAGATATATTTGTGCTAACAATTCAGCTATTTGTCACCTTGTCAGACAAAGATTTCTTTTGCAGAGACTGCCTTACATATGTTATTAGCTTAACATATATATTTCTATTATTTTCCTCTGTAGATCACATGGCCCCCAAGTGAAAAAGGGAAAAACCAATCTCTAAGGAAAACCCTGCTTGTTCTACCTCGGTTGATCTCGACCATGTCCCCTTGGCTGATTCATACTTAAAATTCATTGACACATAGTGCGAATTAGAACTTCATGAATTGCACCTGTGGCTAAAACAAAAGTATCTGTATCAACAAGATGATATTAGGTTATGGGAGTCCCTATTGCCTCTGTTTTCATTCCCTCAAACCGATGAATTCCTTGACCTAGTCACTTGGTGCCAAACCAGGTATGATCCTATCAAAAGAACAGTGGTAGCTTAGAATGGAAACATTCTGATATATATCACTCTAGAAACCATAAAAACATGTTTTTGATCCCACAAAATGATTCTCTCAACCTTTGGAGTTATATCATAAGCTCACTTTCCCTTAGAGAGCACAAATATTTGAAAACTTCCTTCTCGATGATGCTGAACTGCCAAAGAAAAAGCCTCCATACCCATACTCCATGTTTCCTAAGGCTACCAGACACATCATTTCATTACTTTATTGTTTATTAGGCTATCCAGACGACATAAAAGTGGATGAACCTATCCTTGGTTACTTTTGCATCTTTTCCAAAGACTATCAGCCTGCATTCATGTACAATTACAACCAATTCTTGGTTGATAATATGCATGTGTTACACAACATTTTGTCACTGTCCCTGCAATCCCCATATTTCACATTGGAGGGTAATTTATGTGACTAATAATGAGTGTCATGCCTTTCAAAGACCATCATTGTATCCCTTTACATGAAAGTAATATTCCTTCTGTTGACAATTCCCTGAGCAGAGCTTCAGAAACCCCTGTTTTTGTCTTGGCATGAGTAGGCAGTTCTGCCCTCGCGCCAATGAGGAAGATTAACATTGGGACTCGTGCCAGTTAGCGCTCTGTCCTAGTTAGCCTCTCGTGCCAAGCTGTTTATGGAATGTTTTTTAAAAATAGAGGCAGAGATTCCACTCTAACAACTCCGAGGATGAGTCATTGGGAGTGGTTGGACTGAATAACCACAGACTCCCTCCTTTAGTTTAGGGTATCCACCTCTTGCAGGAACCTCTTAAAGGATAGGCCTCCCTTCCACCTTTGTAGGGATTCCAACCTCCTCCTTTTCCTCTATAAAAAGAAGCTATCTCTCCTTACATAAGCTAGCTGAACATGGAGAATTGAGTATACTATAGCTGAACTATTGAAGAGATAGAACAAGAAGGAACTTTGTTGAGAGAGCTTAAGTCCATGCCCTCATCCCGTCTAAATCCCCTGATGAGCATCTGAGACGCGCTTCGGCTGAACCTCGCTGGAGGAGACTGCGACGTCAAATCTTTGGTTGTAACTCTTCCTTCTATCAATACATATATGTGACTATTATTTGATTCCAATTTTGTGTTATGTTATATGTTTAATGCAATATGATTAGACCTCTTTGGCTGGCTAGTAGTTATGAATGAAGTTATTATGTCGTATGCTGTTCTTGTTTGCTGATCTATGTGCAGGTATCCGAGCATGACTGCAGAAGGATTGTGACTTGCCGAGGCAGAAGCGAGAGGCCACCACCACTACAGCCACGACGACAGCATTGGATTCGAGGTAGGTCGATCTGCTGTGTCCTCTTTTCATTCAGTAATTAGGAATCAACACTCTAGCATGTCTCTTTGTTTCTAGACCACTCTAGGGCTAGAGGGATCGTCTTTGTCTGCAGAGAGGATTTAACTGCTTAACAACATGGAAAATTGATGAACATAACAACCCAAGAATTTTTAAGTACACATATGTACTTATTCATATGTTTCTTTTTCATCAGGGGGATTCACTTCCAATCACATTGCATAAGCAATATGATCAGGGAATTAATCAATCAATAATTCATTAGAAAAAATTGGTCATATCCATTTCAAATAAGTTTTATTTTGCAGATTTCATCGATTCATCCATCCATCCAGTTGACCAACTTCTAAGCAGGAAGAATGAGCCCAAAATTGGCCAAGACATCAAAAGAAATTTTCACTTTAGTGATCAGGTTAAAACCGAAGACTAGTATTTATACCATAATTACATAGAGATTCAAGTATATGGCTTTGAGCTGGCACCATATAAACTTCCCAAATATTTTCCAATGAGAATCTCTTTGGAATATATTAGGCAGATGATTAACATGGATGAATTACATTTTGTTTTAGGGAAGAGAAAATCACAGTTTAAGATCAAATAAAAAATAGGCTCCTTTATATGCAATACCAGATCAACAGGGATTGAGGCAGATGCCATCCTTAAAATAATGAATTTCCAGCTAAGCATCACTTGGTCTTATGATCTTTTCAACAAAATTTCAAACCTAAGTGTCGAGTTGAAGACAACTCCATACAATCATACACCTAAGCCTGAGATTGAAAAGTTTATGAATTAGGATCAATGGACATAGAATATATTGCAGAAGGCAGAGGAGCAGATCCTTTCCACATCTACTCTACAGATTCCAATTTCCCAAGACAAACAGTAGAAAAGTCCCAAAGAAGAAACATCAACTTTTGTAAATATTGTCAAATAATTCAAAATTCAGCAAAAGAAGCAGAAGATTGACTTTACTATTTGTATAGAGCGGAGCCAAAAAGAACCAGAAATTATAGACTTGGGAGATGCAGAGGTATCTACAACAACATAAGGGAGTGTTCCCAATACTCCATAATCTTCTTAAATTTCTCAAGAGCCTATGGAGATCATTAAATCAGTTGGAACCAGTACACCAGATGATTAGAACATATTCTCTAAATTCTTAGAGATTAAACAGAGGAATGAAACCTTAAAGGCCAATGTTTACAGTTAGTTTTGGAAGTAGAATTCTACACCAAAACAGAGGTTGTTGACTGCTTTTGATAGTGAAAAGGGAAGGATGCATATGTATTTTCTACAAGCCCAAGTCCCTTTTCCCAAATCTCCATTTGATTATAAGAAGACAAATTTCTCATTTGATGCAAATCAGATTCATCCCATAGACCATATGGACATGCATAGGAAATTTGGAGAAATGCTCTTCTCTACCATGACTAATACAACCATGACATTGTCTAAGTTGAGAACAAATTTTTCAAATGTACAGTCACAACTCAAAATAGAAAAACTTTCCTCTTTAGCTAAAGACAATAAGTTAAAGTCTTTAGAAGGTATTGTAGTCAAAATTGGGCATGACCCAAAGGATTGTAAATCTATAGAAGATATTTTAAAGAAGAAGAATGCAGAAATTACAGCTCTTCGAAAGCAGCTAAAGTTGCATTCTATAGAAGACCCCTATACAAAGGAAATAGAGGAGGGTGAGAAAAATAGAGAAGAGATGCTCAAACTCATCATTGAGCAGAACATTCAGATAAAGAAGATGGAGGAGAAAATTAAAGGATCTCTTAAGGAAAAAGAACAGTCAACACAACTTGCCATTATCCCAGTTGCAACAATGCCTATTGCAGTTGCAGGTATAGAGCCAAGCTCTTCATAAAAAATAATAGAATATACATAAAAAATAGGTGATCCAACTAAAATTGCGCAGGATATGACCTTACAGAAACAAGAGAATGAAAAGCTTCTAGAGAAGTTCAGAACCTTGGAAACCCAGAAGATAAAAAATGACACCCTGTACATGGAAGAAATTCAGAAGTCTCACAGATTAGCACTGGAGGTTAAAAAGTTAAAAAGTGAGCTTCTAATCTCAGACACCTTGGCACAAGCTAAGGAGAGCATCTGGACCGAAATAATCCAAGCAATGATAGAAGTATGGCCATCCATACAAATCATTTTTGAGCAGGAGGAATTAATCAACAAGTGAAAAATGGTCATTGAACAAGAGAAGGAAAAACTCAAGAAGAAACCTGCAGAGGCATCAGACATGATTAAAGTACTGAATTTAAAGAGTAGGGCAGAATTGGAGCAGATCAACATTACAAAAATAACAACTACTATGCTGGAAATCAAGAAAGTATTGTAGAAGAAGAATTTGCTCAATTAATTAGAGACTAAATGTCAAACTTTGGACAATATTGTCCAAAGATTTCACATTAATTTTAATCTGATAAATTATAGGGGATTGCCCGGATTAGAAGCTCCCAATGAAAAATTTCTCAACTTGGAGGAGTACTGCAAAAATCTCTACACCATTTCTATTGACAAAGCTAAGTTTGCAGGAATTAAAGGCCATATGACAGGGAAAGCTTTACCAGAAGTTTTATATTTTGATTTGATAATTAAGCATGAAATCAAACATCTCCTCATTAGTAAGCCTACTTTTGTGAGATACACAGAAGTAGATGAATTTTTCAGAAAGCCAGTAAATATGGAAAATTCAAGTCAGGACAAATGGGATCACTTATGTGAAACCATCGAGTAAATTTTTGTCTCCAACAACATGCCGGAACAACAACATTTTTTGGGCCACATCATCAACTGTTTCCTCAAAGACAGTGACAAGTCACTCATTAGTTTTTGTTTTCCTACTATTTGATACTATTTATGTAATAAGTTTAGATACTTCTAAGTGATAAAAATTCATATAAACAAATCTCCATTTGAGTTATTAAGGGTTTCACCCTTGGATGAGAATTTGTAAGCAGAAGTGTATGAGATTTCTGATCATTGATGATAAACAAAAAGATTATGGATTTATTTCAATTAGTTTGTCTCCTTGTAAGATTTTCTAGTATTCATTTCATTCTGTTTTCTTCATAGGATTTTTATGAAGATAAGTAGGTAAGAAAAAGTTGTGTTTCAGTCTATCTTAAATCCTCTGAAGGTATAATCCATTTTAGAGATTGACTTATTTAACTATTTGTTTTTATAAGTCCCGCTATATCAATTAATTGTCACTAATCTTCATAATGTTAAATATTTTTTGTTAATTTGTTAAACATTGTTTGACAGTCTTTCACACTTATGATAAATTAAACATTCAATCTGAATATTTAACTGATCATATTTTCTTACAGTTTTTGCCTTCACATATGCAAAATTAAATCATTATTTGAAGTAAAGCAACAACCCTTTTCTTAATAGTTATATTATCAAAAGTTTAAAGACATCTGTTTTCATTTTCTTAGTAAATTGGTCATCCAAAATCCCGATTTAAAACAAAAAAAACATTATAGATTCTCTGGCATGATTAATTGACCTAGAATTATCTTAGAGGACAACGCCTAGTTTCTCTGCAAAAAAGTAGTGAAAACTAGGGTTTGAGTGAAAATGTTAGCAATGAGGGATATGAATGATGTGTAGTGATTTGATAAGGCATATGAGTGACGTGTGAAGGTTTGTATGTGATGAAACGAGGGGTTTTCCAACTGAAGCAAGCTAAACATCACAACAATCCAAAAACGTAGTTGAAAACCCTAGAAGAGGAATCCACCCTTTGTTGAAGAAATTCACTTGAAGAGAGATAAGGGATGTTCACTTACTGGTTTGGAAGCACCTGAACGTTTTAGTAATGATTAATTTAACCTTTGATAGCTTTTTGTTTCTTGGAAGCGAAAAGTGTAGCAGCTGCCAAAAGTGTAGCATGGCTGCCCCAAAAGCGTAGCATGGAGCAGAAGCATAACAAAGGGTAGTTGGATCGGTTTCTGTAGGTTGTATTCAATATTTGGATAGCTATGGAGTGTTGTGAGTATGAGAGAGGAGATATTTTGAAAACTAAAGGATGAAATGAACTCAAAAAACTTCATTTCCCTTTATAACTCACAAATTTTGATTTTTGTTTTTAGTGAAATCAGAATCACTTTTGAGAAAAATTTATTTTTGAAAAAACTTTGATCATGTAACATACTTCTTGAGAAAAGAAAAATTGCCTTTGATTTATTTTTCCTATCTTTGCTAACTCCTAATGAAGGTTATTTAACTAATGACAATGACCATTATTTGCCTTCTTCATGACATGATTTGGACATTATGATGGAAAAACAAAATAAGCCTAGACCAGGACCTAGATGAGGGCATGTTGAATGATATATGGCCCTAGATTGATGATGAATGACATGAACTTGAAATTTTTGATGACCATGAATAGGTGAAGGGAGTAGCATTCACACCTAAACAACATTTAGTGAAAAACAATTATTTGAGAATGTATCCGAAAACATGAAATTTTGACCAAGGACCACTACCAAATAACCCTGAGATAGTGTATTTGATCACTGAACTTTTAGACACTAACATTGGCTCCAGCTGGGGATGGTAGCTCCTTCAGGAGGTGTCTAGAACACCATATATTAAGCAGCCTCATCCATTGGGAAATGGAGCAAAAAATGACTGGAAACTGAAGAAACTTTGACATACTAAAAAGAATAACTAAAATAGAAAATGACTTTGACTCCAAAATTTACTTGACTTTTTGAACTTTTAAAAGAAAAAAATCATCTAATCATAGAAGCCTCATGGCCTTCTCTTTGGGCTTCAAACTTCTACGACAACTTCCTTATTCTTTGATAACAAATAAAATGATATTCACAATGAAAGTGAACCTTTTTCTTCAAGATCATGAGAGATAATGTTTGAGGAACCTACCATTCACTGGTCCTCACAGAATTTCCTTCCCATCAAGATCTTCTAACAAAAATGCCTTATTACCCCTGAATTTTGTAATCTTGTAAGGACCTTTCCATAGGTTATGAAACTTACCATGCTTGCTGTTTCGGGAAATAACTCCCTAGAGGTCGTTGGGTCAAAACCTCCACAGATCAGGGCATGCTATTCAAGAAGGACTCACACAACCACACTTGTACGCTAAAAACTAGATAACATTGATTGTAGAACTCACCCTAGATCCTATGTTTGATGTAGATCCTGCAGGGTCCAAACCCCCAACAACCCTTCTTCCTCTTCAACCTGAAAATCAAGAAGAAACGTGCACGGAAATCTAGTTGTACAACATATATTTCTCCTAAATGTCAGTGTAATCCATGTGAAACATCATATAAACAATAATAAATGCTTAATTAATAATCTTTTCACATATGCAAGCAGATATTAACACGTGAATTCGGGAACAAGATGGTTCTTCTTCATTACGAACAGCATGTACAGTAATAGAAAGGTGGAGAGATCACCTGAATCCTTCCACGATCTTTGAACAGATCGTCGTCCGGATCCGTCCCGCCCTTGCCTCGCTAGGATACTTTCAAGACTTGTGCACACGAGATGACATATAAGCTGATGAACATCTCCAGGAAACAAGGGTTTCCTGTAAAAATCTGGGAAGTGCAAGAGGCACGGGAAATCAGACTTGAATCGGGCTCCAACAGAGTATAATATCTATAATTTTCCTCTCTCCCTTAGGCCATGCATATGAGGGGCTTTTATACTCCCTCAAAGTAGTTTCAATCAGTTGGAAACAGTTGGCCACGGGCTGGGGTGGTTGAATTACAGGAATAACCATCAACCCAGCCTCGAAAATAGGGATTTTTATATATTTTTTAATGATTTTAATGGCATACGTGGAAAAGTATATATGGACTCACGTATATACGTGGAAAATTCTGGGCATACCCGCGTATGGGATTTGAAACACTGTTTTTTATGAACTTTTATCCAAGTCTATGGGAAAGGGTGCCCAAGGCCAAAAATGCTATCATGAATCACATGAGGGTGAAAAATGATGCTATAACAGATGCCCCCTAATATATGAGGTTAGAAGGGGTACATGATGGCCGAAATATATTATGCACATGAAAAGAAATTCAGGAGGACAAGAGAGGACTTCACCAGATTTCAGCCTGCCAAAAACCAATGAAAGAAAACAGAGACTCAACTCATGTGTGAGGCGGGCATACCCATGCTCGGTCAAAAATATATCCATATAGAAAGTACAGAATAGATCCAGAATGTATACAAGTATAGCTGAACTGAAAGTACACAATGAATCATCTGAGCACGCCCCGGAAGTATAAGTCGGAATCAATGTCCAAGTATCACATATATCAAACTAATCAATAATGTTGAAAATGGATGTCTGATCAAAAAAGTAACTGAATCTCCAGGTACCAAATCATAAGGGGTGGAACACATGGTACAATCACGCAACTCGGGAGCCAACATATAGGATGCTGCTGTACTGACACTACAACATATAAAGGTGGACGACATCACTGGCAGAAACTGAATGGACTGTCAAAAGTGAACCGAAAAATGCTGATGCAACCCGAGGTCTTCACCGATCTCGACGGCACAATTCTACACAATGGGAATAAATGAGCTGAAGTCGACCATGTGAGAAATCGTTGGATTACCGGTCAATAATGTATACCGTTAACCAACGCAAGACAACCCACCAATAATGAAAATGAGTGTCAAGGTGCCCCAGTACAATCTAACAAGTGTGAATGAATGAGTTGAAGTCGAACACTTGGAAGAATCTACCAATCAAGAGGCAATGATGAATCCCCACTGTCGATAGCGAAGAGTCTGCCACTGATGACTGCAAACCCTAAGGTACTGACAAAAAGACTCTAGATCTTGTTCCCAGAGCAATGAGTCGGAGTCGATGGGAAAAGATCTGCTGGAAGGAAGGCAATAAGGCATCCCACATCAGTCCAGCGCGAGTGTAACCCGCAGGCCAAGATTTGGAAGGAATCGGACGAAGTAGAGTGATGGAACCAAAACCGAAGTACGTTTCCGACATGCACAAGATGAAGCTAGCACATGGAAGAAACCCTCTGAACCAACCAATAATGAAAGCTGACACAGAGGCGAGATATCCACCGATAGGGTCAAATGGAAATCAAGGTACTGCACGAATCCCAAGTGTGATAATGTATGCTGACGTCGAACACAAGGAAAACCACTCAGTCAAAGACCCATAATGATGATCAAATGCTGAGCACAAGGTCACCTATCAATGATGGAAATAGGGCTGGGGTGCGGCTCTAGGTTTGCTCTCAGAGCAATATGTCATAGTCGATAAGAGACAAACCCGCTGGCAAGAAGTCAATGGAGACCTTCTCAAACTAGCACGAGCAGAAGACCAAAACATCTAATGTGATAGAACAAGATACTGACAAGACCGGGAAGGCCGACTGAATAATGAGTCAAGAGACACCGCAGGATGGCCGACTCTGGTTAGACTTCCCTTGAAAAAAAGCACGACTCGTGATGACCATGGCAGTAAAAAATGACACTGTATAAGTCTGTTATGCAGGAGGCAAAAACAAACTCTCCATATGATTGGAAGAGATAACCAATCGGGGGAGGACTGACTAGTGAAACAAGGCAAAAAGGCTGAACCTAGGTCAAAACTAAAACCATCCCAAATGAAGGAAATACATAAGTGTATGTGCTTTGTTCAAGGGTGACAAATTGACACTGTACTGCCATCAAATTACGAAGTAACATCCCGTTCCCGCTCTTTTTGTTATATTTGATTTTTTTGTCTTTTTCATATAATAAGCCTGAAAAAGAATAAAAGAATGCTATAGTACAATGGATAGAACGAGTATCAAGAAACAGATGCACTAGTTCCTGGGATAGGAACAATCCTATGCTCAATGCAAGGTGGCGGAAACTGGTCAGCGATACTCAAAGGAATGTTCCATCCATGGGTAAAAAGGGTGTCAAGTCGCGATAGCTAAGTGCATGCAATGGTTAACTTGTAAAAATAGTCAAGGTCAAAATATGGCTTAAACATCAAGTCCAAATGAAGCCAGCTAAAGGCCAAGATAAACAAGTAGCCAATATGCAATGCAGTAATACAACTCAACAACACCAGGGAGCCTCTAGAGTAATAGCCAGAATAATGATAGTGAAGAAGAAGAAGAATGAAGCTTCAACACATAAGTCACGGTGGGACTAAAGAGGACTCCCGAGCCTACATAGAACGCAGCATGGGCAACAAGTGATAATGAGGAACTAACTAGGAAGCCCATGTAAAGGAAGGCTCTACCACCAAGTCATGATTAAATAATCGGAGAGTGAAATGGGTGAAATACTCATGACCTGATGGGATCGACCCTATGGCAAGTGATCAGAATGGAGGCTAGTATGCAAAATGCAACGGAAAGTGGATTTCCTAACCTATATGCCAGTGAAGATCATATACTTGCCATGACGGGTCAGCAGTCATGGAACAAAAACCGAAAAAATCTCAACTTCATCAAAATGTACCTAAAAATATACCAATCTGGGCACTTCCAAGAATCTGGGTTATGCAGCTTAAAATAGATTGAAAAAATAAGGATAACAAGTTTTTGCAAAAATTTTCAATTTTTTGGGCATAAATACACATGTTACCTCATATTTGGTTCATTGTTACTTGCCGATTTGGAAAAAAGAGCTCTGGAGAAAAAGCTTCTTCTGTCAAAACAGGAGCAATCGACCGTCAAACTTCACCAAACTAGTCAGGTAAGCTCTTAATCCATCTTTGTCATCAATTTTGTCCGTTCATAAGTTTAAAATTTGGGAATTTCACCGTAGAAATATTTTTTTAAAATTACGGTTCTGCGCATACGCGGGTTTATATTGACCAAGCCGCGTATATACGCGACTGTGTACAACGAAAGTCGCGTATGCGCAACCCGAAATGAAAAAATACGTTTCTAATGGAAAAATTATTGAATTTGTTCAGGATGACTATATCTTGGAGAGAACGTGAGCTCAGTGCCATTGAAAATGAAGTAATGCAAGACCAATTATCGCTCAATATTCTCCGAAATTGTGGATTGCTCAAATTTTTCAAAATGCCAAATATGAAGAGTAATGTCCGGTTGCTCGAAATGCTTGTGAATTATTGGGAACCAGAGGAATACTGCTTCATAATAGATCAAATGCCCATACATATTGAAGTGGAAGACATCTATTTTATTACTGGACTCTCTTGGAGGGGAGACCCAGTAGATTTGCACGGTAAGCCTTTGGGAGGGCTCACAGTGGATGACTACGTCCACGTCTACTGTACAGAGTGGTCCAAGAAAGTAGGGACCCAAATTTCTATAAAAGATTTAAGAGAATTGCACATGAAAATTCTCCTTTTCACCATTGGAAGGGTAGCAGGATCTACTTCCTTACACCAGTCATCCAGGACTCAAATGAGTATAGCTGTGGAATGCTTAACTCATTTATATGATCGGTGCACAACTCTACTAATGAACATGAAGCAACAATTGACTTCGATCCGGAAAGCAAAAACAAAACATTTTGGATATGGTACGATCTTGATGACATTCTTCTTTGAGAAGATTCCTGGGCTTCGATCCAAAGTGATCTCTTCAATCAGTAGCCCAAGAGACCCAAGAATTGCCCGATGGGCAGATTTGATGAAGAGACTGGGGGGAAGTGAAGTTCCCCGAACCACTTGGGATGACGAGTTCTTCCAATGGTGGGCATAAAAAGTCATAGCAGTGGAGGACTACCCTTATGCTGGGATGGACTTCCACGGTGATCCAGACCTTGTCCTTCCACCTGGCGCGGCATGGGGCACAATTGGTAAAATTGCAATTTTTTAACTTATGTGATTTTTTGGATTTTTTCAATATATATGAAAAAATGTAAAAACATGTTTTTTGATTGAATTCCAAAATGACTTACAATATTATAATGACCATGATACAGATGTTGGACCAGTCCGTCCTGAGGGTTACCCACGACATAAGCGCCGTAGAGGCGAGGTGGATATAGTAGACCCAGACAGGACCCTCCACGCTGTACGAAGGAACTTGGAGGGGTTAACTCGCCAAGTACCTATGGCTGATTTGGAAGATCTGCCTGAGGCCATCCAGAGACGGGTGGTGGGGGTACCACGTGACTAGGTGCGGTTATTCCACCGAGTCGCTACTGCAGTCGTGTTCTATAGGAACACAAATTTTGGGCAGGGACCACAGGAGTAGATAGATATGATTACCGGATGATTGTATATTTTTTGATACTGAACATGATCGGGCATAAGCCCTAATTTTTTGTATGACTTATGGATCCAAATTTTGTATAGTTTTTTGAACACTCTAATGATATATATATACAACTATTTTTGATGTGATGTGACAAATGTATAAACATGTATGATGTTTTTTTATAATTAAATTTTAATGTATTGAATGATTAATATGCCAATCAATTGCTTGATTAGCTAATGAGTCTGCCATCCAATTGTCAGCTCGAGGAATATGAATAAATGTTAAAAATTGGAATGATCTTTGTAACAAATGTACCCTAAAAAACAACCGGAGTAAAAATGGATCTCGAACCCGATAAGTATTGTTCAACTGCGACACCACCAGCTGGGAGTCCAAGAAAACTACTAATGAATCAACACCCAAAGATATTGCCTCCGAGAGCAGATAAATAACTGCAGTGTATTCTGCTATATTATTGGAAGCAGGGCAAATGCAGACTCCTCTTGACACTAACAACTGACCGGATGGACGATGAAGCACCCAAGCCGCGGAAGCCAAGTTCCGGGTGTGTCTACTAGCACCATCGGCGAACCCAGAATGACTCATGACATTCGACACAACCTGCCAAAGAAGATAAAAAACATCACCATCACATCAAAGACCAAAAAACCAGATATGTATAAAACAAAACTACTATACAAAAAAGCAAAATTCTAGGCCGAAGCCTAGGCATAATACTTTTTCAAATAGAGCCCATTTCTAGGCTCCGGCAACTCATTTCCTTCGAAATCAATCAAGGTATATGCTCCTTTTTTAAGGAATTTTTTAACGATAAAGGGGCCATACCACATAGACTTAAAATTTCCTTCCCCCAGGGTATCTTTCTCCTGGGCATAGACCAAAACAAGGTCGCCTTCCGAGAAAACCCTAGGTTTGACCGCTTTATCGTACTGAACTTTGACTCGTTTCTTATGTGCCTCATTCATCGTGGTGGCATCTCGACGCTGCTCATCAAGATGTTCCAAATGAAGGAGGCGTTCTTCAAGACTAGAAGTGTCAGGAAGAAGCTCAACGGCTAACTTAAGAGAAGGGATCTCACATTCAATGGGAAATACAGATTCCAGCCCGTAAACTAGTTGAAACGGAGTAAAGCCAGTTGCAGTTTTCACTGACGTCCTGTATGCCCAAAGTGTATGATACAACATGATATGCCAATTGGATCAAGCTTTATTAATCGTCCTTTGAAGAATAGTCTTCAAGGATTTGTTCACGGCTTCCACTTTCCCATTGGCCTGAGGATAATACGGAGATGAATGCTCCTGCCGGAAACCTAATTTTAGAGCCAACTCAGCCATCATGCTATTCTGAAAATGACTGCCATGATCAGTGACAATCTCTCTAGGAATACCAAAACGAGCAATAACCTGGTTGAAAATAAAAAGAGCTGCCGTCTCACGATCATTCCCAAAAGTAGGCATAGCCTCGACCCACTTTGTAAAGTAGTCTACTGCTACAATAATGTACTTGTGACCTTTAGCCGAAGGCGGGTTATAAGTAGTATAATCAATACCCCACTTTGTAAAGGGATCGACAGTAATGACTGGAAAAAGCGGAGCTGGATGAGCGCGCATTTTTCGAGTATAAACTTGACATGGATGACACTTTTTGACCGACTCCATACAATATTTGAAAATTGAAGGCCAAAAGTATCTAGCACACAAGATTTTTTGAGTTGTAGCAAGCCTAGATAAATGACCACCACAAGCTCCATTGTGGCAATCATTCAGCATAGCCTCAGCTTCTTCGAGAGTTAAGCAACGTCTCAGGATTGAATGAACCCCTCGACAGTACAAAGCATCACCAATTATCAAGTAATTTTTAGCCAAGTGACGCAACTTACGACGCTCATCTTTCGAAAAAGTAGAGGGAAACTTCGCAGTCTAAAGATACACAATGATATCTCCATACCAAGGATCCTGTGGAGAGATAAGAAACAAATGTTCATCCAGGAAGGATTCATCATAGACTATCTCTTCTCCATAGGGCAACTCAAAGATTAATTCCGCGAAAACTAATGATTTCTTGGACTTGGCATACATAAACTCAAGATCAAATTCCTGCAAAATCACAATCCATCTATTGTATTTGCCCCCAATCACTCGCCTACTGAGAACAAACTGAAATGGATTGGCTGCTGCCAAAACATAAGTTTTTCGTAGAAGAATGTAATGTCTGAGTCGCTGCACAGCGTGAACAGCTGATAAAGCTAGCTTCTCTATCGGAGTATACTGGAGTTCAGGTCCTACCAAGCCTCGACTAAGATAGTATATAGCATGCTCTGCCAGAGCATCGTCCTCTTGAACCAGAACCATACCAATGGTAGACTCTGTTGCTGCAAGATACAAAAGGAAATCCCTGCTATAATCAGGTGGACTCATTAAAGGAGCAGAGGTCAATGCTTTTTTCAAAGCATCGAATGAGCGTTGAGGGAAGTCATCCCAAAAGAATGGAACTCCCTTCTTCAACAATCTCATAAATCCTTTGGTAACTTCAGCATAATTTACGATAAATCTCTGAAGAAAATTAGCCTTTCCTTGTAGACTTTGAAGTTGACGAATAGACGACGGGGGAGGCAACCGAAGTATTGCCTCAACCTTGAAGGGATCTACCCTAATCCCTTCCCTAGACACTATAAATCCCAATAACCGACCGGATGTAACCGCGAAAACACACTTGTTCGGATTCAACCTAATCTTGTAGAAACGACATCGTTCAAATACTTGATGGAGGTGAGCAGGATGATCAATTGTCTTTCGAGAACGAGTAGCTAAATCATCCAAATATGCCTCGATAATATGTTTGATGTCGTGGAAGGCATATGACATGGCCCGCTGAAATGTAGCCCCAACATTTTTAAGACCAAAAGGCATTTTCTTGTAAGCAAAAGTACCCCAGGGACAAATAAAGGCAGTCTTATGCTGATCTTCAGGACGGATAGTAATTTGATTATATCCGGAGAAACCGTCCATGAAGGAGAAAATCTCATTCCCGGCACACTCATCGATAATATGATCTATAAATGGTGTGGGGTAATTATCTTTCGGACATGCTTTATTAAGGTCTCTGAAATCAATGCAAACTTGAATTGTTCCTTGTTTCTTATCTATGGGAACAGGGTTTGAAACCCACTCTGTCAAAGGAACAAGGAAAATAAATACCACCTTGAGCAGCTTCTCTACCTCGGCTTTGATAGCTGCAGCCTTCCTAGGATTGACCGGACGAAGTTTTTGCCTCACAGGCTTAGCGTTTTCGTAAGTCTTGATCTCATGCTGGACAATAGATGGATCTATACCAGGCATTTCCTCATAAGACCAAGCGAATACATCCCTAAACTCTTTAAAGAGATCGGTGTAAATATGAATCTCTTTAGGGGAACATTCAGCTCCGATGAAGACATTCTCTATAACATTGGGATCCCTGGAAATGTTCACCGGGATAGTTGGAGAAATCACAGCCATGTTCCCTTCAGCATATACTTGTGTTGGTGCTAAAGGGTTCAGGACTGGGCGAACAGGACCAGGAGACAAAGGACTTGGAAAACTTGATTCAACTTCACTCAAATCAGGTAAAAAGTAAGACCAATGATGCAAATCATCCCACGGTCTATCTATACCAGTCATAGCTTCCAGGATGGCCTCTTCAGATGGAAGAGTGGTATCAAGGCAATCCTGGGCAGAAGAAGAACTAAGTGTCCAAGCCAGAGCCACATCGCCATCCAACTCATCTGGAGAAAGAGGAGCTGGAACGGACTCTGCAGAGTCAACAATAGATTGATAAGCAATCTCAGCTGCAGACATCAGAAATGCCATTCCACCCACTTGACCTTCTGGTAATGTGGAGGTAGGGGAAGGCAAGGTCCAAGGATCCGAAAAATAATGAGTTCTGAAGAACTCTCTTCGAAGAGGAGCCCTGGAGGATGAAATTGCATTTATATGAACGGTAGGAGGTGGAATATCAAAAGTACCCATCAAGGAAGAATACATTCCAACCCCTAAATTCTCAATAGGCGGTTTGGCATTATCCAATTTAGGGATAGTTGATTCAGTAGATGCATTCGGGTCTACAGGAGAATAGTCCAGTTGATCCACTGTAACAATCCTCCCTTCTTGAGGAAAAAAAATAATCTGAAATAATGAGGATGCAATAGCATCCATCTCATAAGTCCAGTTTCGCCCCAATAGAAGGTTGTAGTCCAAGCTTGCATCAACTATCTCAACCTCTATATTTACAGTTTTTCCCCCAACACAGATGGGCAAAGCTGGGATAATACCATGCGGTCTGTGATAATGACCATCAAACGCAGTCAGAAGAGTAGCAGATGGAACAGTTGTGGGAGATCCAATTCCCTTCCAACAAGTGAGAGACATCACACATGTGGAAGCACCCTCATCAACGACCGTCCGAAAGATATTGAATTTTCGGTACGATGATTTAATATGAAAAGCCATATGATGGGGGAGTCTCTTTTTAAAATTAGACATATCAAATGTAATCATAAGAGAGTTCTTTGGATTGACAACCCCAATAGCAGTGAGCAGAGTATTACGCTGAGCCGGATAAGACTGGAGCACCTCAAGAGCCGACATGGCACAAGGACTCTGTGCCAGATCTTCTACAATAGAGTAGTTCTGGGAAGCCTTAGCATTTGGATTAATCGTCGTGCGCTTAGTAGATGCTTTGGGAATCCAAGGTATAGGCTCAACAGTAGGCCTCGTAATATGAAGCGGCTCAGTAGCATCGGGAGCACCCTTGGCTTTCAAAGACTCATGTTCACCATAATCACGGGATCTTGTGGCGATATCAGCATGAGCACTCATCATGTATATGTTTGACGGAGTTTCCCCTTCCTGGGTGCCCCCTGAGGAAGCCCCAGTATTTTGATTCGTGCCAACAACTAGCTATTGCCCTTGGGGAAAAGGGTCTGTCAACACAGCCTGGGAACTAGAAGAACCCTGCTGAGCTAACAAGCGCTGCGCATCCTGAATTTTAGGGCAAAGGTGAGTAAGATGGTCTCCAGCACATAACTTGCATGGAAACTTCACTTTATTTTTATCCTTTGGACCCTCACCAACATTCTCGTTGGATTTATTTGCATTACCCTTCCCATTCTTGCCCTTTTTATTATTACGTCCCTTCTTCTTCCCTTCGGATTGTTGATTTCCTTTGGGGTTAGAAGTCTGAATGGAATTTATTGACAACAATTGAGAAGGCGATGACTCAGCAGGCACAGCCTGACCAGAAGAAGAAGATTGTATAGACAACTGCTGCAATTGACTAAGTAGGTTAGCTGCACCACTATTGATCGACCCAATAATTCCATCACCATGAGGACCGGGTTTAGTCTTGGACAAATATATTTTGGAGCGAGGAGCATTAGGAAAATATTTATGAAGGACTCCAGACTGAGAATATATCAATTCAAGCTGCTGGGCCCTGAAAATAGCTTGCTCCTTAGAAAATACCCCTGAGAGGGATACATCCTTAGAAATATCTGACTGCAAGGATTTCAAAAACCATTCCAAAAGGAATTCTCCTGGAATATGAGCTTTAATAAGCCTCTTCCTTCTCCGCCATTCCTGAATATGATCAGAAATGTGGGTTGCGTCGTCCTGCTTAAAATTAGCTAGGAGTTCAGTCCCGACATCATAACGGACAGGCAACTGGAAATGATTTAGAAATGTTGTAGCCAAATCTCCAAAAGTAGAAAAACTGCCCCCAGTTAACTCAATATACGACTTGGCAGCGTTTCCAGTTAAGGTGCATTGAAACAATCTCAACCTAATCGAATCCTTGATCAGGGAGTTAGATGAACACCATAAATGGAAGGTGGTGATATGGTTAGCCGGGTCCTCTCCATTCTTGCCTTCAAAATTTGGAATGTCTAAAGGTAGTTTGGTAGGAACCGGAGGCCACCCCAGACTATATTGGATCGGATCATTCGTCAATTTCGACAAATCTGGCATGTTCAACGTTGCCAGAAAAGGTAAACGAGGTGGAGCCTGAGGATTCCATCCTTGATGGGATGAATTCCCAACATTCTAAAAAGAGTACCCTGGATTTGATGAGGCACCAAGCTGCCAAAAAGAACTCGTAGAAAATGTTGGGCCAAAGGACCCAACATTTGGAGAAGGACCCCCTCCCAACGTAGAGTTACCAAAGATCGGACCAGTCCCCCCCCCGAAGTAATGAATGAAGAGGAAAGCCCCTGATAGGGGTTCCAAGCGTTAGAAATGGGGGAAAAATTCTGATAAGCACTCGACGAAGGGAAAGAAACATTCCCTTGTTGACCAACGTAAAACTGATTCCCTGCCCCCACTGCTATAAATACAGGGTTCCAACCTGTAAAGGTAGTCGAACTCTAACCTCCAGACCAAGGGTTAAAACTTTGAGTCTGAGAAGTAAAAGGAAAAGACCCCAAGGAAGGATTTGAACTAGGAATATGCCCAGTCCCGAAGGGGAACCCTTGAAAAGAAGCTGACCCACTAGCCATAGAAGACATGGGTGCAGACGCAGTTGCATTAGCGGAAAAGGAAAAAGAAGGAATCCCACTAGTGGGCATTCCAAAACAAAAGGGACTAGATTGAGAAGCATGTGCTTGGGTGAAACCAGAGCCAAACAAAGCAGTACTAGAAGCAATCGAAGATATAGCAATAGTGCCTCCACCTTCAACTGAAGCTGGAGTCTGAATGCCTGCAGCACTCACAGCCGAAGCTACGTTCCCAGTCGTGGCCATCGAAAGGTATGAATAAAAAGGAGGACTTTCTGGTCTCTCTGACTCAGGTCCGATGTACTCAACAACAAATGGATAATCAGGAGGAAGAGGAGATGGAAGTGATTGAGGAGACTCAGGTACTTCCTCTACTTCTATTCCTAACTCTCCCGGAAATAAGACTCTCGAGGTGAGCAGAACGCTCCTCTCGAAACCAATACCAGAACCAACTACGAAATCTTCAAGCCCTTGTGGAGGATCTCTATCCACTGCGTTAGATGCCACAGGGTGATATTCACCTGCTATGTTACTTCTACACCTTCTTGAAGAAGGCTCTGCACTCTCGGGAGATAACCCCCAGATTCTCCTCAATCGACGAGGCGCCTGATCAGCCACTTTAATAGATTTAATTAGACTCAAAAAAATATAAATCTAAGCAAACTAGGAGCAAAGAGCACTCACTACAAAAATCCCTTAGATACAACCAAGCAAGCAGCCTTCAGGTATTTCCATTCCGGGTGATTGGGATCGGACACCAAAATACGAGAAAGCGAAAAATAGGACCTCCCGAAAGTAGTATGGGATAATTACGAAGGTAACAGAAATAGTTACGCTGACCTCCTAACAACAGCCTTTGCCGGTGCAAGTACCCAAGCTTCGTCGGGGCACCCTCTAGAAGTACTGCTGGAAGTGATACGACATTTGCCTCAGGTACCACTGGTATTCCCCCCCGCAGTCACCTGTGTGGAACCTAGGAATGGCAATTATGGGCACCAATCCGTGTCAGAAGCCGGGTGGAACGGTCTTGAGGCAAGATCCAGCAAATCAAAGAGGGGGTATCTCTCCTCTCGGCCTTCACTTCCCCTCGCGCTTGACTCTCTGGAAGAGAGCTTTCCCGGTCCACCTAATGGAGTTATATTTCGCTCAATTAATAAACTTCTATGTTTTAGTTTGAGCGGCCTTGGAGAGTTAACTCTCCACTCACCTAATCCAAGGCCCTACAACCTAGCTAGTTGGTGTATGACACTTAATAAAAAACTTTCTAGTTGTTTTTAAATTAATGCGCTTATTTTAGTTAGCTGTTATATTAAGTCAAGGGGATATGGAAATGAAACTCGTGGTGTTTTATGACGCAGAAAAGAAATTAATGAAAACCAAACTACATGCAAATGCAGTAATTGCCTTTCGATGAAAAGAAATTTTTACACAGGTTCTACGAGACTAAAATTTTTTCTTTTCAGATAAAAAACTTCACACTGGCAAAAATTATGAAAAATACTAAATGCTTAAGTGCACCTAATGCAAATTACTAAGAGCATGCTAATTCTAAGGTGCAAAAACTATCAAAGCAAAGAGAAATTTCCAAAGAATCCTTCAGTTTTATCACGTTTCTGGTTGTCCACAAAGCTAGTTCCAAAAATTAGAAACTCTCAGTATAAAGACCAAAATATGCTCGAAACAAGAGAAAGAAAACAATGAAAATTCCCTTCCCAAATCAAGTTAGAAACTGAAGGCGAGAAATCTCAACAAAGCTTCAAAAGATGGAAAGAAACCAAAACAAAAATGCAAAACAAAAGCAAAGGCAAAACAAAATGTTTTTGAGCTTTTTGAATTTTATAAAAGAAGACTTCAAAGAGACCGAGAAAACTATCCAATTACCAAGCCAAACAATCTTTGAATTTCAAGCAGAACTTCAACAAAATGCTCCAAATCTTATAGTGCCGACTAGTAGCAAGATTTATGCGAGCAAAAAGGAAGACAAGAAACTCAGTAACTTAGCCCAGAAGAATAGCACAATCTTGCAGCAAAAAAAACTTCAAAGACCCGAAAATGACTCTTCAAAAATTGCAACAAGACCTAGTCACATGAAATCAAGAAAACCAACTAAAAAGTAGGCAAAGATTAAAGTGCTAAGAAAAACATAAAGTGAGGAAAGAGCATACGAGCAGAAGCTCTCTGTCCTGATAAAGCAGAACAACCAAGAATCTCCAGAAAGAGATCTTGGTACTCGAACCAGAAATGCAAGCACTAAAAAACAATATTTTCCAAATAAGCCAGTCTTCAACCAAACAAGAGAGAAAAAGACCAATAACCACTATCAACACAATCCAGAGACTATAAGGACACTGCAGGAATAGGTCACCACAGGTAGAAAAGACTAAAAAGTCAAGAAATCAAAAATTTCAAAATTTGCCCAGGCATACGCTACTTATCAGCTTTCCAACAAGCGTGCATACGCGCCTGTGTCAAAGGAAACCCACGTATACTCGACTTCCTTTAACAAAAACTGCGTGTATACGCGACTGTGTAGAGGAAAACCCGCGTATGGAAAGGTAAATGATGAAAAATAAAAATGATCAAGCCTGGATAAAGAACCAGGTCTTCAGTCTGACTGAGAAAAAAATAACTGGACTGGAAATAATGATTAAAACTGTTGGAAACCTTTACAACAGCTGAAACCACCCAACAGGGGAATCACAAGAATGTGATCCCCAGTGGAGTCGCTAGTTCTGTTTCGGGAAATAACTCCCTAGAGGTTGTTGGGTCAAAACCTCCACAGATCAGGGCATGCTATTCAAGAAGGACTCACACAACCACACTTGTACGCTAAAAACTAGATAACATCGATTGTAGAACTCACCCGTAGATCCTACGTTTGATGTAGATCCCGCGGGGTCCAAACCCCCAACAACCCTTCTTCCTCTTCAACCTTAAAATAAAAAAGAAACGTGCACGGAAATCTAGTTGTACAACATATATTTCTCCTAAATGTCAGTATAATCCATGTGAAACATCATATAAACAATAATAAATGCTTAATTAATAATCTTTTCACATATGCAAGCAGATATTAACACGTGAATTCAGGAACAAGATGGTTCTTCTTCATTACGAACAACATGTACAATGATAGTAAGGTGGAGATATCACCTGAATCCTTCCATGATCTTCGAACAGATCGTCGTCTGGATCCGTCCCGCCCTTGCCTCGCTAAGATACTTTCAAGACTTGTGCACATGTGATGACATATAAACTGATGAACAACTCCAGGAAACAAGGGTTTCCTGTAAAAATCTGGGAAGTGCAGGAGGCACGGGAAATCAGACTTGAATTGGGGCTCCAACAGAGTATAATATCTATAATTTCTCTCTCTCCCTTAGGCCATGCACATGAGGGGCTTTTATACTCCCTCAAAGTAGTTTCAATCAGTTGGAAATAGTTGGCCACGGGCTGGGGTGGTTGAATTACTGGAATAACCATCAACCCAGCCTCGAAAATAGAGAATTTTATATATATTTTCAATGATTTTAATGGCATACACGGAAAAGTATATATGGACTTTCGTATACACACGGAAAATTCTGGGCATACCCGCGTATGGGATTTGAAACACTGTTTTTTATGAACTTTTATCCAAGTCTGTGGGAATGGGTGCCCAAGGCCAAAAAGACAATCATGAATCACATGAGGGTGAAAAATGATGCTATAACACTTGCCTTTGTCTTCATTTCGAGCATCCCATTGAAGAACAACATCTCCTAATTTGAAATCATTAGCTTTTGTTTTCTTGTCATAGATCTTCTTGATTTTCTCCTGAAGCTTTGAAGTGTGATTGAAAACTTCTTCTCTTGACTACTGTAAATGAATCATTTGACTAATTCTTCACTGGATGTCATTTGGCTCACTGTCGATCTCTTGTATAATTTTCATGACTGGCACTTCTAAAGATGTGGGAAACCTTATGTATACACCCTAAACTAGCTGGAAGGGTGACATACTGACTGATCTCTTTGTTCTAACTCTGTCCGCCCATAGAACATTTATTAAATTTGGTGCAAATTTCTCTTATTCTCTTGCAACAATTTCTTGGTTAGGTTCACCAATGATTTATTTGACGATTCAACTAACTCATTGCCTTTAGGATAGTATGTTATAGAATTCCCAAGTATTATGTGATATTTATCACAAAAGTATATAATATTTTTGGACTTAAAGGTAGCTACATTGTCAGTGATAATTTTTTGTGGGCAGCCAAAACGAGACAAATATTGCTCTCCAAAAACTGAATAATGATGGTGTTTGTAGCTTGCTTCATGGGGATGGCCTCAATCCACTTTGTGAAGTAATTGGTGGCAGTGAGTATCCACTTATGCTAAGCCGATGATGGACGGTGAACCTCTCCAATGAAATCAAGTCCCCACTACTGGAAGGGTGCTTGAACTGCAATTGGTTTCAAGGGTCACGGTAAGATCTTTCTCTTTCCATGAAAAAATTGACACTCATGACAACTCATGAAAGTTTTGTAGACATCAGAAAACAAACTTGGCCAATAAAAGCCAACCCTCAATATATTTTTTCGTGTAGTCTTCGAGAAAATATGACCACCACAATCACCTTTATGAAAATTATTCATCACTTTTTCAACTTCACCTTCTACCAAACAGTTCAATAAAACTCCACCCGGATCTTTCCAATATAAAACATTGTTAAGGATGCAATATTTTAGAGCCTTAAACTTAAAAAATATATCTTTGATGCTGGGAAAACCGAGAGGAGGATTCAAATGTTGCAGCACATGAATAATATCAGCATACCATGGTGATGAAGTAAAAATTTCAGATACCTGAGGTAATGAATCAACCTCTTGCTCCTCGGATAATGCAACAACGAAATTGATGTCCAAGGCATGTAAATTTGAGTCCGTCATGAGCTTAGCCAAGCCTTGTCCTTTGATAAGCTTTGTAGGTTTGATTTCTAAGTCATATTCCAACATAGCAGCTATCCACTTGCCACACTGACCTTTAGGATCATTCTGTGTTAGCACATATTTGACAACAACGTTTGGGACATATGCAAGAACATGAGAATGAAGAATATAGACTAGAAAGTCCTTCAATGCTTTAACTAGTGCCAAGGCCTATTTTTCAATGATATTTTAGTTCAAGGTTGTGTCTCTTATGGTTCTACTAAAGAAGGCAATGGGATGTTATGTTTTCTGATCTTTCTTTTGCATAAGGACAACAACTAGAGTATGTTTAGAAGAAAAGGAGAAAATGATGAAATCAAGTTATAATCCGGGCTGATAAGACTAGGAGCATGAGACAACACAAACTTAACTTGATTGAATCATTTCTTTGTCTCATCGAACCATTTCACCTCACTGTCTTTCTTCATTATATCAATAATTTCTCTTAAATGTTCAACAAGGTTAGGAATAAACCTTCTCAAGAAATTGATTTTACCATTGAATTATTGGATTTCCTTCTTGCTTCTAGGATAGTCCATATTATGAATTGCCTCAATCCTTGAAGGATATATCTGGATGTCATCTTTAGATATGATATGACCAAGAAATTTCCCTTCTTCCATAGCAAACAAACTCTTCTTTGGATTCAACGATATGCCAAATTTTCCGCACTTCTGAAAAACTGTATTCAAATGCTGCAAGTGCTCTTCATCCGTCGTGGAAGAAGCTGTGATGTCATCAAGATAAATGACCAAAAATACATCATTTTCATTGAAAAACATGATATCCACCACTTTCTGAAAAGTTTCTCCTATATTCTTCAACCCAAAGGGAATTTTAGCATATATAAAAGTACCCTAAGGTGTTGTAAAGGCTGTCTTCTCTTGATCATCTAGATGAACTAAAATATGATTATACCCAGAATGCCCATCCAACAATGATAGTTTGGAAGAACCAACCACCCTTTGCAGAATATGATCCATCTTTGGAAGTGGGTAGTTGTATTTAAGTGAAAATTTATTCAGATTACATAAATCTATACATAAGCGAATCTCACCAGTATTTTTTCTTACTGGCACTAAGTTTGACATCCAAATTGAAAAATGAAGAGGAACTATAATACCATCAGTATACAACCTATTCACTTCTTTTTGAATAGAGGGAAACAAATTTGGATTCATTCTCCTTAATTTCTAGTGGAAATGATTCTGATCAGGCTTTAAAGGAATGGTGTGTTGAATTATACTCTTATCATACACTTTCATATCAAAATATTCCCATGTAAAAACATCAGCAAACTGAGACATGAGTGTTGCATATTTACCTTTCACTTTTGGACTCAAGGATTTTGATATCTTGACAATTTTGGGCTTCTCAGGAGTGACAATATTGAGGTCTTCCACTCCTAATTCTGTTGGCAACATTGTTGTCTTCCATGCAACATCATACTGATCAAAAATCTCCTCCAAAGGTATAAGACCACTTGGAATGGGGTTGTCTTTCAACTGTATTACCTTCATTTGTGTTGCTTGAATTTCTTGATCAGCTTCATAAAACTGAGTCTAATATGGCGTTATGGAGGATAAAATCATGGATTTTTAGGCTAATATAAAAAGGAGGGACCTCACTGTTAACACTGGAAAATCGTACAAGTAGAAGACGACATTATTTAATGTCAAGCAGAAGGATTTACAGAGCTGGAAGACATTATAGAATCTGGAAAGTATTTAAAAATCTCAAAGGTCTGAGTAAAAATCAAATTTGAGCAATTCGTAAATGCTTTTGCATGCATTATCCTCTGTGAAGAGTGCCTTTGCGTGCCTTATGACCTGAAATGTGCACAATCCTGGGAGTGGAAAAATGTCACTTTTCGGGACCACACAAAGCATACTCCAGGACAATGATTCCTCACTTGCAGCTGCCTAAGGACAGCCACCAAAGCCTCCTTAAACATCAAGTGAGCACACAATGGAATATTTGTAGCACACAAAGGAATCATACCCCTCTCTTGGGTCACCATCCATAATGTACCAAGAGAGGGAAGGAGGATTTGAATTCTCCTATATAAGGCCACCATGAGATGAAGAATGGGTGAACACATTGTTATGCTGGCTAGAATTGGCCAAGCAATACCAACAGTGCGTGATCCAAAGCTAAATATAGAGGGGACTCAATTGTTGGCCATCCAACAAGTTCAGTCCACCACAGTAGAGAGAGAGGGAGACTTTGCACCAAGGCAAGCTTGGGTAAAAACATCCTTGCATCGGGACTTAGAACCGATGTTCTAGGGGCCCTTTGGCAAGAGATTAAAGTTTCATCCTTATTTTCCTACCAGCACTCAATAAGAGGGGTCGACGAGCCACCATTCGTATTATTGAAGATGTTTGAATATTTTCAAAGCTCATGTTTATTTGTTTTAGTTTTAGTTTAGTTTAAGTTTATATATGCATGCTATTTCTCTATATAGTATGCTTATGATTCTAGCTTGTTCCACTAACTTGCTTGACTCCACTTCTTTTTTTTCCTGTTACCAATAACTTAAGTGGATGGACCACACCCCTTAAGTTGGTGTGAATTCGTACGTATGTGCACCAAACACACTCAAACAGGATTGGCGACTCCACTAACATTTATTACCAAGTTTATGTGGTTGTGCCTTTTTTGTAGAGACCTCTATCTATGCTGTGGATTGGAGCTGAATTTCCCCTGATTTCTCTTGCGGTCCCTAGTTCATCCCAAGTGAAAGACTGAAGAAGAAAAACTCCAAAAATTACTTTTGCAGGAATTTGCACGTTTTTCCTTCCCACAAACGCGCTTAGGGCTCACGTTCAGAGCTGACCCGTGCGCAGACATCACGCCTATTTCAGCCTTTTGCGCACAAAAGATAGAAAGAGAAAATTCTCCCTTATTTCTATCTTTTCCTGCTTGTAAGGTGCTTGGCAGCCCCTAATACACCTGCCAACACTGGTTGTGGTACCCCGCAGCTTGCTAAAGCTCACTCTTAGCTGCTTTTTGAAGGCTTAGTGTCAGTTTTATTTCAAGTTGATTTTTGCAAAATTCACACATAGTTTAAGTAGGGGGGAAAAATAAATTGCATTCCGAAAAATTTTATGTTTTGAAAATTTTGGTACCAACACACCTAGATAACTAGCCAAAGTAAGTGGCCGAAGACCATGCATGCGTCGCTAGTTTGTTTTTTCTAGTGTAAAAGTTATTAGTTTAGTTCAATTTTTGCACTAGGATTTTCAGAACTAGGATTGAATTGTTGATAGAAGAGCAAGTAATCTCTGCTACCTTTGCACCCTCGAGTGATCCCAGGTAAGCATATGAATGCTCCCTATTCACAACTCGCCATCTCCCTATAGTTGATCACATAGATTAACTAGGAAAAATATAAAGCGGACCATATCCGCACATGTTTTTATTTTGAGCAAGGAACAATACAACATAGTTTAAATAGGGGATTTTGAAAAGGATCATCGAATATCCACACATTCAAACTATGTGATTTTCCACTTTTTTCTCACACACATTCACTCATTAAGCGAAGCAAATACACCTAAAAGTAACTTAACCAAACTCACTAAATTCTCCCCACAGGGGCCACAAAATAATTTATAGCTTAAGTTAGGATCAAGGGGGTAGGAATCAAATAAGCCGCGTTGATCATTATTCATCTTGAAACATAGAAGTTGACTGTTTAGGGAGCTTCAAATCCACCTATAAGCCCATGGAAAAGAAAACTTGAGCGCGACAGAGACCTGTTTCAGAGGGGGTTAGGCGTAGGCGCAATGTGTGCAGTATCAGTTGGGGCTACCTGACCCGACTGATACTCGGTACTATTAGCTGACTTACCAAGAAGCCCAAGACTTGAACGCTCACGTTGGATGGTGGTACTTAGTGACCAAGACTAGGGCATCCTTTCCCTATAAGTGACGGTGCAGGTAAGCGCCAAACCCTCTACCCTTACCTTGGTGGATTTTCTTCGGCTAACTGGGGGCGTCGCCAGCTCTTACGGGATGTTGTGCCAGCACTCGCAAGATATCTTATCAAGGCCCAGTTACATTTGAGTGTGTGAGGAAAAATAGGTCTTCTGGGATTTTGAGTATCATACACAAACAAACAAAAAACCACTTTTTTTAAAATTTCTTGATCACATAGAATTAATTTAAAGGGAAAATTTATTTTTATTTTCGCTTTGTTTTATGTGTGTGATCATAATTTTGCTTTGATCGTAGACTCTACCCTCTCAAATTTTTCCAAAACCAAACCTATTCGACACCAGAACAGACCCAACGGGACCTCATTGATCTAGGCGTCTTTTGGACCTCCCCCCACTATCGGGAGGGGTTCTAGGTCTTTCGCCGTTTAGGTGTCAAAGATGGAACGCTGCCACCATTATTGGTTTGTCCTTTATTGGGGCATCCTTTTTTGGGAACCCTAGTCAGTCTCCCAACACCACACCGCACACCACTCCCCCCACGACCCCCAGGGGGTAGAGGAGTGCATCCCATTAGGGAAGCCAGCTGAATACACAGTAGGGTACGTCTTAGACCAACCCTCTTCCTAACCAGAACTTTGTGTTTTCGCACATTGCAATGGCGTCAACCTCCCAGTCACCTTTCTTAGATTTGTTGAATCTGCCCAATTTAACTAAGCTGATGAATGACTCCATCACACACAACCCTACATGGCCTCCCATGCCCACGAATCTCCCTTCGGATATTCCAATGTTTGAAGGAAAGAAAGCGGAAGACCCAAGTAATCATGTCATGACCTTCCACCTGTGGTGCTCATCGAATAGTATCATTGACGACACTATTTGATTGGGACTATTTCAACACACTTTGACAGGAGTAGCCACGAAGTGGTACGTGGAGAAACCCTCAGCTTCACATGGAACCTTTGGCGCCCTCGCCACCATGTTCCTAACATATTTTTAGTTACCCATTCACAATGATTCCGAAATGGAATTACTGACACATTTCAGACAAACCCCCACTGTCCATATCTTGGACCATCTCCACGAATGGAGGCGGCATCGTAGTTTATGTAAAGCAAAACTCGACGACCGGGTTCTTTTAGATTTGTTCCTGAAAACTCTCACGACAGAGATTTGAAAGGATGTGGTGCAACAAAGGCCCACATCTGAAGAGGATGCCATTAGCAAAGCCCAACAACTTGAGCTGATTTATAAGCAGTCAGGATACATCTACAACATCATGCCTAATGCCCTGCCCCTGCAAACTTATCAAGAATTATCAGGCGCATTGAACTCTGCAGACAGACTAATTGGGTCATTGACCCAGGGTTACCTAGGTAGCATCAATTAAAACCCTGGTTACACGTACAATTATACCCAGAACATACCTCAACCCACTTTTCAAAGTCATCATATGCCTTAGAAAAATTTGACCAATAGGGCGCCAATGTATCACCAGGGAGGAGCTTATCCTCCGGCTCATGGGACCTAGTACGCATAAATAAACACTGACGAAAGAGCTCCCCTCCAACATCCAGGTCTAAACCAGGGACTACGTTATGCTCAGTCCCTAGCACAAGACCCACCTATACAGACCAATGCACGTGTGAACTTTGTGCAGCCTTCCCAAAACCAACCTCACCAATATAACTAGGAGAACTACCCTTCTAACGTGGTGAAGAAAAAAGAAAAAAAAATCCAAAAGGGAACCCTGGACAGGAGGGAAAAAACAAGCAACGCCCTCCGCGATCCCAGACTGGAGGAAAATCCAATCGGAATCAGAGCCAGGAGCCAAGCAATGCCAAACCACAGAGAAAAATGCCACCTCTCCGAACAAACCATTCTTGTTCGATATGTGGTGAGTACAACCATTATAATCACCATTGTCCCGATCTCCCTAAGCTAAAGAAGCTATAGAGTAACCGAGGACAAGGAGGATCTTTCCAGCAACCAGATGTGATGCAAGAACATTTCCCCCATGAAGGGACAGTAAGCACTTAACAAAAAAATACATACAACTCTAGGAAAAGTAGCCATGAAATCTACATGACCGGCGAAGAGATGTTTTTAGAAACACGGAATCACAATTATGACGCCCTACTAGACAACAATACGTCAGGGGAAATTACCAGTGCACCGAATGCACCTTTGACCATTTCAAAGATTCCTATCAAACCATTGCCAAAAATGGTGGAGGGACTCAATAGGCGAGCATAAAACTACTCCAAAGCGGCCCATAATTATAGCATCGTGGATGATTTAGCACAATCTCTCACTGCTATGTCGGCTTTGGAAGTATTGCAGTCATGCCCAAAACAACGGAAAGCCCTACTTTCCACATTAGGTGCTATCGACCCGGCCGATACATGCCTAATGGATTTTGACTTAGAAAAAGCCACCCCCAGGCTTCCTTCCATAGTCACCTTCCAGATACCAGTGTCGGTCTAGAATATAAAAATTCATCGATGTGTCATAGACGAGGGTGCATCCACATGCATCATGTCCAAAAATGTTTGGCAGAAGTTAGGGTCTCCCAAACTAAAACCTTCATTCATCATGCTTAGAGCATACGACGGTCATCCATCAACCCCCTCGGCCTCCATCAACCCCCTCGGCCCTCGGTCATCCATTCTAGGGTTGTTCCTAGAAGATCCGCCCATTATCCCTGAGTCATCACCTGGTGTCACAGGGGCTCCAGTGTACATGATGTACACATCAAGCTCCGAAGTTATTCATGACATGGAAACAAGAATTAACAGCACTGAGTCATTGACCATGGCAACCTCTCTAGTTTATGCCTCATCCCAAACCCCTTCCTCTACCCCTCAGTTGGTTTCGTCTCCCAGCAGGTTTTGGAAACACTGGTATTATCAAACATATAATTGGCAATACTAGTTTGGTACCTCATTCCCCCCACGGGAACAAGAGCCACCCATGTCACAGCCACAGGATTGAAGCCCCTCAGTCCTGAGGAGGCCCCACCCATCCAAGAAACGGTCGAAACCACCCCTGCAAAGGAAATTCCCATTGCAAAACTGATGATCACGGCTAAGAAAACTGAGAAAAGAGGAAAGAAGATGGTGACCTCCGCCATACAACAAGAATCACTAGTCTGCACCATATGCGACGTAATAGGTCACCCTACCTATATCTGCCCAGATTTGGATGAATTAAAACCACTCCTTGGCTCTGAGACAGACATCGCAACACCACTTTATTGTAAAAAGGAACCTACCACCAAAGGTAAAGGAAAAGTACTGCGTACCAATCACGCATGCGATCTCTGCAGCAACCATGGGAAATATACCCATCATTGCCTAGAGATCCCACGATATAGGCACGCCTTATGATGTAGGGGCATTAGGTTCAGAAAATAATTTGTATTTTAATAGACATAGGGGTCTTGTGTTTTCAAGAGAATATTGGTTTCTTAAATTCTTATGTAATTATTAATGTTTTTGAGTGATATTTAGAAAAAATATTGTGAGGAATTTGTAAATGTTCTCGAATAATTGGAGAACATGAGAGAATTAGGATAGTTTAGATTTCATAGGGAAATAGAGATTTGAGAATTGATTGTAAATCTTAAGTTAGAATCAGTTTCATGATTTTATGGGATTAAAGAGGATCCTTAGGGATAAAAGATAGATTTTAGGACTTTGAGGATTTTGAGGAATTTGTTGAGATGATGGAGGATATGAACCTAAATTGGTTCATAATCATTTGTATAAATTGTAAAGCCTCAAGGCAAAAGTAGATAGTATTAGTAGTAGAGGAGAGTGATTCAGGTTTTAGACAAACAAGGGTTTGTTGTAAGCCTACGGGTAAATTTGACAAAAAGGTCATTTATTAGAAAATCAGGCCTGAGGGAAGAAGAAACCCGTGTAAATACTGGTATATATATATATATATATATATATATGAGATATTGTTTTCCGAGTTATTGATTGTGTGCATTTATTGTATGATTGATTGAATTATAGCTTATGTGTGGGAAATACTGAGAATTTATGAACAGGGTATTCGAACTCGAATGATATAATGAATGAGTTTAGGAGAAAGTGTGTGATGATGGGTGGAATGACTCTGTTTATATCTCATGTGAAAATAAGGGTTTATGAATAGGTTTGATAAAACTTTGTAATAGGGGTTTGAAATGGTGTTCTGCATACCATTGGAAAATTTGATGTAAATGTCGAGACAGGGAATTATGACTGAGCTGAGGTGAAATAAGGGTTCGTATATATAAAATTGAGGGAATTGGATGAAGTTGTAGTCATCGATCACTGGAAGGATTGATGACACAACAGAGGAACTGAAATTTTCAATTCAGTATTTGGATACATTGATCATATGTATCAGAAGCACATCCAATCAAACAGTGAAATTGGATCAATGCCAGAATGGAGACTAATGGGATCGTCATTTAAAATTATAATATAGAAGTAATGTTCTGTTTGTCGAAGTTGCATTTGTGTGGAGTGACAAGCGAAAGGGTTATTTAATCGAATGGTATCATTTTATAGTGGAGAGTGCGCAAAAGTTGAAGCGGAACCAGGAACCGGGGTGGTATGGAACCGGAAGCAATGAAATAATGAAAGCGGTTTTAAAAAAACCAACTAATGGTTTTCGCGCAGCTTCAGGGTGGTAAGCGGTAATCCCTTAAACGAACGCGATAGCTTTCAGTGCGTGACACGTTGCATTGGAGGTATCTTGATACCATCTCTTTCGCGTGAATTTGGAAACCCAAAAGGTGTGCAAATTGGTTATGCGATGATCGTCGGATCATTGAATTGGAGCGCGATAACCTGTCAGCCATCCGATCTGATGAACAATAGACGATGAATAGGTTTGTTTGATAGCGTGGGTCCCAACATACACATGTTGGTAACTTTGGGTTTTATCCAAAGTCGGATGTATGAACGATAAGATCGTCAGTATAAAGGTTGATGGTAAGTTTTAAAGATTTATGTTTGATTTCTATTATAAAATTATTATAATAGAAATAAGCAGAAAAGGAGAGTTAACCAAAGTTTAAGCCTTGATGAATGTTATGATACGCGGGTTGAATTATATGTGGGCCAAGGTTAATGTATGTTTGGAATTTTATTTTATCCAAAGTTGATAACGTATGTCGATAAGGAGAGTTGGTAAAGTTGTGAGCCGAAATTATATGGGCTTATTCAAAAGTCACATTTTGAATGAAATGTGAAGCTGTGGGCTGTAAGTCAATTATATGTATTATTTGGGTTTTAAACCATAGTTGTGAGTAAGGTATGTAATAGCAGAATTACATAATTCTATTATTTGGGTTTTGAACCAAATTCAAGGTCGGGAATATGAAATATCAGAATGGGTATTTTATATGGTAAATAAGAAAGGAAAATGACCTCCGCTTGTGAATAAACTAAAGGAGAAACCTTGGATAAGGGGATTTATTCAAATAAAAGAAATTATTAAGGTGAGTATTTTATTATGGTTTATAACCATAGGGTATGAAAGGACACAACTTCTGCATATGAATTTTGTATTGTTGGGTTTTATAACCATGGATTAAAAGTGAAGAAATCTTCTTTGAAGATTAAATAAGGAGCTTCCACATTAGAGGTTGTCCCAATTTGGGAATTATTTTGGAAAATGAATGTGACATGAAATTTTATATGCAGAATGTGGGTTTTGTAGCTAGAGGCTGCATCAAGTGGTATCAGAGCTGGAAATAGATCTTTTGAAGGTTCAAGTTTGTTTTAGTTAAATTGGAATTAAAATTAATGCATATGTGATGGAGAAAATAAAAGAGATCAGATGTTGAAACTGATAGATTGCAGCACATAGAGATACGGTGTAGATGAGAGGTGAAACAAGATCATACAGAGATCTTGAAGATGAGTTGATATATGTTATTTAACTTTGGTTTGAAGAATATGTTTGCAGAATTCAGGTTGCAGGCAGTTGAAGAAAATCTCAGCAAAAGAAGATCACAGCTTTAAGAGCAGTGATGAAGGAATCCAGTAAAGGATTCTAAGTGGAAGAAGAATGTGGCAGAACCTTGAAGAATTCCAACAGAGGTTGGATAAAAAGGAAAATTGTGTTCTTAAATGTTTCATATGAGTTGAAGCCTAGAAGGAGCAGAGAGGAATGCTCAAGAGGTTCCAGAAGATAGAGAACCATTACTTGCCAAAAGACCAAATCCAGAGGAAAGGATTGGTGAGGTAAGTTGTAACAAGGAGGACTTGTTATTGCAGAGGCTTTAGTACAACTCATGGTGAATGAGTGAGGAACTCATGAAGATAGAAATGGAGAAGAATATGGCTAGTGATAGTCATAGAAGAGATAACAGAGGTTCAGAGAGAAACCACAACAGAAGAAAGGAGAAAGAAGATGCCAAGGAAAATGGCATAAGGAGGAAGTTGACTGATGAGGAATATGATAAAGAGTTGGCTGAGATAAGAGAAAAATTTAATAAATTGAAAATGATGATAGAGGAAAACCAGAGAATTGGTTGGCTCGTGAAGAAGAAAGTGAAGTGGCAGAGGCTACAACAGAAGAGAGAACAACAAATGAATATGCAGTTAGCAGAAGAGCTAAGAAAGCTTGAATAGAGGACAAATGTACAATTTAAATGTGAAAAACTCAGAGAAGCTGAGTTGAAAATGGAAGTTTCCATTTGTGAAGCAGAATAGAGTGACGTTATGGGTAAAGATGAAGAATGGAGATCTGTGAAAGATCTTATGAATCATGGTGAAGATTTAAGACAACAAGAAGTTTACCTTGTTGAGGAGGAAATTATTGATGATTTCCTGAGTTGTTGGACAAGTTCAGATCAGTTAGATGATGTAAAGCCTTGTATTTTTGAATCTAATAGTTTTGATGTGATTACAGGTTTTGTAGAAGAGGATGAGCAATATTTTGAAGCTGTCAAAAGTATGGGAGAGTATCTTTCAGAAAATAAATACTCTGAAGCAGAAATTAATGATGAGGAATGTCTCTTGAATGAGGGAAGTAGTGATGCATTTATACTTGAAGCTGTTCAGATCAGTTAGATGATGTAAAGCCTTGTATTTTTGAATCTAATAGTTTTTATGTGATTACAGGTTTTGCAGAAGAGGATGAGCAATCTTTTGAAGCTGTCAAAAGTATGGGAGATTATCTTTCAGTAGATAAATACTCTAATGTAGAAAGTAATGATGAGGAATGTCTCTTGAATGAGGGAAGCAGTGATGCATTTATACTTGAAGCTGTTATAACACAGGAATAATTTATTGTGAAAGAAGAAGAAGATATTCAGTCTGAAACACTGATATGTGAAGCAACAGTTGACACTATTGAACTATGTAATTTTCAAACTAAAAATTTGTGTAAAAATGTAGAAATTGCAAGTGATGATGAAATACTTCAGAAATGCCAAAAAGAAATTACATTGCTGGAATATTTGTTGGAAAACTCAGAGTATGATAGAGAGATTGTAAAAGGCAGAGCTCACTACAGTGAACAAGAACATAAAGACACCATGGAAGCAGATGATGTGGAAGAAAGACTTGTTGATAGTCTAGAGAATTCTTCAAAGAATTATTTAAGGAGAATGAATCAGCATACTGATGTGCTGATGAAGGAGGAAATTTTAGGGCATCATACTGAAATGTTGCCAAAGGAAAGAAAGGCACTGAGGCCTTATGGTTTATATTTTAAGAATTGTTTTATGAATGCAGGTTTTGTTGTAGATGCTGGAGAAAATTTGACACAGTTGGGCAGTCAAATAAAGGAGAAGGAAGAAAATTTTGTGGAAATATTTAATCCATGGAATAAAGAAATTAAATTGCTGGAAATTATGCTAAATAATCAAGATTAAATCAGGAAGAGAAATCTCAATTTCAATATTGGGAAATGCATAATGTGGAGATGCAAAATTCAGAGGACAACAACAACAAATTAAAGCAAAGAAATGAAGATAGCAGTAAAGGGAAAACTATGTATCAGTCCAATGAATTGCTGAAGAAAGAAGACAAAGAAATTGTCATAAGTGACAATCTGGAAGAAATTGGTAATTGTAGAAAACAAGAGGGTAAGGATGATAGGGTGGCAGTAAAAGTAAGAGTTCAACAAGTAAGAGTAAGAATAAAATATCAGCAATCAAGAGATTAACGTAATCAACAATCAGAATATTTATTGGACAGAGAAATTGAACTGATAAGAAGGATAATGATGAAAGTGTCTCAGAAGAAGACATCAGCAAGAAAGAAAAGAAGTAGCAGTAGCAAAAGGAAGACAGTAATAGACTGTGAAGTACAGCTAGTGGAACAAGGCAAAATAAAGTGTGGAGACCTGGAGAAAAGCAACAAACAACAACAAATATAGATGATAAATTACAGAACAAAGTATGGGATCTAGGAAGACAAAGATTAAAAGCACATGATCAGGAGATCATGATTATTTTTAACCTTGGGAGTCTGATGTAGGGGCATTAGGTTCAGAAAATACTTTGTATTTTAATAGACATAGGGGTCTTGTGTTTTCAAGATAATATTGGTTTCTTATGTAATTATTAATGTTTTTGAGTGACATTTAGAATAAATATTGTGAGGAATTTGTAAATGTTCTCGAATAATTGGAGAGCATGAGAGAATTAGGATAGTTTAGATTTCATAGGGAATGAGAGATTTGAGAATTGATTGTAAATCTTAAGTTAGAATCAATTTCATTATTTTAAGGGATTAAAGAGGATCCTTAGGGATAAAAGATAGATTTTAGGACTTTGAGGATTTTGAGGAATTTGTTGAGATGATGGAGGATCTGAACCTAAATTGGTTCATAATCATTTGTATAAATTGTAAAGCCTCAAGGCAAAAGTAGATAGTAGTAGTAGTAGAGGAGAGTGATTCAGGTTTTAGACAAACAGGGGTTTGTTGTAAGCCTACGGGAAAATTTGACCAAAAGGCCATTTATCAGAAAATCAGGCCTGAGGGAAGAAGAAACCTATGTAAATACTGATTTATATATAAGAGATTGTTTTATGAGTTATTGATTGTGTGCATTGATTGTATTATTGATTGAATTATAACTTATGTGTGGGAAATACTCAGAATTTATGAACAGGGTATTCAAACCCGAATGATATAATGAATGAGTTCAGGAGAAAGTGTGTGATAATGGGTGGAATGACTCTGTTTATATCTCATGTGAAAATAAGGGTTTATGAACAGTTTTGATAAAACTCTGTAATATGGGTTTGAAATGGTGTTCTGCATACCATTGGAAAATTTGATGTAAATGTCGAGACAGGGCATTAGGACTGAGCTGAGGTGAAATAAGGGTTTGTATATATACAATTGAGGGAATTGGATGAAGTTGCAGCCATCTATCACTGGAAGGATCGATGCCACAGCAGAGGAACTGAAATTTTCAATTCAGTATTTGGATACATTGACCATATGTATCGGAAGCACATCCGATCAAACAGTGAAATTGGATCAGTGCCAGAATGGAGACTAATGGGGTCGTCATTTAAAAGTATAACAGAGAAGTAATGTTCTGTTTATCGTAGTTGCATTTGTGTGGAGTGAAAAGAGAAAGGGTTATGTAATCGAATGGAATCATTTTATGGTGGAGAGTGCGCAAAAGTTGAAGTGGAACCATAAACCGGGGTGGTATGGAACCGGAAGCAATGGAACAGTGAAAGCGGTTTTAAAAAAACCAACTAATGGTTTTAGCGTAGGTTCAAGGTGGTAAGCGGTAATCCCTTAAATGAACGCGATAGCGTTCAGCGTGTGACACGTTGCATTGGTGGTATCTTGATACCATCTATTTCATGTGAATTTGGAAACCCGAAAGGTGTGCAAGTTGGTTATGCGATGATCATCAGATCATTGAATTGGAGCGCAATAACCTGTCAGCTGTCCGATTTGATGAAAATTGACGATGAATATGTTTAGTTGATAGTGTGGGTCCCAACATACATATGTTGGTAACTTTGGGTTTTATCCAAAGTCGGATGTATGAACGATAAGATTGTCAGTATAAAGGTTGATGGTAAGTTTTAAAGATTTATGTTTGATTTCTATTATAAAATTATTATAATAGAAATAAGCGGAAAAGGAGAGTTAACCAAAGTTTAAGCCTTGACGAATGTTATGATATGCGGGTTGAATTATATGTGGGCCAAGGTTAATTTATGTTTGGAATTTGCTTTTATCCAAAGTTGATAACATATATCGATAAGGAGAGTTGGTAAAGTTGTGAGCCGAAATTATATGGGTTTATTCCAAAGTCGCATTTTGAATGAAAGGTGAAGCTGTGGGCCGTAAGTCAATTATATGTATTATTTGGGTTTTAAACCATAGTTGTGAGCAAGGTATGTAATAGCAGAATTACATAATTCTATTATTTGGGTTTTGAACCAAATTCAAGGTCGGGAATATGAAATATCATAATGGGTATTTTGTATGGTAAATAAGAAAGGAAAACGACCTCCGCTTGTGAATAAACTAAAGGAGAAACCTTGGATAAGGGGATTTATTTAAATAAAATAAATTATCAAGGTGAGTATTTTATTATGGTTTATAACCATAGGGTATGAAAAGGACACAACTTCTGCATATGAAGTTTGTATTGGTGGGTTTTATAACCATGGATTAAAAGTGAAGAAATCTTATTTGAAGATTAAATGAGGAGCTTCCACATTAGAGGATGTCCCGATTTGGGAATTATTTTGGAAAATGAATGTGACATGAAATTTTATATGCAGAATGTGGGTTTTTTAGCTAGAGGCTGCATCACTTTACATGCCATAGAGTGATCCTATCAAGAGGATCCCTCCACCTAGGCATCTAGTAATGAACCTCGTACCATCCTGTACCTACAGGAAGAACGAAGGGCACAAGAAAGACCCCCAGTCATGCCCCCTCCAGTTATATGTTGCACACTATGTGATGAACGTGGTCACTTCCTCGAAGAATGCGCAACCCTGGAACTCATCCATAGATGGTATCCTATAGAACGAATTTACTACATTGGATTACGGGAAACAAAATTCACATGTCCATTATGCGCTGACAATCACCTGCTGGAGAATTGTCACTATATCCCCCGATTCCAACTAACCCTAGCTAGTTTGCGCTCAGCCATAGTCTGCCTCTCCTAAGAAGATGACATGGATGTGGAATCCATAGACAGATCCACAACCCAAGAGGATGTGACGTGCAGATCCATCATGTCCTTGTCAGTTGAAAAACGACCAACCAGGGAACCCCTAGTTACCCCCAATCGCTCCCTACAGAGGAGACCAACATGCACGTTATGCATTATGCCCAATCATGTGGTCACCACTTGCCCTGATTTAGTAGCGTTATGACGCTGGTTTCCCGCCAGGGCACAAATTGAGCACGATGGGTCCCCCATATCTAGGCTATTTTTCCTTATTTTTCAAGGCAATAATTATGAGCGACACTACACTTATGCCTTACAACTTTGTCCCACCATCGATATGATTCATGCCATAGAGAAGAGAGAGGAAAACCTCTATAAGTGGTATTAAAGGTACACCACCTACGAGTCAACAACCCCACCCCGCATAGGCATGACGGGCGAACTAGGACAACACACCAACCCAACATGACACAGGCCAAGCTTAGGATAACATGTGTACTATGTGATCTGAATGACCACTGAGTCAATCAGTGGAAAGAACTGAAGCCCCTTGTAAACAATTTTAGCATAGTCTCGTCTCTTCCTCAGAAACTTCTCTCTAACAAAGAGAAGATCACGCGTACCTATTACTGAATTTGTTCACACTTTCACCATACGATTAAATGTGTGCTCCTTCGCAAGCTAAGAGCAGCAAGAGCAATGTTCAGTCTACACTCCCCCAAAGAGTCAGATGCACCTAAGCCAACAACATGGAAGTGGAAGAAAAATACCACCTCTTCTGCAACAGATCCCTTCCAAGCATCCACATCTGGGACGTCGAGTAGTGTTGATTCCCATACAATCTACTCCGTTGGCATAGTGATACCATGCACTATCTGCACTGGCCAAAATCACACACCAGAGGTATGCCTGTTAATGGAAATATTCAAGCACCTCTGAAGCAGGCACAATTTCCACCCACTGGAAATTAACCATCCTAGCGGGGAGCCCAACCTTGTGCTCACGTAAAACCCCACCACAGAAATTCTTCCTCCACCGAATGTCGATGACACGATTCACCATATACAATTCTTATCATCATAAATTGGAAATAGGATTGAAGCCGCTCCCACATCCCAGGATTTCCACCTTATTCTTGTTGCAAAAGATCAAGGTACCTTGCGCTTTTGTATTGATTTCTACAAGATCTCAAATTTTCACGCTGCCATCGAACTACTGGATGATACGCAGCCTCTAGAACATTGCCTAGTACAACTAGAGAACGTTGACGAAAGTCGACGACAGTCGCTGCAACACAATGAGGCCCACAAGAAAAGGGTAAAATAATCATTCGACGGCCACATCAACCCTCGCTCATTCACTAAGGGAGAACTAGTCCTCCGCTATGATGTCGCAAAAGAAGCCCTAAGGCCAGGAAAGTTTGAAAATTTGTGGAAAGGACCCTACATAATCAAACATTTCCTCCGACAGGGGGCATACATCTTGATGGAACCGGACGAGACATGCCTCAGCAACCCTGTCAACTTCCTTTACCTCAAGAAATTCTACCCATAAGGGCCAAGATGGCCCTTCCCTAGAGTGAACATACAAAAACTTGACCATCGAATTTTTTAACGAAAAGAATTATTAAACACACTCAAAGTGCCGCCATGGATCACCAACCTGAACCTTATTTCGGATTTGCTAGTGGAGTAGCAAGATGGTCTCAAAGTTTAGCCGCAGCTACCTGGGTCATCTACCACCCTGACTGATCACCACTTTGCTCAAATGGTGTGTGAATTAGTTCAACAACAAACAATCAGGTAGAATATGAAATCGCCACCGGACTTATGTGCAACGCCCTCCATCGGGGCATACACCATATGCATGTCTACCTCGATTCCTAGTTAGTAGTGTTGTAGTTAAACCAAACATTTGAGACAAGAGATACACATCTATTTAGAAAATATTTGCGTGCAAAAATATTAAGCATACAATTTGACTATATTACATTCACACATGTACCAAGGAGTCAAAACCAAGTAGCTAATCGCATAGCCAACAATATACTAAATTGGAATGCATCTCGAATAAACCATCACACATAAAAAACCAAAAATATAGATATCCATCAACATAACATCATCCATAAACCGAAACAGGTGACACAACATGTAGAGTCGCAAAAAATATCTCTCATATATATATATATCACAATGTATATGTCTGAGTACAAAAATAGTGTCACTGACCCAATGTCCAGCCCAAAGATACAAAAAGTCGTCAAAAATAAGGGAAGCATCCTCATAATAGGCTCTTTCCCTATGTACAAGTATACTCTAGGGGGGTTCCCCCTCATGAGGGGCACCTGGACCCACAACAGCTCCCGGTACCACCACTAGAGCTGCCGTCACAACCAAGACTTCTACCCTACGTAAAATAGGCCGATAGTCCCTCTTTAGATGGTGCATATTTCTTTTCGGGCAAATCTTTGTGTGGAATGTCTTTTCTTTGTCCTGCATCGTGAAATTGTTTATCTTTCTTCTAATTGCTGGTATAAGCTTCATTTCCTTTCCCATGATTAGGAATAGCAGATCCTTTATGTTTTCTCTGATTTGAAGTAGACATCTCTTTATGATGAACATCTATTTGATAATTTTGTTTTTTCTGACTTGAGGTTATAGGCACGTTCCTATTTCTCAAACCATACTGCCTTTGCACCTGAGAAAGAGCATTATGATATCCTCTTTGGCAATCTTCTGTTTGTACTGATAACATATCATTGTAAGGAAAAATATATTGCTGATAATATGGTGCATAAAGTTATGCAGAAAAATGATCTTCTTCAGTTAGGAAAATAGGCTTTTGATTTTACTCAAATAAATGATTTTCGCCTGAAATCTCTTCTTCTTCTTCATCATGGCCTTCTATATAGTTTTGCTGAAATGTAGTGTGAATTTGCTGTTGACCTTATTGATCCTGAACCCTCTACTCCCTTTGCTTGATCCTATATTGAGGTTGTTGATTTTGACCCCTGAAATTGGGATTTCTGATTAAGGGTTCAACTTGTATATCCGCAATGGTAATTTTGTCCATTGTCTTCTCCATTGTTTTGATCAAGGTATTGAGTTTTCCATCCGATGAAGTAGATGTTTCTTCCTTGATGGTTACCCTCTTTTCTATTTTGATTTTTCAATTCTTGATCATCCGATTTGCTTCAACACGCACTGCATTTCTTCAAGGGCATATGGATTTCTTTCCCTCAGCTGGTAGGCCATATCAGGATCAAAACCATATGGGTAATGAAGTAATGCGAGGCTTGGACGAGGCTTGATAGTTTGAGGAACAAAATCATAAATTCTATTGAATCTAGTTGTGAAGTCTTAGAAATAATCAATAGGATTTCTTTTCAAGGCGTTGTATTTATCTAGAAGTTGTAAAGGGTTCTTCTCCTCCTCCCATTTTTCCATAAATCAATCAATCAACGATTGTGAATTATCTACAGAACAAACTATTAGGGAGCAGAACCATTTCTTAACCTCTCCCGAGAATCTTTGTGCTAAATGCGAATCTTGGCATCATCATTATCAATCTCTTCAAGATCGATGAAATAAACTACTTTGACGATGTGTTGGTGACTAGTAACCTCTGATGTTCCATCAAACGGAGTCAATATTTGACCATAATTCTGAGGTAGTGTAGTGAGTTGTGGTGGTGGAATCAACGAAGAAAATATGGCCATGAATAATGGAGGAGGTCGTGAAGGTGTTGATGGAATGTATAACTGCGGAGGTAGTGATGGAGTAAAAGTGAGAGCTAATTGTGTAGTTGTGTGAGAAGATATGATAGTAGATGGTGAAGCAAAAGCTTGTTGTTGGTATTGGAAATAAGATTTTTCAGAAGTTACTTGAAACCTATTGACCAAACCCTGAAGTTTATGAAAAGTAGACCAGACCTTACTATCAAGCTCGAAATACGAGGACTAAGAAAATGGAAAGTATGTCTCAAAATCAATGGGGTCAAAGAGTGTTTATGAAAGGAAGGATTCAAACTTAGACCTGAACAAAGATGTCTCAAATTTGAAATTGAATGGCAAATCTTATGGAGCAATTAATATCATAGGCACGGATTTTGATTTCACAGGTGGAGGTAAATCCTTTCTAACTTTTTAAGACTTTGTTTTCTATTTTCTTAAAAGACTCTCAGGGTCATTAACATTTGGTGAGGGACTCAGGTCTACATTTGACCAAGTGTGTCTTATGAGAGCCAATTTTCTTGAGAATCTACACATTGGCTCAAATTTACTAACTCAACCTTCTTTGAATGTCAGAACTTATAACCCACAAATCTAACCTTCATTGAAATAAAAGTATTATCCCTAGGGAAAGTTTTACATTTTCTCCCTGACAACGATGCCAAAAATGTTATCAGTCCCTCCTTTTCTAAGGCTGAGAAAGGATACTGAAGGAGGTAACCTCAAACCAATATTTAGATTTGGTAGCTAGCGCTACCAAACTAGAGAGGGCTCTCTCAATGCCAATTTCATAGTCAATGAGGTGAATGGAAAGGAAATGATCTTGGGCTAGATATAAGCTCAGTGAATTAGGGTTTTGTTTTGAATTTTGCTAGATAGGAATTTCAGTCTAGGAACTAGGTCTAGGTTTTAGGTCTGATTTCAAATGAGCAACTACAGAGATGAAAATGAGGCCATGTAGGTATAATTAGAAACAAACTTAGGTTTTCATTGTGGTATAGGGTTTTAAAAGAGAGAGAGAGTCAGAATGAGCATATTACATGAGTTCATTCATCAGAGGAAGTTGAACAAATTTATGAAAATATTATAAAATAGAGCACAAAAAGCAAGAATTATGTTCATAGACTCATAAGATTTATCATATAGAAGCATACGTGTGATTTAATGGAAGCATAAACATTCAACTTGATGGTGTTACTTAGAAAAAGCAATGCTAGTAAGCATACCACTGGAGTCCCAAAATTATAGGTGCAACATGTCTTTGATTTCACTGAAAAAGATTGTACATAAGCTCCACAACTGCAATATCAACTATCCAACCTCTAAAAAGACTTAAGTTGGAGTACATATATAAAATAGAGATTATTACACCTCATTGGGTCGAAAAATGATCCAAAATACATCATAAATGCACCTAATGAGTCATTACCTAGAATTTAGGGAAGTTAGAAACAATCCCCCCAAATTTAGCGAATAACAAGGAGTCTTTGTCTCCTTGAGTAATTACATGATTCCTCAACAATGAGGGGCATAAAAAATCTTTCTTATCCACAAAAAAACTCTTGGGATAGCTGTAACCTCGATATTTTGATCATTTTTTACTGACACCTTTCCAGAAAGCATCCAAGGCAGAAGCGTAGCGTGGCACACAAAAGCGTCACGTTTTTTAAGAGAAGTGTCACGTGACTTGGAGGGAATTTTTAGCTAACTTTTAGGCATTCTAATGCTAATATGAATATTGGGAAATTTAGCCCTAGATTTCCTCTATCCAACCCAACTTTGAAACTGACAAAGTACCTCCTACAAGGCCTTCAAAACTTCAGTTGGTCAAGCTTACTCCAGAAGCACTGTGTGTAGTGAAAAACAGTGGTAGAAGCATGAAAAATAAGGTTTTTTTTGGTTTTTCTTCAAAATTATGAGGTGTTATGAAAAAAAAAGACCATATATGGAATGTTAACTCCAAGAGCAATCCAAACATCTAAAGAAAATATAATTTGGATCCTATGAGGAAAAGCGTTGCGTGGCTACGCGACGCTTCTACAAGGGTGAAATTTCCAAAATTTGCCAAAAATCACAAAAAATATTTAAAATGCTCAAAACTTGCTGAATGTTGGTACATGGAATCCTTTAATGATGATATAGATAGCTAGGGATGCCTCAGCTAGCAAATCCAAATTGTATTTCTCCTTTAGCTTAATTAGGGTTTCTTTAAGTTTTTTCTTCAAATTCTTAACCCTGACTTTGGCGATTTGGTTCTTGGTGAAATAGTGTCTTGCCATATTCCTCTGGAGGTTATTTTTCCTTTTTTCCTTCTTTAAGAGCTTCTCTAGATTCTCATTCACCCTGTCAAGCCGTAACCTTTGTCTTTCTCAATCTCAACAACAATCAAATCATCAAAGCTTTGCTGACCTAATGGAGGAGATGATTATTATTCTTATTCTTTTTTCTTGGTTAATCCTCTTGTTCTTGGAATACTTGGCTTTATTTTAGCCTCCTTGTCTTCCAAATGATAAGCATATACCATTGCTTTTCCCTTACCTTTTTTTGCCTCAAGATCTGCCTTTGGTTTGCTTTGGAGCAGTTGTTTCACCTTCAATTGTATGTTTTCTTGTTGTAGGAATGTTATCATGAAATTTTCCCTTGAGAGGTTGTCCTTGAGCTCTATTATCTATGCATCCTTTTATATGACTATATCCTTAGCTGATTTGTGTTCCACTTTCTCTGTCATGTCAAACTCCATAGGTGCTTGCTCCTAATGTTGCTACAATGGCGACTCACCCTCATGCATAGGTGGCTCCTCCATGGTTTCTCTTTGCTCAGCTATAGTTTCAGGTGAAAGAACACCTTTGGTGATCATAGAAGCAAACACCATTATTTTTCCCTTCTTATAAGTTTGAGTGACCTTTTCCCTTGGATTTTTTGGAACCTCTACTGGTTTTCTTGAAGAGACAACCTCCTTTGGCTTTGCTGATGCTGGTGGTATGCTTTGAATGATAGGTAGATTAGTAGTGGGAATAGAAGAAACTGACTTCATGAAAGTTTCCCAAGACATATTGACTTCTGAGAGCTGATGTAAAACTATAAACTTGACCAAACCATGGTGGAACAAATTAGTATGGTGATCCTTGCCTTTATTTTGTACTTTTTCAGTCATTTTGATTAGACTCTTGAATAGATAATGAAGCAATTTGAGTGGCTTGGTGATCTAGGTGGATCCAAAGACGCACATAGGACAAAAGGGGGCTTATGGAAGCTCTTAAAAATCAAAGAGTTTGGATTTCTATTGAACTAGCTAGAGGTTGAATATCTCGCCGTCCTGATCGCAATGGTGTGAACGGTTCATCAAACCAAGGTTGTATGCAAAAGTTAGAGGCAATCAAAGTTTTGGGTTGGCTTGGTGACTTGGCAGCCTTAAGGAAGGCGCAGATTCAACCTTTTCCGGCCATTGGATTCCGGTAAGCTCAGGCTAGATTCTGGTCAAAATTGTGGGTTCGTTAATTTGACTCCTTCGGTCAAATTAACGAATTTTCCAAAAGGCATAATTGGTTTCAAAAATAAAAAAAATAATATAAAAATGGTAGGGCGGGCCATGACCCCCGTCGGACCCCACGACATGGAAAACCACAACCACATAAACAATGGTGGGGTGGTCGGCGGTCAACCCCGCCACCCCAACCAAACACCCCATATATATATTATAATACCGTGAACTATGGGGCTTGAACCCACCCTGTCGGAATGGACGACCTGCCTCCTGGGCGCCCACACACCAACCGCCATAAAAAAATGTGCCGTCAACCATATATGACATATTTTAACCGACGAGGAGTTGGGCAAGTTGCCTGATGGGGGTCCGACCCCCCTAAAAAATTTATTTGTTGGATTTTAAACAAAAAATATTGCATGTATGGGAGGGGCAGGATTTGACCCCCTGACCCCTCCTCAACCATATTCCAACTTTTCCATTACGCCAACAGAGAAGATTTTGATAATCCACCAATATTTTGTTATTTAAACCTGCAACTAAGAAATGCGGCCAGGCCAAGGTAGAGCGGGAGCACGCATAAATTTCGAGACCATCATTTTTTATTACAAGCAGAACCATGATCCTTGAAATTTTCCCAGGGAGGTAATTTTTCTCCATGTCGGAATATAGTCAAGTTTACAGTAATTTTTCATGGTTTTTTGGAGGGAACGCAATGACAAGGTTAGATTCACCTTTTGAGTTGCATATTTACAGTCTGCTTGTGGAGCACCATCTTTGAGGAATCTAGGGGGAATCTAAAAGATTCCTTTTTGCCCCAGATTTTCACTTTGTGAGAATTTAGAAATTTGACAGTGGATTTTTCACTATTCGATGACACGAATCTAACGGTGTATTCAAATTTTCCATCCGAGCCTTATATTTTTCGGCCACTTTTTAAAATGGAGATGAAAGTGTCAGCATTCAGTGAGTGAGCAGTAGATTTCACACCTTTCAATGCCACGATTGTGATGGTGATTTCAGATCCAGCAGCGGAGCAACCCATTCTTCAGTCATCTTCAGTGTGAGGTATATGATGCCTTGATTTCATGTACTTATTTGTCTCTTTTCTATGAGATGCATTGTGTTGTACAGATCCCCGTTGATGTTTGATGTGGGATCTTGTTTGTTCTTGATGTCAGATGTACTTTCTATCATAGATTTGTGTTATTTTTGAGATCCCTTTATGGCCATGTTAGCTATATAATCATTGTCACATGTATGCTGATTGAGATCCCTTTGTTTCCATGTTGACGAGATACTCATAGTAATTATGTGTGAGTCATTTTCATACTAATAGGAGTGCTTTTTGTGAATGAGAGTTCCTATAGTGGAACATCTCATAGAAAGGTCCAACCACTCTTGTGTGAGGGAATTTTCCTTGTACGACAGATAAAACACCATCCATGTACATCTTCACTCCTTACAACACTTAATGCAACGACCTACAACATCTTGACATCGAGGCTCGAAGATGTAGTCCCTCCTGGACGAATTTCGTTATCAATGTCTTATGTTGCTCATGCTTGTTATGCTCTTCTTCTTTACAACATGAAAATTTTCATTTGTGTTCATTAGCTCTTTAATTAAATGCAATTATAACACATCAGCCGAAGTAAAAGGTCGTGGTTAAGGGTATCAGGAATTTACCCAGATCAAGTGGTATGAGAGCAGGTATTCTTGTTGATTGGATTGCAGGCATGAACTATTGAACGTTCACTGAGCTGAGCAATGGAGGATGTCAAGGACATGTACAAGACCATGTTCAAGGTGTCCAAGAAAGCATACATTTTGTACGAGGCTTATGAAAAACAAGCAGTAGAGAGCGCCGAATTGAAGGCACTCCTACAAGAAGAGAAGGAGGACAAACATCGATTGCAACTTCAGCTGCAAGTCACGACAAAGGCGTTGGATGAATTAAAGTGCAATGAAGAAAGTCTTCAAGCAGATCAAGATGCATTGAAGGCACTCCTACAGGAAGAGAAGGAGGAGAAGCAGTGATTGTAGCTTCAGCTACAAGCCGTAACAGAGGCCTTGGAAGAAGTGAAGTGTAACGAAGGCTTAGAGAAGCCTTCTTCACCTGTGTCAAAATCGACAGCTGAGGTAAACAATGTTGATTTATCTTCAATTTCATCTTCACTTGATATCATTTCTGTTGGAAGTGTGGAGATCCCCATTACTGGAACCGACATGAGACTTCTTACCAAGATGGGGTACAAAGGAGGAGGACTTGGTGTTCGTGGCCAAGGCATAATCCAACCATTGGCAGTTGTGCAGAGACCTCACTACACAGGTTTGGGATACACTGAAGAAGGATGTTCAAAGGACATCAAAGGAAAAAAAACATTGTTGAACTCACCAGGGAAGATGATTGATGGGAACACTTCACCATCACCCCATGGTAGTGCATGTTGTAGTGAAAGAGTTGAGGCAAGATCTCATCACCATGATCGCACTAGAGACCACCAGAGAAGGTATAATAAGTCTCATCATTCCAAAGTTTATTTTGATTATAATAATGTTGATAAACACGGTCGTAAATCATGGCATCGAAAAACGTGTCATTTTTTTGGTTTACATAGCCATGTGTTTTCTAAGTGTTGGAAAAGGATGGCAGCACAAAGGAGGATGAGGCATGGAAAGCCTTATCCACAACAGGGAAAGAAATCGGTTAAGAAGGTTTGGAGGAAAAATACCTTTTGCACCCATTTCGACCAAAGTGGCCATCAAAGAGCCATGTGTTGGAGGCTCCATCTAGAGCAGCACCTTAAGGACAAAGCGTTGGTGCATGAACTGGTTGAAACTGTTCGAAAAGCAAATGCGCCACAGGGAGACGACCCATTCACTTTGATAAGTGAGAGATGGTTTTTCTAGATATGTTAGCTTGTCATGGTTGTGTTTGTAAATCATATGTTGCATTTTTAACTGTAAAAGTGATGATGTCTTTTTCCATCACTTATTTAAGCAACAATGATATTTTGGCCTTGTTTTATAAATCGTGTGATGCATTTCTTTCATGTAAAAGTGATGATGTGTTTGCCATCACTTTGAAATGCGATAATGATGTCTTGTCTTGTAATGATAGCTGGGGTGTGATTTCCATCTTGATGTAAGATTGACCACCGAGTACATGTTATAAACTCATGAAAAGTATGGGAAAAGTTTTGCGTCATAGTTAGTCATAACTTGAGCATGTAATTTGTAGGGGATTGTACTACAGGTTTACAGACGGTGCAGGTGTCAGTTCATCGCTTAAGGCTCTGAAGAAAAAAGGTGAAGGAGATGGAAGGGTTACCTTTTCAGGATGCTTGTGGTGCAGACATAGAACACAATAGTTGTAGATTCTTGTTGATCCTTTTGGAGGACCAAAAGCTCCTTAGTGGGGAGGATTGATCCAGGTGGCTCTAGAGACACACATAGGACAAAAGGGGGCTTATGGAAGCTCAATAATAAAAGTGTTTGGATTTCTCTCGAACTAGCTCCAGGTTAAATATCTCACTGTCCTGATCGCAATGATACAAACATTTCATCAAACCGAGGTCGTATGCAAAATTTAGAGGCAGTCAAGGTTTTGGGTTGACTTGGTGACTTGGCAGCCTTAAGGAAGGTGCAAATTCGACCTTTCCTAGCCACCGGATTCTGGCAAGCTCAGGCCAGATTCCGGATAAAATTGTGGTGTCATTAATTTGACTCCTTCGGTCAAATTAATGAATTTTCAAAAAGGCATAATTGGTTTAAAAAAAAAAAATTAATATAAAAATGGTAGGGCGGGCCATGACTCCTGCCCTACCCCCAAATCTACATACCACATTTATATATTAAAAAAAATTAAATGGGCCAACGGGAGATGACCCCCACCGAACCCCACAGCATGGAAAACTGCAACCATATAAACAATGTTGGGGTGGTCGGCGGTCAACCCCACCACCCCAACCAAACACCCCATATATATATTATAATACCGTGGGTGGCATGGCTTGAACCCGCCTGGACAGAATGGCTAGCCTGCATCCTAGGCGCCCACACATCAACCACCATAAAAAAATGTGCCCCCAACCATATATGACATATGTTAACCGGTGGGGAGTTGGGCGGATTGCCTGATGTGGGTCCGCCCCCCCGCCCAAAAAAAAAAAAATATTCATTTGATTTTAAACAAAAAATACACCATGTATGGGAGGGGTGGGATTCCCCCCCCAACCCCTCCTCAACCATATTCCAACTTTTCCATCGTGCCAACAGAGCAGCTTTGGATAATCTGCCAATATTTTATTATTTAAACCTGCAACTCAGAAATGCGCCCAGGCCAAGGCAAAGCAGGAGCGCACACGGATTTAGAGATAATCATTTTTTATTACAGGCGGAACCATGAGAAGGCCCAAAAACAAGGAGCAGAACCATGATCCCTGAAATTTTCCTAGGGAGGTAATTTTTCTCCATGTCGGAATATAGTCAAGTTTACAGTAATTTTTCACGGTTTTTCGCAGGGAACGCAATGGCGAGGTCAGATTCACATTTTGAGTTGCAGATTTCCAGTCCGCTTGTGGAGCAACATCTTTGAGGAATCTAGGGGGAATCTAAAAGATTCCTTTTTGGCCCAGATTTCCACTTTGTCAGAATTCAGAAATTTGACATTTGATTTTGTACTATTCGATGACACAAATCTGATGGTGTATTCAGATTTTCCATCTTAGCCTTATATTTTTCGGCCACTTTTCAAAGTGGAGATGCAGGTGTCAGCATTCAGTGAGTGAGTAGTCGATTTCACACCTTTCGACACCACGATTGTGATGGTGATTTCAGATCCATTAGTGGATCAGCCCATTCTTCAGCCATCTTCAGTGTGAGGTATATGATCCGTTGATTTCATGTACTTCTTTGTCTCTTTGATATGAGATGCATTGTGATGTACATATCCTTGTTTATGTTTGATGTGGGATCTTGTTTGTTCTTGATGTGAGATGCAATTTCTATCATGGATTTGTATTATGTTTTAGATCGCTTTGCTGCCATGTTGGCGGGATATTCATTGTCACATGTATGTTGATTTAGATCCCTTTGTTGCCATGCTGGCGGGATACTCATAGTCATTATGTGGGAGTCATTGTCATACTAATAGGAGTCCTTTTTGTGAATGAGAGTTCCTATAGTGGAATATATTGTAGAGAGGTCTAACCACTCCTGCGTGAGGGAATTTTCCTTGTACGACAGAGAAAACACCATCCATGTACATCTTCACTCCTTACAACACTTAATGCAGCAACCTACACCATCTTGACACCGAGGCCCGGAGATGTAGTCCCTCCTGGATGAACTCCGTTATCAATGTCTTATGTTTCTCATGCTTGTTACGTTCCTATTCTTTACATCATGTAGTTCTTCATTTATTTTCATTAAATCTTTAATTAAATGCAATTCTAACACATCAGCTGAAGTAAAAGGTCTTCGTTAAGGGTATCATGAATTTACCCAGATCACTTGGTGGCAGTGAAATGCATGAATAGCCTTATGTGGTACTGGTAAAATATTGAGAATCCCCCTTCACATGTAAAATAATTCATTATTAGCTTCATCAAAGGGGCATACCTGTCAAGTAAATGTCTAAAAGTAAAGATGTGTTTAGAAGCATCTTTGCAATGTGGTTTTAAGAACATTTTATAGTTCTCAACGTCCAAGTCCATCCCTTTGAATCAGATTTATCCATGGTTCAGGATACCTATTGCTGAGGCGATAACATCTACTGATATAGTCAATTCAATGCCTGATAGATTATCCTTATCTCTCATAAAGCTAGTGGAAAAAGGCTTGTCAATTGAGCATGACATCATACCTCTTGGATTCTCTTAGAAAACCTTAAACAACCACTATCTTAAAACGATTTTTTGACATGAGGAGAAGCATTGATCTCCTAAAAATTGGACGGATCAAACCTGGAATGACAACCTCCCTTATTTGGCTTTCTCTTCTCACTTCCATGATGTTTGTCAACAAAATAAAACCCTACTTTGTTGTGAAGGAAAGGGAAAGTGAAAAATTAGGAAAACAAGGGATGATGGTACAATGGGTTTAGGGACATAAATGAGATGGAATGGAGTTAGGGAAAAATCCATAAAAATTTTCGAAGGTAGGGTGACGAGTTAGCAACATAATGCAAGTGAAAATTTTGGAAATGGGTATTGGAAAGGTGGCAAAAGGGTTACAACACAGAGCTTACCTAGTTTCTCTCCAAAAACGTAGTGAAAACTAGGGTTTGAGTGAAAATTTTAGCAATGAGGGATATGAATGATATATAGTGATTTGATAAGGCATATGAGTCATGTGTGAAGGTTTTTATGTGATGAAACTAGGGGTTTTCTAACTGAAGCAAGCTAAACATCACAACAATCCAAAAATGTAGTTTAAAACACTAGAAGAGGGAATCCACCCCTTGTTGAAGAAATTCACTTGAAGGAGAGGTAAGGGATGTTCATTTACTATTTTGGAAGCACATGAACCTTTGAGAAATGATGAATTAACCCTTTGATAACTTTTGGGAGCTTGGAAACTAAAAGCGTAGCGTGGTTGCCCCATAAGCGTAGCGTGGAGCAGAAGCATAGCAAAAGGTAGTTGGATCAGTTTCTATAGGTTGTCTTCAATCTTTGGATAGTTGTGGAGTGTTGTGAGTAGGAGAGATGAGATATTTTAAAAACCAAAGGATGAAATGAACTCAAACAAATTCATTTCCCTTTCTAACTCACAATTTTGTTTTTTTGTTTTTAGTGAAATCATAAGCACTTTTGAGAAAATTTTCTTTTTGAAAAAACTTTGATCATGTAGCATAATTCTTGAGAAAAGACAAATTGCCTTTGCTTTATTTTTCCTATCTTTGCTAACTCCCAATGAAGGTGATTTAACTAATGACAATGACTATTATTTTCCTTCTTCTGACATGATTTGGACATTATGATGACAAAACAAAATAAGCCTAGACCATGACCTAGATGAGGGTATGTTGACTGATATATGACCTTAGATTGATGATGTGACATGACCTTGAAATTTATGATGACCATGAATGGGTGAAGGGAGTAGGATTCAGACCTAGACAACATTTAGTGAAAAAATTTATTTTAGAATGTATTTGAAAACATGAAATTTTTACCAAGGACCACTACCAAATAAACCTGAAAGAGTGTATTTGATCACCGAACATTCATACACTAATAAAGTGGAAGCACCCACTCTTTCAGAGACATCCAGAGATGTAAGGAAGTGCACCAGAGAGGCTGACAGATTGATGCATGATACTAGAGAGAATGTGGGAGCACCCACATCACAAAGCAAGTAGAGGAGGTCACCGAATCGGTACATGGGCTACATGGCTCTGATGAGCAAGAGTGTAGAGACTGAGCCATCCTCATTCGAGGAAGAAGTGAAACAACCAATATGGGTTGATTCCATGGTAGAGGAATATGATTCCATTATCAGGAAAAATTCTTGGGAATTTATCCCAAGGCTAGAGGACAAGTCCGTTGTAGGTTCTAGGTGGATCTACAAGGTGAAGCAAGTAGCAGATGGTCTTAGAAACTAAGTTAGTTTGACTTAGTTGGTTCAATTAATTTGAGTTGATGGAATAACTTGAGTCATGTAGAGTGTCTCCTAATTTATAGGAGCCCATGTTGAGTTTATTTTTGAGTTTTCATTAATTAATTAATCCATTAATTTGAGTTAGAGTCAATTAAACTAGTTCCAACTATTGGAGGAACTAGTGGGAGGTCAAGTAGTGGGGTATGTACTTTGTGATCAACCAGTTAACGGATAAATAAACCATAAATAACTCATGCATGTGTGATCTACGAGTTACCTAGTTGAAATTGGAGTTCAAGGGCATTATACTACCAGTTGCATAATCATCCAAATTATACAGGTGGTGCATGCAGTCAGAAGAAGGCCTATGATGGATTGCATATTTGTGGTGAGGATTTTTCCTAATTAATAGGGTCTAATTCCCAAGGAAACAATGCAAGGATATAGGGACTTGGGAAAGCATAAAATTGGTTAATTATTGACCAAGGCTTGTCTAGGAAGCAATGACGTAGATAGAGATAGTGCAGAGGTTGCTCGGGATTGAGCAAAGAATTGTAATCTTCTCATATTTTTTGACTAATTATATATACATATAGCAGGGTTATTAGCCTTGGATTTCCCCAAGAAATCATTATGTAATTTTTTGATTGAAATTTTTCTCTTCTATGCTTCATGATTTAGCGATATTTTTTTTTTTTTTGCAATTGGGAGACTAGATTCAAGTCTATTGTTTTAGTAAATTACAATTAGTAGTTTGAATCTACAAGGAATTTATACACAAGTAATGTACCTATGTTTGAAAGAAGTTGGAGTTACTAAGCTTGGCATACAACTAATGCTCTCTTAGCAATATCAACATTGCTACTAAGTGTTCTATATTCTCTTCCTCATTCTTATAATATATTAAGATATCATCAATGAATACAATATAAAACTTGTCCAGATAGGGACACAATACATTATTCATCAAGCACATAAAAGTCGCTGCAACATTAGTAAAACCGAAAGGAACCACAACAAAATCATAATTTCGATACCTGGTCCAGAAAGTAGTCTTGTAGATGTCCTCTTCTTTGATGCGTACTTGATGGTATCCCGATCTCAAATCAATCTTCGAGAACACTACTACTCCCTTAAAATGATAAAAAAACTCATCAATCCTTGGAAACAAATACTTGTTCTTGATGGTTAACTTGTTCAAATGCATATAGTCATTGCACAATCTGAGAGTACCATCCTTATTCTTCATGAACAACACTAGTTCACCCCAAGGTGATACACTTGGCCTAATGTATCCCTTATCAAGCATTTCCTTCATCTACAAATTCAATTACACTAACTCTGGTGTGCTCATCTTTTATGGTGCCTTTGATGTTGGTATTGCTCCTGATACCAACTCGATAGAAAAGTCAACTTCCCTATGGGGCAGAAAATATGAAATATATAATGGAAACACATCCTGAAACTGTTGTAATACTGGATACCTCTTGAATATTTTTTCACCCTCAACATCCTTACCCTTGTCACTAGAAATATGAATTGAAAATAATACACATCCCTTCCTACAATTGTACTTTTCTTGCATAATTGTGACCATCCTCATTGATGTAGGCTTCTTCTTTCCCTGCAGGAATCTCTTTTCCCCATTATCATTGAGGCACTCAATACCCTTGTCATAACAATATACTTTGGTCATATGTAGGTATAGCCAATTCATACCCAAAATTATACAATATGATCCCAATGGAATCAAATTTGTATGTGCAAATGTAGGCATAGCCTTCAACTCAAATGCACAAGCTCTTACCCAATGATGAACTCTCTTCTTAGTACCTGTATCCAACTACACCGACCAAGTCTCTCCTTGCACTTATTTTCTCAAATCACACTTATCCACAAGGTCAAAATTAACATAACTATAATTAGATCCAGGGTCCATCAAAATAAAAACAACTTGACCATAGAACTTACCTTCCATCTCAATAATGGATGTCTAATGATATTCGTGCTTGTTGTCCACAACTACACAAATCCGAGGGATGTTGTGGCCCACATCCCCAACTATCTGCACCTCCTGAGAATTGTAGATATGTGGCTTGCCACCCTAGTATAATGGAATATCCTTCTTGCGATGATATTTTCCACATATCCAACACTGCAATGGTCCCTTACCATCACCTCTATTCTACTCCAACCCATGTCCCTTCTCAAATACATTTTAATTCTTTTAAGGAGAAAATTTTTCTTTCTCACATGCATCCTGAGGTATTCCCTACTTTGGTGGCCATTTCCCTTTAACTTTATAATTCCCCTTCAATTCATGCTTAGGCTTAGATTTACACTCTGACTGCTCATAACAATGCTTAAGTTTCGTAATGGCTTCTTCTATTGGCCTAGGATCTTCAAACTCAATCCAGTCTCCATATGTTGGTAGAAACCCATTGATGAGCCTTTGAATATTTTCCTTCTCATCCTTGAGATAAGACAGATACCTCAACAACTCGAGGACCTGATAGTATACACATTATCTATCATGGAACCTATCTTCAACTCATAAAAAATCATAGCTCTGTCATCATAATATCTCTCAAATAGGTACTTATTCTTAACGAGTTTCTCGAACTCATCCAAAACCAACTCTTCTTCTTGAATGCCCTTGACATTCTTCATGTCTTCCCAAAAAATGTATGCTTTTCGTTTAAGATTGAAGGTAGCTATTTTGGATTTCAAATTGTATGAATAATTATGCAATATGAAGAATTTATTCATGCCAAGCATCCATGCCTCTTCATAGTATGACTGCTTCATATCTCCATAAATGTAGGAGGCTTGACTTTCTTGAATTCCTTAGGCAAGTACACACTCCTCCTATAAGGAAGATGATAATGACGACTGTGATGATGTCTCCTAGATGAGGAACTAGAATGATACCCATACATACCAATCCTTGTGTCAGGTGTATCCAATGATATACCACCTATGATTGTGTCCCCTCTATCCAACCTGTATCCTAACCGAGACTTGCTACCATTTGCCTAATTAGTCTTCTCTTCATGTTCTTGACTAATTGTTATGCATAATTATGATCTACAGATAAATCTAATTCCCTAAATGTGGTTTTATGCATTTAGAACAAAAAATTAAAGACTTTTCTTTCACTTTATCTAAGAGTATATAGGCACACAGAAAGATAGAAGAACCTACTTGTGATCCAAGCGCTTCGTATTATCCTTCTGTTGCTTTTGCTGTAGCTTCCAATCCAACTTAGATTGCTAGATTGGTTCCTGCAAGTATAAACACTAAAAAATAAAGAGATTGCAATATACAGATTCCTATTTATCTTAATCAGTTAAATATATTGAACATGAAACATATATATCATTTAAGAGTCCATTGCATGAGAAATAGAAACATAAGCATATACATATATGGGAAAATGAACATCAATCTTTATTAAAGAGTAGAAGGGGGAGGTTACAACCAATGATCGATTTGATGTCACCAGCTCCAACATCATCCTAGCCTCATCACAATAAACATCTCACCAGCAGCATATCACTTCTATCACTCTCTCAATTGAGAATCCAAGAACATTTCTTTACCAAAATTTTTCCTTCCCTAGCACTAGGATCTGTGCTCAATTTATAGGGAAACTGAAGGTATTTTCTCAATCAATGAATTTATAATGATAGGCAAGACATGTTCCCAAGCTCAGAGGTGTTAGATGGACACTTGGATTCAAAGTTTGACACATATGGACTCTTGTATAAGGCACTGGCCATGTGGAGATTCCAGAACAATGAGAATTTCGCTCCCATTTCACCAATGCACTCTTGAATGTCGGGAAGTGCATTGTAGTGCACCCTTAAATGGAGGGAGCTGCATATGCAATGCAGTTAGTCCCTTGAGAGGCAACGTTGGTGAGTTCATAAGTGATATAACATATACTTCAAACCTTGGAAGTCTTGCAATAGAAGTCATGAATGGTTTGTTCTTGTCTTATGGAATGTAGAAACTGAAATGATAGGGGATGATAGACCCTATTTCATTGGTCCTGGGGATGATGTACAGTTTGACCTGGTCATGGGGGATGATGCCCAAATTGACCTATAATAGTTTCCCCCTAAAGCATGAAGTTTGAATAATAACAATTTTTTTAATGAGATGCTTTACGACGTGATGGGCTAGAACTAAAGCGAAGTGGTGACCTGCATCAATATTACAATACATTACATCATGATATTTTCATCTTGATCATGAATTACTGATGGAGGCATTCCCATGCTCAGCGCATAAACTATCTAATAACATGTACATAGTGCAGAAAGTCATCTACATTGAAATGTTACCCAATACACACATGACTACAGATATAGGCCCATGTTTTAATGACGACCTGTATGTAAGGTCACTGTACATGTGATGTGTACAACAATCCTGAAATCACAGCCCAGATGGGTGAAACTAGATCCAGGCTCTTCTTATCTGGTTCACTCGATCATTCGGGTACAGGTCTAGCCATGCGAATATATGATTTGTAGTCAAACATGGTAAGACATCGTTTGATAACCAGCTAATGATGTGAGTTGTTAATAAACGCGAGAGAACCACCATTGATGTTAATGGCTCTCAAGGTATTGCAGTACTTTTCGTAAGGCGTGAATAGATGATTTGATGTTGAACGGAAAAAAAAAAAATCTTTCAGTCAAAATTTCGGAAGCAAGAATCTTGTCGATGCTGTAACAAGCCTCATGGTACTAGAAGATGATTTTTCTAAGTAAACTTCTTGGATGATGGCTTGACATCGACAAGAAGCCAATTTATCGCGAAGCGGGAGTTACTAATTTCAGAGACAAAATGAATTGATATAGCAATGTTCAGGGATGACTGTCATCATAATGAAGGTTTATGAGTATTGTAGAAGGATGAGTATTCACTGGATGCGTTCTTTTGAACATATCGGCGACACTGAGATGAGTTGGCAGCATTGACCCAAAACCGAAGTGAAGGTATGATGAACCATAGGTATGAATGAATTGTAAAGAATATTACCCAACCCAAACATTCACGATGATGGAGTGAAGTGTCATGTTAAAGAGCGACTTGCTACCATAAAATTTCTGTTCACTTTCCAAAAATTTTTAGGTCATTTGTTGACCAGTACGTCTTTATTTTTTAACAAGCTTGAGGAGGATAACATATGCTTGATCTATAATTCAACCCTTCGGGAAAATAATGTATCGTTATTTAATAATTTAATGAGTCTAGCGATGAATGAAACTCGATTCTTGCCATGATCGACAAGCTCGTCACTATTTTATTTTTTAATGAGACTAATGACAGTGACAACCTGTTCCTTTTTCATATTTAGAGAGTTTGAAAAAGAGGACAAAAGAAAACTCCATAAGTAATTTTTCGTAAAGTTGTTGCTCATATCCAAAAAAGTGTAAAATGATATCAAAGAGAACCTCCTAGCCATGTTCGACTAAGGTTTTCCTTTTTCATAAATAATCTATCTTAGTCTGGAAAAGGGTTAAACTTATACTTTTGTGAAACCAGCTCCAAAAATAGAAGAAAAGAGATATCAATGCCTTAGAAACAAGCCACTTTGAGGGGGCATTACATGAATGAACAATTCTTGGATGATATAAATGACAAAACCTGCTTTCTATATATAGGAGTCCATGGTGCCACAATGTAATCCTAGTGGGGCCACAATGTAATCCTAGCTGACTTAACAATAATAATGTAAGGCCACAATAATAACAATATGGGGGCTACAGGGGTACAAAAATAACAATAAGGGGGGCTACACTAACATAATAAGGGACTACACTATTAATATAGGGACTTAACATTCCCCTCTCCTTCAAACAAGTGTTGTCCTCAATGCTTGATTTACATTCTTGATGCTAAGATAAATCATCTCACCTATGAATATTTACAGAGAAAGTTCTTCCAACCTCACGTAGATGTACTGAAGACTGATTGTATTGCCTAGTTCTTGTTTCTGTGACTGCTAGTTGAAAGTTTACTTATTTATGATGCTGACCTCTCTGGTAGGTTCATTGAGATTCTGCACAAGTTAGGTTGCCTTTGAGAGTTAGAGCAGAACTTGTTGTTGATGCTCGATGTGATTTTCCACTAATTTATCATCCATATTAGCTATTATTTGATCCTTCAAACCATCCAACTTAGCCTCCATATCTATTTTTAAACCATTTATGTCATCTTCAGTTTCTCTTCGTAAGATCAAAATTTGTTGCACTTGGTACCGTAATTTTGATATCTCATACCGCAATTCTTCCTCTTCATGCATCACAGTATAGATTTTTGAGGGCTTAATGGGTATGGAATTATTTTTTTGAGGCATTATAGAACCCAATACTAGTAAAAATTATAAAATACTCCTTTGGAGTCACTTCAAACTGCTTTTTCAAACAAACGTTATGGAATTTTAAAAACCAAATACACACCTTTTTTCTTGCTTTTAAGAAGCTCAATATTGAAACTGAATAATCTATGTGATTTAAGATCCTCAATATCTGAAATTTGGCACTTAGGTAACCCTCGAAATTCTCTTTTGAATTCCATAGATCTGACCTAATTTGGATTTCTGAAGACAAATTTGTGCCCAATCTCCTACGATGACCAAATTATGTACTGGTTCAATAAAGCGAACTTGTACGACTTGCCACGTGTCACTATTTCCTCCTTCAACTCTGAAATTTATATACCGAAAACAAAATTTTGTGTACTTGGGGCCACCTTTTACAGAATCTCAATCTGACGCTTAGAGAGATATGATTTATGAATATATTCTATGTAGGTTCTATTTGATGTTTGTTTGTTTGTGATTGCAGATCTTCGAAGACAAGTTTTTCGGGCGACTGAAGGGCTACTACTACAAACAAGCGTTGGATTAAAGGTAAGATCGTTAAGCCTTTATAGCATTTAGTTATGAATCGCAATATATCTAGAGAAAGATAGTTTTGTTTGTCCATTTGTTGCTAGTTTTGCGTAGGACACTTGGGATATATGTCTTGTCCGCAAGAATGACTTATCCGTCCAACAAATTGGCGACTCCGCTGGGGAATGATTGGAATTTTTGTTTTCCTTTTGTTTTGACTTGAGAAAATGTTTTTCCTGGTTCTTGATTGATGTATACTGGTTTGTGTGGCTTAGTTTAATTTTTCTGTACTTTGAAATGTTTTGAAAACATTTGTTTTCTTAAATTTTTCTGATCTCCACACTTCGCATTCACGCATAGTGCGGTCATGTCCGCAATTTTCTTGAGTAACCAGTGCGGTACCGCACCTGTTTACTCTGGAGCCTGTGGACCCTGGGAAAATTTTATGAAAACTTAAAATTTCCTTTTCAGGCTTAGTCTAGATTTAATTTATATTTCTTAGCATCTACCCAGATCTGTATTTTTCTGTCAAAAAGCCTTGTTTATGAGTTTCTTTCAGCAAATTTTTTATCTCATCAATCTCCATTAAATTAATTGGGTGCTTTGAGTCTCTTTTTTGAGAAATTCTTAATTTGATTTCCTTTGGTCATTACTTGGAGGTTTCTCTCATTCTTTTCACAATTTTTCATCTTTTTGCTTTTTTTTTTACAATAAAATTTTGGGGGGGCTAAATTGTGCATGAGTGTTAATTGCCTTTGAGTGTTTTTATTTTTTGATCTTTGGAACTCTCACCCAATTTTCTTTACTTACACTTGATTGGTTCTTAGATTACATTAGAATCATCTTGTGTTTTAGAATTCTCTTGCATAGATCACATTTGCATAATTAGAATTCTCATTTTCAAAATATGAATGAAAAATGTGCATAGATTACATTTGCATACTTTTCAAGTGAATTGTGCATAGATTACAATTGCATAGTTTACATTCTGAAAAAATCAATCGTAGATTTAGATAAGTTTTCTTTAATTTGAATTTACATGTTTTTATGCTTGTTTTAAAAACACAAAAATAAAAAATATGGAATTGATTAGCATTAGTTTTTCTTGATGAAATTAGTGCATTAGAGAATTTGTTATATTTTCTATTATTTATCAATTGTTGCATTGTTGGAAGTGAATGGAAACTCTCTCCCTACTTTAGTTATGATTCATTGAATTGAAAATATTACATTATCATATTTGATTGCATTCAGTTTTGGGTCGGGTCATAACACCATTGGTTTCATATCCATTTACCCTTTGAGTAATAAAAGCCTAAATAACACATCGCTTAATTAAAATTCATCTAGTAATTTTTACATTTTTAGGGCTCTTTCCACCAATATAGCTCAAGCTAGTGTTTTGGAATAGGTTTTAGTTAACTCTCCAAGACAGTAAAACAAACAAGTAGTCGATCTTGTGGTAGGAAAATTCCAATAGTAGCGTGTATGCTTTGGGAAGCTCCTCCTAAAGGAGTCAAGCACGAGATCATATCTGAACCAATGAGGTAATCAATCCTTCCTCATTGGGAACGATAGAATATATACACGTATTAACAACGGTAAACCTCGGATTGACCATTGTCGAGGAGCCTGGGTTCACTTGTCAGTATACCTTGGATTATGTCAAGGAGATTTCAAGGGGATTGAGCTTTGTTACTCTGCCCTTGCATGTGTATCGAATCGTAGACTGTTCCCCCAGGTATGTTTGTTCCTGTTGGTGACCTTAGTGGCCATAAACTTTAGGATTCTTTCCCAAGATGACGGTGGAGGGAAGATCCCACTGTACCTGGAGCAGATGTCGACTAGACTCACTTGGACTCTCCGGAGGGTTCTCTTCACTCAAGATGGCATAGTGGAGAAACTTGCACCGGTCTGTTTCATTAAGCAGGTTATCGGGGTAACTGTTCCAACCGCCATTTCTGCATTAAAATTCTACGAGGTTGGATTTCATCACCAGCTAGTGTTTTTAGTGCGGGAATCTACTGTTTGTGTGTGGTTTGACTCCTATATTTGATAGCGCGTGTTCATTTGTTTGTTTTTACTTTTTAGAGACCATAGGTGTGAATTGTGAATTTTAATTGTTAGGTGTGAATTGTGAATTATTAATTTTAGTTTTAAATTGTTAATAAAATTCACTGAAGTTGAATATAATGGCAATTGTTCCGGAATTTACCAACCAAGGAACCCCTCTTAACGAGAATCCTAGTACTTTTCCTTGCTTTGGAAATGCTGGTCCTCCTTATATGGCTACATTGTCATTACTTGGATTTACAATTGGTATACCGGTATGGTTATTTTCAACTTCGTTGGCCCCGAATACTCCAGTTATTCCACCTCAACTGGATGCTTCACCTCAACAGAGTTCATCATCTCAACATCACCAACCTTCTGTTGACCCTTTACCTTCTTCACCCAATATATCTTCCTCCCTTTCTTCCTCTTCGCTTGGTAAAAGCCTTCATGCTAGTAACCAGGGGGCTAAGAAGAAGAAGAAGAAGCAAAATAAGAAAGAATTCAACCAGCCAACCATGGCTGTAAATGTTAGTAGTGTTGAAGAAACCTCCGACATGCATCGTAAACCCGAATACCCTTGCAGGATTTGTAAGGGTGACCACTTCCTTATCAATTGTCTTGGTATTCCAAAGGTCTTGGAAGTATGGTCGAAACATTCTCATCAACTTACTATTGATCCATCAACCAGTGATAGTCAGGTTCCTGGGGAAAAGGGTAAATTTAGGTTTCCTTGTAGGTTATTCAAAGGGAGTCATCAAACTCACATTTGCCCTCACATGGATGAAGCCTCAAAATTGTTGGAAAACCTTACTGTTCCACAAAAAAAACTTGCAACCGGTTACCGTCAACTTTCTCCCAACCTACCGTCAACTGACAAAGTGATTGATATAATTCCAAGTACAGTCGATCCCACTCTTCCATTGAAGAGTGAAACTCATATCACTTAGGTTGATGATCCATTAGTTGATCAAGTGGTCGATTCGATTTCACATTCGGTCGATCCCACTCTCCCTGAAGAGAGTGAACTTCATACCGCTTTGGTTCTTCTTGTTTCATCATATTCTTCTATGCTGGGGGGCATTTTACCTATTTCTACAGAACCCCCTCCAAGTATAGAGGTCTTTTCCTTTGATTGGAATAGACTAACAGAACCTCGTCTTCCTTCTTCCATCCCTTTCCAAATAATTGTGCAGGCTTGTCGTAAGAATATATGCCGCACACATGTAGATGAAGGTGCTTCTGTTAGTATTTTATCCTCAACGACTTGGAAAGCTTCGTTCCCTCGCCCAGCTCAAGCATTGCCAGAACTGTGCTTTATTAAGCAAACTATTGAAGAAACCTTTAGGGATCCTTCCTAAGTTTTCTATTACTTTGGAAGGTAAAACTGTCTGTATAGATCTTATGGTAGTTCGAGGCCCCTTGGATTTCAATTTACTCCTTGGGCGAGATTATGTCTATGCAATGAAAGCTGTCGTATCGACACTCTTTCACGTGATGTATTTCCCTCACAATGGAAACATTATGACCATTGACTAGCTTTCATTCACTTGCCTTGATTCGACTACCAAAAATCTGACACCCCTAAATGTTCCTTATACTAAAGTGGTATCTACCCCGCCACGGGTCAATTATGTGGCACCCAGTCCCATGTTTTCAGTTACCGATGCAAGCGAGCCTGTCACTGTTTGCTCGACTTCCTTTGACTTAGATCCGGTAATTGACATGGAAAACTCTATGGGATTATTTGAACACGATGTTCCTATCCCTTTTGAGTCCCTTGACATGTGTTCCTTCCAGAGAATTTTTCTTCCATCTGATGAAGACCTTTTGGAAGCCATGATCGAGGAGTTTCCCTTGACATGTCTTTCTTTCTGGGCCAGAAAGCCATGACAAGGTCACCTCGCGAGGATAGTTCCTTTTACTGTGTCAACCTCGTTAAAAAATGAATCAGTGGGTCATGAGGATAGTTCCTTTAATGTGTCAACCTCATTAAAAAATGAATCAGTAGGTCAAGAGGAAAGTTCCTTTTACTGTGTCAACCTCGTTAAAAAATGAAACATGTAGTTGAGGATAGTTCCTTTTACTGTGTCAACCTTGCTAAAAAATGAAACATGTAGTTGAGGATCGTTCCTGTTACTGTGTCAACCTCGTTAAAAAATGTGGAATTAGGTATGAGGACGGTTCTTTTCCCGTGTCAACCTCATTAAAAAATGAATCAAATAGTAGATTGATAAATTAGAAATAAGTAGTTTCTGAGGACGGTTCCTGTTACTGAGTCAACCTCGTGCAAAAATGAATCAGGTATGAGGAAATTTCTTTTACTGTGTCAACCTCGTTAAAAATGAAATAGACCGATGAGGACAATTCTTTTCTTGTGTCAACCTCATTAAAAAATAAATCAGTAGGTTATGTAGGTAGATTAGAAATAGTGGTTTATGAGCATAGTTCTTTTCCTGTGTCAAGCTCGTTAAAAAATGAAACAAATCCTCTCCTATTCAAGTCGAGTCTTTCATCTGATCTCATAAATGAACCTTCATTCCATCCAGCTTTTAGTAACCAGTAGTCTACTTAGTTGAATGCAATGAAGCTTGGGGGGCATGTGCTCTAGCAAGTTACGCTTGGGGGGCATTCAAACTTATCTCAAGCATAGTTTTCCTATGTTTCAAGCTTGTGTAAAAATGAAACCACTCTCAAGCACAATTTTCTCTTTTTCAAGCTTGTGTAACAATGAAACAAACCTATCTGAAGCATAGTTTTTCTCTATTTCAAGCTTTTTTTAAAAATGAAACCTATCTTGAGTCGATTTCGGTTATTATTTTCAAGACTCATTAAACTCATGAAAATCCTGAGCTTATTTTGCTATTTTTCATTCTCGTAAAACACATGAAAATTCCGAGTTCTTTCCATCATTTCTTGCTCGTAAATTAAATTGAAAGTCGGCCATGAGTACATTTTTATCCCTTTTTCGAACTCGTTAAAACTTACGAAAAAGTGAAAGCTATGAGTACATTTTTATCCCTTTTTCGAACTCGTTAATACTTGAAGAAAAAAGTGAAACCATGGAGTCCTCTTTTAAGCCCTTTTTAGACTCTCTAAAAATGAAAAGATTGCCGAGTACTTGACTATTTGAACTCGTTAAAGGAAATGAACAGTCGTCCCTTCAGTATAAGTTTACCCCTTTTTCGCACTGAAATGGACTATTTATGAAAAAGGTATACGTTGACTAATCATGGTCAATAGAGTTCTCTCTTGCATTATTTTATCCTTTTTCGAGCCTGAGAGACTAAATTTACGAAAAAGAACACCCATGGAGTTTTCTTAAGTTTTTTCTTCTGACTCCCTAAAAATGAAAAACACCGAGTTTCTCCTATACTGGACTCGTTAAAATTTAACAGTAAAGGACCTGTCGATTACAAACAGGAACGAACCACTTCTTCTTAGGGTTCGATTTTAAACTAAGTTGGACTCATCCAAAGGATGAGCTGATAAACAAGCAAATGTATCCTCCTCAAGCTTGTCAAAAAATAAAGAGGTACTTGCTAGAAATGGTGGGGGAAAAGAGAGAAAACAGATTCATTTGTCACACTTTGATTTGTAAAAGCATTACACGACTCTTTAACACGACACTTTTTGTCACACTTCTACCTGGGTTGGGAAATCCTTTGCCTATCAGTTAATCAAACCATATTGAAGGGCTTCAGCCAATTTCTAGGTATTAGCTTAGGGAAACTATCACCAAACCATATGCAGTATCGTTATGTGTTCAAGAGGATAGTCAAACAAACCATTCATCTGCAAACATTTGTCTCCATTCGTGTTGACCATCCCTGAGTCAGTCCTTGAAAAAAAATTCTTCAAAACTTGATCTATGGTTTTGTGTCGTGAGCTTGCTTACGACGGATCACTTTATATCGACGAAAACTCATCATCTAGGAAGTTGATCTAGAATCCACCAGTACCTTGAAATCTGCATGCCTTAATGGTAGGTTTCTCACCTTCGACGATAGGTTGCATCATTGACCTTCGATCGAACGATTCCATGAAATGTTCGACTTCAAATCACTTATTCACATTTCATGGATTGTACTAAGTACTTTGAGAACCATTATCATTATTGGTGGTTTCTCTCATACTTGTTAATAGTTCACATCATTGACTGGTAATCAAGTGCTTTCTACCATGTTCGACTTCAACACATTTAATCGCATGGATAGAATCGTACTAGTTCGGGAAGCATAAATCAAGACCCTGGATCTAGTTTCCACCATCCAGGCTGCAAGGAGTTTTATTATTCATTATGCAGTAGACGATTCATTACAGATGGCTGCGCCCATGCTGTGTCTACATTATTGATGTAATATTGAAATCATTTCTGTATCAGAACAAGTTTAGTTAGTTTTGATCTGAGTATGGGAATGCCTACCTCAACGATGATATATATATATGTTTTGCATTGAATGTTTTTACAGGGTTCCGACTGGGGTGTCCATAGGCTGATCCTCAAAATGATAAATTATTTCACTCTTCATACATTACAGACTCACTCTTCATTTATTACAGACTTCACACTTTAGGGGGAAATCTGTTACACTAAAAATTGTCACCTTGATGTTTTGTTGTCTGCATGAGCTCATTATCACTCATAAATTTCTCCCTTGCAAGTCTAAACACATCAGTTACTAATGTCAAGCCTTGAAATCAAGAGAAAAGCTCATAAAAGTCTTGAAAACACTTGTACCACACTTTCTCTTAATATTGCCTGCGGTGCCGCACTTTCTTGCTCTAAATCATGCGGAGCTAAACGCATTGTTTATTTATTAAAAGTGTGGACCCCTATAAAAGGTAAAAAAGAGCAAGTAAATCTAGAAGCTCATTTTGAGTCATTTTTAGAAGCTTCTAGAAACAATCTTGCGGTGGGAAGTCCGCTCTTTTCAGGTTCATGTATCCCATCCATTAAGGAGCTAACCCCCTGATGTAAGGAGCTAATCCCTTTGAAGGTGGATTCTATCCCTTCTTGTTTGGAGATGTAACCTCCTCTCTTTCATTATAAAAAGAGGCATAGGGTAGCCTCAAAGGGAGTTCAAGATTTAGTATTATTGGAGGTGAAGTGTTGTTGAAACTTAGACCCTTTTAGCTGATATTTCATGTGGGAAAGATTAGATACCTATATGTATCTCGGTTGGAAGAATGCAAGGATGGTCAGAGTAAAGGAAACGCCTGTTCCAGACCCCAAGAAGGTCTGTATGACATCAAGGCGGACACGGTTGTAAGGCTCTTCTTAATTCAAAGTCAATACAAATAAGTTCGTTTTTCTCAATAAGCTGTCAATTGATTGGTTTATTTTATGGATTATTTGATCACCATAATAGATATGATTTATGAATATATTCTATGCAGGTGATATTTGATGTTTGTTTGTTTGTGATTGCAGATCTTCGAAGGAAACTTTTTTGGGCGACTAAACGACTACTACTACAAACAAGCGTCGGATCAAAGGTAAGATCGTTAAGCCTTTATAGCATTTAATTATGAATCGTGATATATCTAGAGAAAGATAGATTTAATTTTCTGTTTGTTGCTAGCTGTCCGTAGGACACTTGGGAGGTCTGTCTTGTCTGCAAGAACGACTTATCCGTCCAACAAGGGTTACAGGGGTACAACAATAACAATAAGGGGGGCTACACTAACATAATAAGGGACTAGACTATTACTATAGGGACTTAATATATACTGAGTAGATATCAATTCATTTACTTTTACGAGCTCGAAAAGACAAGTGCTTGACAATATGTTCACATTATCAGAGTTTGAAAAGAGCTAAAATAAGACTCCATGGGTTCCTTTTTTGTTGTTATCGAAGCTTGAAAAAGAGATAAAAGTGCGCTTCAAGTCCTTTTTTGTTTTTATCAAAGCTAGAAAAATAAGGATACAAGTATGCTTTGTGGTCAAATCATTCTTGGAATAAATGTGCATGACTAGTCTGCTATATCAGTTGCAAACCTGTTTAGAACAACATCAAATGGATTAAAAATACCTGTTTCATGATAAAAATTGAATAAAACCATAGTCACAACAATAAATATGATTTGAAAATAATCAAATGACTACTTAAACGAGTTTTACTATTCATTTTTACCATTTTAAATTTACCATTTGAATTTTGGAGCTCCGAACCTGTTTTTTCCCTCAAACTTCAGCTGTTGATTGCGATCAATTCCATGGACGGTTTTTGTCGCCGTTTGATCTAGGTTGGTGCCATAAGCCCCCTCTTTATTTTATTAGTCATTTCATTTCATCTCATTGCAATTTTTTAGGGATTTGGGCCCCTTAGGGTAAATTAATTTTCAAAATAGGGAAACACACCCTTGGGCATCGAAAACTGCGTAGGAATGCACTCAAAATGAAGCTCAGGTGCATATGCATTGCACTATCTATTGACCAAGACTGCTTTGGGCGCGATTCACATTTTTTATTCTTGTATTATACCTAAATTTTACCTAATTTTTTGCATGAAAAGGGTCCTAATGAGTCTTATGGTTATGTTTCAGGGATTCATCGAACTAGAGTGACAATTACTTGGAGAGAAAGAGAGCATGAAGAAAAAAACATGATTGCCCTTAATGATCTGGGTACTATAAGAGCCCTTAGGGATTGTGGGCTATTGAAGTACTTTCTATTAGGTAAGAGGCAAAAAATGGAACTATTGGAGTTCCTTGTTCATGCATGGGATCCAGAAATTGAGGAATTTCACATTGGGAACAAAGTGGTCCCAATTTCAATGGAGGACATCTATTTTCTGATAGGCTTGTCGAGGAGAGGCCTACCCATTTCTCTCTCAGGGTCTGATCTTGGAGGAGAGACGAAGAGATACTATATTTTGCAGTATTTATATCCACTGGGGCAAAAGACTAGCAAGGATGAAAAAATAAACGTCTGTGACGTTCGTGATTTTCCATTGAGAACCATATTATTCACGATCAAAAAGCTTGCTGGTACTACTACACTACATGTAGCGAACATATCTTATATGCAGTATGCACTAGAGTGCATGGAACCAATAATCTTCAATTGGGCTAAAGCTGTACTCTCTCCAATGAAAGAACAACTGAGCAAGGCAAAGGGAGGAAGGAAGAAAAATTTCAACATGGTTAGATCCTCATTTCTTTTGCCTTAGAGCAGATTCCACTGATGCAACCTCAGCATGTGACACTGGGTGTATCTAACCCTAGAGATCCAAGGATGCAGAGATGGGTAGAACTGATGGATAGACATGCAGGCCAATCGTCCATCGTGTTCTCGACTGCATTCTTTTCTTGGTTCAGGAAACAGATTGTTGCCATTGATGACTATGCATATGCAGACATTGATTTATGAGGAGATCCAGACTCAAATTTAATAGAAGGCGCTCAGTGGGGTGCAATCGGTAAGAATGTTTTGACCATGTTTTTTATTTTTTATTTTTCTAAGGTTTATACATGTTTTTTTATTTTGATGTTTTCCCAAGACTAAACTAAAGTTTTAATGTAATCCAGATGTGGGTTGAGTTCAAACAGTGGGAGAGACAGAGCATGGAGTGGGTAAGCCAACAAAGAGGGATGTCGGGAGAGCAGTCCTTCAGGATTTAGATATGGCTGAGACTCTTGCTGAGCTTCGGCAGCACATAAAGGGGTTGACCTTTGAGATCCTGGATTAATGGATCGAAGAGTTACCCATGCGATTGCAGCGCCACACTATTGCCGTTCCTCACCGCTGGATGCGATTACTGCGTAGGATAGCTAGATCAATAGCATGTTATCATGAGCATAACTAGTTTACTTTTGACATGTTGCATACATTTTGAGGTCAGATGACCAATGTGTCTTGGGCACAAATTTTGTAAAAACCTATAACTATCTATGTATTTGATTTCAATGTTTTCCTATGTTTATTGCGCAATCCTATTCAATTATGTGAATGTATCTTTACATGTGTTGCAAATGTCTGTTTATAACATAATTCACTAAAGAATAAGCTAATGTGTTCAAGTTTTTGGAAATGTGTTGATATTGAATAAAATCAAAATTTCTTTCCAAAAGTCGAACTCTTAGGAACATATGATGCAATTTTGGATTTCTAATAGTATAAACACTAGTAAGTTGAAATACCAGAAGTTGTGAATCTAACCTTATGATGATGTGGTTAATACCAAATGAAATGGCATAAGAGAGAAGTTCGATCAATGCACTATACTCAACGATATTATTTGTAGATCGACTGATACAAATCCCTTGAAAACTCACTAACTCGACGTTCGAAGTGAAATTGGCCCACGCTGTAGATGATAGATTCTGCATACTATAATTAGCATCATTAGCATACCCAAAAAATGGTTCCAAAGATTTAGACATCTGCGATGAAATGTAAAGCGGATTACTAATGTCAAGAAAACTATAAAAAACAAATTAAGATAGTAAATGCAAATCAAAAGCAAATATATATAATATAATACAAAAAATTACTACGCTCATGATTAAGCATAGTAACATTTCAGATACAACCCATTTCGGGGCTGCGCTAATGGAATTTCATCATAATCCACCAACTCGTAGGCACCCTTAGCAAGAACTCTTTTGAAAATATAGGGGCCATGCCATAACGGCTCAAATTTCCTTGTACCTATTACATCAACTTCCTGATCATAAAGAAGGGCCAATTCGCCCTCTGAGAAAATGCGAGGTTGGACATTATTGTCGTATTGCACCTTTATACGTCTCTTATGTGCTTCGTTGGCCAATTGGGCTTCACGATGCATTTCATTAAGATGTATGAGGTTAAAAATATGCGCTTCTTCAGAAGAGGGGTTAGGTAACAAGTTGATTGTGAGTGATTGGTAAGATAGCTTCCAGACCATACACCAATTGAAAGGGGGTAAATCTGGTCATGTTTCTCACCGAGGTTCAGTACGCCCACAAGGCTGAGTACAAGTTTAAATGCCAATTTTGTTTATGAACTCCTATAATTCGTTGAATCATTCGTTTCAGAATCTTGTTAATAGACTCAACTTGTCCATTTGATTGTGGATAATAAGGAGTAGAACTATCATGTGAAAATCCTAATTTGGCAGTCAAATCATTCATCATATGATTGCAGAAATGCGAACCATGATCTGAGACTATAGCCCGTGGGACCCCAAACCATGAAATGACATGATTAAAGAAAAACAATGCAACTGTCTGTCCTATGTTGTTGAATGTAGGCATCACTTCGGCCCACTTGGTAAATTATTCTACTGCGACAATAATATAACCATGCCCCCTGGACGAATGAGGTTTACAGGTCATGAATTCAATTCCCCATTTTGAAAATGGTCCCACAGAGACAGTTTGTAGATTTTAAGATCAAATATCTGGCACGCATGACAAATTATGATCGTGAGGATGTAGTCGCGAAATATGGTAGGCCAAAAGTAACCGGCACAGAGTATCTTCTGCGTGGTAGCATATCCAGACAAGTGTCCACCACAAGCCCCAACATGACAATCATTTAAAACCTTTTCGGCCTCCTCATAAGTGAGGCACCTTATTAAAATTGTATCGACACCACGATGATAAAGTGTATCGCTGACGATTAGATAATCTTTGGCTTGGTATCGAATACATCGTTGGTCAGAGTGAGAGGTATCAGGTCGAAAAGTCAGGGTCTGGAGATAAATGATAAAATCCCCATACCACGGATCATATGATATGATCAGAAATAGGGAATCATCAGGAATATATGGTTTGGACGTAGTGGCAGTACTATCAGAGGGAAGGTCATAGAGAAGCTCAACCAAAACTAAAGATTTCTTTGACTTGGATTTGATGAATTCCAAATCAAATTTCTGCAAAATGACAATCCATTTTGAATAATTCCCCCCCAGAAATTGACGTGATAAGATGTAAGTCATGGGGTTGCAATTCGAAATGACAATGGTGTTCTTGAACAAGATATAGTGGCGAAATATTTCGATAGCTTGAAAAGCCACCAAGGCAAGCTTTTCAATGTATGAATACTTGACTTCCATATCATTGAGATTACGACTCAAATAATAGATCAGATGTTCTATCCCATTTTCTACTTGGACCAATACCATAGAAATGGTCGTATTAGATGCGACGATATATAAGAAATAATCACTCTGATAATTGGGGGGACACGTTAATGACGCATGGACAAGAGTATCCTTGACAACATCAAAAGAAGCTTGCACAACTTGGTCCTAATGGAAGGGAATCCACTTTTTCAAGAGTCGAGTAAATCCTTTAGCCATTTCAGCGTAGTTGGGTATGAACCTCCTTAGGAAGTTAGCCTTTCCCTGAATTTTCTGTAACTGAAGCAAATTTGATGGCGTATGCAAATGAAGAATGGCCCGGACCTTTAGTGGGTTTATTCGAATTCCTTCTTTTGAGACGACGAATCCTAGAAAACGACCATAACCAACACAAAACACACATTTATGTGGATTGAGGCGTATTTTGTAGCGTCGAAAATGTAAAAATATAGCTCTCAGATGCATCGGGTGATCAGTCAGATTTCGTGAATGCGCGGGTAAATCGTCTAGATAGGGTTGCACAATGTGCTTGATGTCATTGAAAGCATAATCCATTGCTCTCTGAAAAGTTGTCCCAATGTTATTTAAACCAAACGGTATTTTCCGATAAGCGAATGTGCCCTAGGGACAGATGAATTATGTCTTATATTGGTCCTCTAGGCGGATATTGATTTGATTGTAGCTAGAAAATCCATCCATGAACGAAAATATTTCGCATCCAGCACAATCGTCAATAATCTGGTCAATAAAAGGAGTAGGATAGTTGTCTTTGGGACAAGCAAGATTGACATCCTGATAATCGACACACACTCTGATGGTTCCTTCTTTTTTCATGACAGGAACGATGTTGGAAACCAACTCAGTTAGCGGAATAGGGTAAATGAAACCAACACGCAAAAGTTTTTCAACTTCTGCTTTAATGGTAGCGACCTTCTTCGGATGAGCAGGACGAAGGCATTGAGGTACTGACTTGACATTAGGGTACATATTAATGGTGTGTTCAATGATACTAGTATCTATGCCTAGCATTTCCTTTGATGGAGGAGGAATATTAAAATTAGATCACGATGCATTAGGAATTTTTTCGTAGAGCATGCTAGACTGAGTGTAAATCAAGTCTAAATATTGGGCAGGAGTAATGGCCTTCTCTTCAGTGACGCCACCACCCTTAGCCACATCCTCAGTTATAGATGGTAACAGGGACTTAATGAATCACTCAGCAAGGAGATGATCATGAAAAAATGTCTTAACCATTCTATGACGACGACACCACTCATGAATATGATCAGAAATGTGAGTAGCATTAGTCTGCTTAATATTAGTCAAGAGTTCCGTTCTAGTTCCATATTGCATGGGTAACTGGAAGTGGGTCAAAAATACAGTAGCTAGGGTAGTGAAATTATCAAAATAATCTCTTGGTAACTCAATGTACCATTTTGTGGCCAGACCAGTGAGCGTACGCTGGAAAAGACGTAGTCGAACAGAGTCATCATTTAGGGAGTTAGATGAACACCGCAAATGATAAGTCATAACATGAGTCGATGGGTCTTCCCCATGGTTTCCATTGAACTTAGGAATATTCAAGGGTAATTTATGAGGTATCACTGGTCACCAAGGAGCATAGTTGATTGGATCATTGGTGAGCTAGTTTAAATCCAGTAATTCTAAAGTTGCAACAAAGGGAAACTATCGATTGAGGTCGGGTTGAGGATAGCCAGGGTATGATGGAATTTCTTGGGCAACAGGCCTTTGAGCACCAACATAAGGAATATATTGCTAGTAACCCAGATAGGGGCTGTTTTAATAGGTAAATGCTTGAGGATTCTGTTGACCAAAACCTGGATACACTACTTGTTGAAATGAAGGTTGTGGAATTTGTGCTTGTGGCTGCCAAGGGGTCTATCCACGAATGTTATAACCCAAACTAGGATAGCTTAGATTTGGTTGAGGATACGTATAACCTGGTTGAGGCTATGACATCCCTTAATATGATACTACAACTTGTGAATAAATGACTCGAGATACCGGTGGTTGTTGTAAACCAGCCGAAGGAGTTGGAGTTTGAGGACCCAATACTTGAGGGTATTGAGTTGAAGGACCCGCTTGATATGGTTGAGGTACAAAAATTTGAGTCTGTAACAGGGGTAAAGATGTATTAACAAGTGGAGTTGATGTGGGTGCAACAGGTTGAACTGGTTGATACGAGTGTACAACCATTTGTGGTTGGATAAGAAAAGTGGGATGCCATTGAAAAAAATTCAATCTGACATTAGGATGACCAAATAATGACAGAGTACTGTTGAAGTGGGTGACCATAGGTTTTCCCCTAGCATGAGGAGTATAATAAGATGGAAAATATTGTTCTCCAAATTCAGGGAGTCCAGTTGAGATTGTGCTGGATGGAATATACCCAGATGGACCAACTTGACATTGCCTTGATGATGGATATAAAGTATCAAGTCGTTCAGTACTCACTATAGATTTACCAGTTAGAATACTAGGCGATGACATTGGTGAATTCCATGGGTTTGAGGATGCACCAGAGAAGGTTCCATATAAATATTGGTAACCAGGTGGGATGGAAGGGCCACCATATAAATGTGACTCTGGTGAAGTCATGAACATCGATGGGGTAGTGAGAGCAGGTGCTCTCGCAATTGGAACAAATGGTCCAGCTGAAGATGTTGCTCAGGCATGGTTATTCGACCAAATGTATACCCTATTGGATCGAAGGGAACTCTAATAGACATAGGATCAACAAAATTAGATGCAGGTGATTGAGGAAAAGACTCGTACAGGTAAAGCTCCACCCCAAAATGAGTTGGAGTTAAAGGTGTTTTGTCTTGTGGTATTTCTTCAATCAAAATTAAACTAGGTGGAAGTATTTCGTCTTTAGGCCCAAAGTATATTTCAGGAGGTTGACTGCGTGCAATGGGAAACTCAATGGCAACAATAGATTGTGGGGCAACTGATACAGGAACAACTTCCGGTCGTTCAACTTTAGGATGTAGATGTTCTAGAAAAAAAGAGACAGGATCTGGATCAACTTCTAGTTGAACAACGTCAGGTTCGAGAGGTATGGTCTCACTGATTGGATGTATCATGACCACGGGTAGCTCTGAGGACTCCGTCTCGACAACAGTAGAAGAACTAGGATTTGTAGACAAAACTTGTGCCAACTATGGTATATGTGAGTATGATGTTGCACCAGAGGTACTGATAGTACTAGTTTTGGTAGAGCGATGTCTCCTTCACCAACCATAAGTGGCTTTCGGTGGTAAAGGTGGTTTCAATGCTATTATACGCGAATGAAGGGGAAAGGGATGTTCTTCTTACACAATGATTGATTTATTTTATGACCAAAAACAAATAAACAAAATAAAAGGGTAATTCTAGAAAAAAGGCTTACCAAGAAACTGTGAACTACAAAATACCTCCTGGCGAACCAAGAAGTACGGGCAAGCAATCTCCCCAAATGCTGTGTTCGGTGTATCACAATTTACAAGGTGGCCGAATCGGTTCACTATGGATGGATAGCAACCTAAAGTTTTCCTCCCAAATATACCTGAAGGTACGTGGATTCCCAAGTTCGTATTAGCACCGTCTAATGCGAAATCGCACAGTGAGAGCACCCCTTTATACTTATCGTACTAGAACATCGCCTTATATACCCGAAGGTACGTGGAAAATCTATGATATACTTACATATGTGGAGTGAGGTATAAAAATCAGAATGTATCGTAGAAAATTAATGACAACTACTATGTTTTACAACGCCGAAACACGTCTCTAGCCTAGGCCTTCTAAATGTCATCGTTATGGTTCCAATGCTTTCTTAGGTAAATTGATGTAAATTTTAAGTTGACCTTGTTTATCAATTTTCCTTTCAAGGTTCATCGGGATGATGTGATGGAAATTCCTAAATGCAAACTAAAATAATAAGAAAACTTTTCAATTTTAGTTTTTTCAATGAAAATCTTAACTATTAAGGGGAAAGAGAAATAAATTTTGAGAGAAAACAACAAAGAGCACAAACTAATATGCAGCTTTCCTAACTTGTTCCTATGAAAAACACAGAATTCACTATATGAAAATGGAGGTTTTTCTTTTCAATCTCCTTAATGTGAATGCAAAAAGGAAACTGTATGCATCAAATAAAAAAAAAAAACGAATGCTTTCTTCTTTGAGAAATGATGAATTGAAAAACAATTTCTCTTTTTAGGAAAAACAACGAATGAAACTAAAAATTTTCCTACAGGAAATGAAGAATTTAACAAAAATTTCCTTTAAAAAAAAATGGATCTAACGCAGAAATAAAATACTTTGAATTTGATTTGTCAATGATAAAGAAAAACACTTAAAGAGACATTACACAAACTTACTTTTCAAAGGAGGAAGAATCAGGCAAATTCACTGGTCTCTATGAGGTATCGGACAATTGAAAACACAACAAGCAAATGGATGAGAATGATGGCAATGATAAATTCAAATTGAATTTGGTTGGCTAAGGTGGCAACACGGTCTCTAAGGGGAGACAGTGCGTTGCAATGTACCCCTGAGTGGGAGACAGTGCACTGCAGTGCACTGTGTCTTGAACAACAGTGCGTTGGGTGCATTCGAGATTCAAAATTCAAGCTACAGAACACACTTATAATGCAATTATTTGATTCAAAAGTCTAATAACTGAAAGTAGATGCTACTGGGTGGATAAGCAGAAGAAAAAACACCAGGAATGAAGGGAAACTCCCCAGTGGAGTCACCAATTTGTTATGCAGAATTACGATCTACTGATAAATCAAATTCCCTAAATGTGGTGCTATGCATTTAGAACAACAAATTAAAGAATTTTCTATCACTTTCTTTAAGATTAAATAGACACACTGAAAGATAGAAGAACCTACTTGTGATCGAAGCGCTTCCTATTCTCCTTCTATCACTTTTGCTGTAGCTTCCAATCCAACTTAGAACACCAGATTGGTTCCTGCAAGTATAAACACTAAAAAACAAAGAGATTTCAATATACAGATGCCTATTTATCTTAATCAGTTAAATTGATTGAAAATGAAACATATATATCATTTAAGAGTCCATTTCATGAGAAATAGAAAAATAAACAGATACATATATGGGAAAATGAACAACAATATTTATTAAAGAGTAGAAGGGGGAGGCTACAACCAATGATCGATTTGATGTCACCAACACCAGCATCACTCTAACCTCATCACAATCAGCATATCACCAACAATATATCACTTCTATCACTCTCTCAATTGAGAATCCAACAACATTTCTTTACCAAAATTCTTCCTCCCTAGCACTAGGATCTGTGCTCAATTTATAGGGAAAATGAAGGTAGTTTCTCAATCAATGAATTTCTAATAATAGGAAAGACATGTTCCCAAGCTCAGAGGTGTTATATGGACAATTTGATTCGAAGTTTGACACATATGGACTCTTCTAGAAGGCATTGGCCATGTGGAGATTCTAGAACAATGAGAATTTCGCTCCCATTTGACCAACACACTCTTGAATGTCGGGAAGTGCATTGCAGTTCACCCTTGAATGGAGGGAGCTGCATATGCAACATAGTTAGTCCCTCGAGAGGTAGCGTTGATGAGATCATAATTGATATAACATATACTTGAAACCTTGGAAGTCTTGCAACAGAATTCATGAATGGTTTGTTCTAGTCTTAGGGCATGTAGCAACTGAAATTATAGGGGATGATAGACCCTATTTCATTGGTACTGGGGATGATTTCCAGTTTGACCCAGTCATGGGGGATGATTCCCAAATTGACCTATAACACTAATCCTCAACTAAACCTGTCTCTGCAAGTCTGAAAAAATCTGAAGGATCACTGCATTGACCTCTGCATGCTTTTCTTGAGGCCTTACAAGTCTTTCTTGAGCCTCAACCAACCTGTCATTGTTTGCTTTGAAACTCCTTATATCTGCCCTCAAAACCCTCAATGTATTTGATATACCAGGATAATGTTCACCTCCTTGCTGTCCAACTTATCTGTAAGGAGAGTCACGTGAACTATAGTCTACCATTTTGCTCGTCATCTTTGATTCTCTTCTTCCTGCAAGGATAGCATGTCAGCTAAACCAAATATAAACATAATCAACATACCTCAGTGAAGTTTAGGGGAGGCTTATCTCATCTACAAAATCAATCCAAATTAGCATGATACATGTATAATCATAATAATATTAGTATGCCCACATCATGCATGACCATACCAACCACATAGCATGACCTCATGCATGACAAACATTACCATGAAAATGTATGCTTAATAAGATGCATCTAGCCATTATAGAAAATCCATGTAGATTCAAACTGGTATTTGTAATATGCTAAAACAAAATACTTGAATCTACTCACAAATTGTGGAAACCAATTACAATCACATAATCACATGAATAAGAAAGATAAATAATTTCAATCACACAAAACAACGATTTATCTAGGGAAAGCCCTAGCTAAAAACCCCACTATCAGTATATTTCATAAGTCAAAGAATATGAGAAAAATACAATGCTTCTCTCAAGATTGGGAGCTCTCTACACTATCTCTGTCTATCTCACTAATTCATAGGCCATATTGGTTCAATACTTAACCAATTTATTCGCATCAAGATTCCTTATTTCCTTGCGCGGTTTCTTGGGTAATTGGGCCCCTATTAACAAGGAAATTCCCCAATAATGATTTTGCAATACATCAAGGATATTACTATGACTCCATGCACCACCAATACAATTTTCTGATTATACAACTGATAATACACTTCCCTTTAACTCCAATCTCAACTAGGCCTTCCTCAAAACTGACACGCGTGAGCTATTTTTAGTGAATTATTAGTTATCTGATCGATCACTAAATGCGAATTAAATCATATTTAATTCACTAGACCTCTCACTAGTTCCTCCATCAGTTAGAACTAGTTTAAGTGATTTTAACTCAAATAATTAAGTTAATTTACAGTTCAAAATAAACTGTAAATGGCCCCCCTAAAACTTAGGGAACACTCTACATGCCTCTAGTTTGACCCTCAAATCGAACTGAGTGAGATAACTTAGTCTTCCTGACTTAGTTAACTGATACAAGTTGTCATGTGATATGGAATAACAATTTCCTTCTAATTTAATTAAGGGAAAATTAAATTAGAAGCCTCTTCTTGTTTTCATTTTCAACATTTCTTGTTGCAAATTTCAACACTCCCTCTCATCAAGAAAGGAATTCAACTCTATCCTAATCGGGTACCTTTGGAATGTTCTGCATGCAACACTTCTCTGTAGTGTTGTTGCTACTGCAACTTCTGAAACTGAAAAGCATCCAAACTGAATCAATGGTGATCAATATGATGCATTTATCACCAGAGTCTCTGACTGCTACTAGCTACTGCACTATCTACTGAACACTCAACGCTACTGCTAAATCTATACTATGCCAACTGCACTGCTACCAACTCTGCACTGCGCTTGTAATGTCCCAAATGGGAAAATCTCTGCAATGCCGGGAATATCTGGAGATATTCCTATTTTCCACTCTGGGAGTATTAACAATCAACACTGAACTATTTCAGAGATTTAATGCAGGGGCATTTATTGGATATTTCACCTTCACAAGGAAGGATGAGGTCCAGAGGCTACCTGGCCCTCTAGCAAACTCTGCCAATAGAAATTGTCGAAGGCTAATAATTCCCTTCAAGGAATTTTTGCACCAGCTGTCCATGAGGACGCTGTATAAGGAAGCCTATGTGAAAATAAGGCCATCCAATGCTAGGATGCCTTGAAATACATCTGATACAATCTCCCTGTAGAGTATAAGCTCAAAGAAATAACCTTAAGCAGGTTATTCAGATCTCCCACCAACAGGTACATTGAAATAGTGAACAATGAGAGAATCTTCAGTAGTATTAAAACTCCAACATGTAACAACAGTGAAATAATGACCCATACAATATGAGAAGAGTGAAAATCTGATACATAATGTATCGCAGCAAATGTAATACAAATCCCTTGAGGAAAATGCCTCTTAATGTGAGCTCAAGTCTGCCTCAATAGGAAATGTACATGAAACAAGAGAATACACTGCTACACGATCCAACTACTCAATAAATGCGTAGTCCATAGGGGAAAATGACTGAAAAATGATATACATAGGATGATATAACATTGAGAGCTCAAATAAATATGGGGGAGCAAGATCTCAACCCCAAAAAACATTATTATAACAATCCTCCAAGGGATTGGCTAAAATACATAAAACTGGAAAATGCCAGAGTTGCAGTGTAGCTGCTACAAATCAATAATAATACAAGAATGGAGAAGGAAGTATATGCTTCAATAAACAATGAAACCTCCTCTAATGATCTCCAAAATGAAGGGGCTGATCCCCTCACTGAAGAATGCACTCACTAGTGCACAAAATGAGCACCACCTGCAAACCCTCTCTGAATATAAAGTTGTAAGAAGAAGGGACTGCACTGGGCATGAGAGAAACATATATGGCCTAATGCCAAATCTGAAATATGAGCTCCAGAAATATCCTTTGCTGATTTCCTATAGAAGGAATGAGCTTCCCCTCTATAAACCAACTCCGGAAGTGAGATGATGAAGGTCCCTCACCACAACACCAACAACTCTAGCGTTCTCTTGCTGCAAGAATAACACAGTAGCTAAAAATGACTGCTTTGGCCTCATGCCAAGATGTGAGGAAGATGAAGAACAATCTCTCCATGGCCTCCCATGGAAGAGAAGGGCATTCCTAAATAGGAATCCCTCTTGTGCTAAACAACAACAAGTTGAAGAGAGCTTCAACTTCGAATTCTATCTTCAAGAATGATCTCCACAATGGATATCATTCATCTTTTATGCAATGTGTGCATGGACCCCACTCACATTAGGGTTTCTCTCTCATTTCAAATTTCCCTCCACTCCAACTACACAATCTTCTTGTGCAAGCTTCCCCTCTTAGGGTACGTTGTTGACTTTGGTCAACCATGGACTAGCTCACTTGCCTTTGGCCCTTTTCACACTTGGGGCTGCTATCTTAAGCCACTTAAGTGAATTTTTTCACCTTAGGAGTGTTTATTAATTTTCTACATGGGTTCCCTCACCCATTTTATTCCTTTTATTAAAATAAAAGCAAGATTAATGTCCCAAATACTTTATTGCAAAATTTGGGACATTACAGTCCTCCTCTCCCAAAACTTGCTTGTCCTCAAGCAAGAGCAAGGATGAACTACAAAAATCCCTCCACTCAAGGCATGGAGTCTGAAATATTCTCCTGTAGATCCTCCATCCTCAAGCAATCAACCAACAAGATGAGTCACCCTCCAACTAGGCAACTCCTGAAAGAACTCCTCCACCTTGTGCTCATGAGAAATAGGTGGGCTGAATTTCTGAACTTGGTAAGATTCATAGCCTACCCCACGCTGTCCTCTTCTCCACTTATGATGAATGTGGAGTGAAAGCTGAACTTGGGTTGCAATAATGTTGCCTTCAAGAGGCAAGATGAAGTCTAGATCCCCAAAGATCTCTCCTCCAACGCTGCAAAACAAGCTAGCCCAAATCATCTCATATGTGATGAGTTGGAATTCATCATCATATGACATCCATCAATCATATGGTCCACCTCATGAAAAAAATACATGGCTGAACATGGTGACCATATCATCTCTCATACTCCTCTTGGAGCATGTGCTGCAAAAAGAATGGAGGTCTTATTCTCCCAAAGGGCACATCCACCTAATGAGTCTCTCCCTCCTCATGATCCATGTGGGGCTACTGCTGATATATGGCTGAAATAAATGGCCTTCATGAGAGACCCAAGCCACCCCATCAATCATTCAAACCATGAAATGCCTCCTCCAAAATTTTGAACTCTCCAAATAAATCCTCCCACATGAAGGAAAGAGATGAAGCTTGGCACTCATGGGCTGCCCATTGCTTCTCCTGAAGCATACAACATGCAAATTAGGGAGAATCATAGTCCCAATGAGCATCTTCAATTCATTTTCCTCCTTCAAAATGATGCTTCCTCTAAACAACGTTCCATCAAAAACAGGTGGAAGCATAAACTTATGAGAGCAAGGAGGTGAAATTTGGTCCCATGCATGGAACCAGCGCAGGGCATCATTGGCCTGCCTCAAAATAGAATGTAAAAAGTGTCCTTTCAGCCACTTGTTTGCTGCCACATTCATCCTGCAAGATGTGATCATAAAAACAAAATTTGGTGCCAAGGTGCACACCAAAACTATGTGGCTTTCCCCCACAAACCACCCATGAGATGGCCATCTTCCTTTCTGCAATAGACCATAAGTATAGCTGAACATAATGTACAAGAAGGAAGGATCCTCCTTGATATAACATGCTGATCATAAGAATAAGAGAGCATAAGACAAATGGTTACCTACCTCATCATGTACTTTGGCCCTTTGAGCTGAAATGGCTCCAATGGAAAAGTCCCCCTTATTGCAACATAGTAGGGGAGTGGTTGTGCCAACCATCTCATCATCTATTGGGCTATGCATATAGCCAAATGCTGATATACATCCATTAGAAATCCCTCCCAAGTGGACTCCTCCATCAATGAAGAATATGCATGGAAATGCATGAAAGAAGAACCCAAAATTTCTGCATGTAGATCCCTCTTCTTGTGCTTGTGCAACCAAGCCAAGAAAGTCAAAATGTAGTGAGGAATACTTCCTTCCATTACTCCTTCATGCTCATCATATAAATGCCTCCAAAATACATCACTTGTGAAGTGGCTTGGAAGACACTCCAACAAGTAACTCAAGCTCTCAAGTGATAGCGCTGCTGGCCTTTGGAGTAGGGCCACTGTCATATTAAAGCTCCCATATTTGACATGAATATTGTCAAAGGCTCCTCCCATCATGTTGCTGCAATGTAGGGCTCCTCCCATGAAGGAGGTGCTTCTTGGCATCCAAGATCAAAGAGCAATCCTCTTGCACTATGCTAGTGCCTCCTCTTGTTCCCACAACATGCAACAAAATCTGAGCAACAAGAATGTTTGCTGCTCCCTCATACTTCCACCATACCCAATTTGAAATGGGAACATAATGAGTGGAAATAACATCATGATGCACCCATAATCTCCCCTTTGTCCATCAAATGCAACGAGTGTGAAAAGATCCTGGGACCTATGGGTTATGGATCCTCCCCATTTCCGCTGGGCACATATAATCCACAAAGCTCTTCTCTTTGGTGTAAGTATCTTGCCACTTGGTATCTCTCTCACAAGAGCTACCATTGTCCCAAAACAGATTTCTACTTTTGCATTTCATGGGACATTGAAATGAAATATCCTCCATGGTTCATATCTCAAACCCCAACCTCATGTGTGGTGCATGACTCATTAAGGGTGTCTGAGAATAATGGCACAACGCAGTGAAAGTACCCTCCTCAAGACAATCAACATGCAAAAATGTACAATCCTCCATGATAGATGAAAACTCATGCATACCTTGGAGAGATCTGGAATAATCAAAGAATGGAGAAGGAAGTAGATGCTGCAATAAACAATGAAACCTCCTCCAATGATCTCCAAAATGAAGGGGCTGATCCCCTCACTGAAGAATGCACTCACTAGTGCACAAAATGAGCACCACCTGCAAACCCTCTCTGAATATAACATTGTAAGAAGAAGGGACTGCACTGGGCATGAGAGAAACATATATGGCCTGATGCCAAATCTGAAATATGAGCTCTAGAAATCTCCTTTGCTGATTTCCTAAAGAAGGAATGAGCTTCCCCTCTACAAACCAACTCCGGAAGTGAGATGATGAAGGTCCCTCACTGCAACACCAGCAACTCCAGCATTCTCTTGCTGCAAGAATAACACAGTAGCTACAAATGACTGCTTTGGCCTCATGCCAAGATGTGAGGAAGATGAAGAAAAACCTCTCCATGGCCTCCCATGGAAGAGAAGGGCATTCCTAAACAGGAATCCCTCTTGTGCTAAACAACAACAAGTTGAAGAGAGCCTCAACTTCGAATTCTATCTTCAAGAATGATCTCCACAATGGCTCTCCTTCATCTTTTATGCAATGTGTGCATGCACCCCACTCACATTAGGGTTTCTCTCTCATTTCAAATTTCCCTCCACTCCAACTACGCAATCTTCTTGTGCAAGCTTCCCCTCTTAGGGTACGTTGTTGACTTTGGTCAACCATGGACTAGCTCACTTGCCTTTGGCCCTTTTCACACTTGGGGCTGCTATCTTAAGCCACTTAAGTGACTTTTTGCACCTTAGGAGTGTTTATTAATTTGCTACATGGGTTCCCTCACCCATTTTATTCCTTTTATTAAAATAAAAGCAAGATTAATGTCCCAAATACTTTATTGCAAAATTTGGGACATTTCAGCGCTCCCCAATATCTGACTGCTGCTAGTCTATGCAATTTTCACTTTGACATATGACTACATCAACTGCCACTGATACATACTGCTATTGTATACTGTGGGCCCCTGTAGAAAGGTAATGATCCATGAGAAAATACATCTCAATGTACCTTTCGCAAATTTATGCTCTCTTGGGACTATTGCTTCACCTCGCCCCACCTCTCACCTGGAGGTATGAATGCATGTGCTACCTTTGCCCACTTGACTCAAAATTTCCCCCTACTAGAGGTATCTGCTTGAGTGGATGTATCCACTCGATATCCTCTATGCTTCTCTAATTGTGGCTGCTCCATAACTTTAAGAGGCTTCTTCTGAGGCTGCATGTTGAAATGTAATTCATGTTCCCTCTCAACCAACAAATATTTAACATTTTCCTTGCTCCTCAAAGCTTTGCATGCATATTCGACCTCAAGTTCATACAATTTCTTGACTCAAACACTGATCTGCTTCACCTGTCCTGTGGCAATGTGTCTAAGGAAAACATTTTCTTTTCTAAATATCACATCTTAGCCACCACCTTCTAATACCGCTATAGAAACAAGATTATTCATTAGTCTCGGAACAAACAACACATCTGTGAGTCTGAGAGGGGACCCAAACTCCCTCTAAAGAGTAACTGTACCAATACCAGTTGTGCTATACCTCCCATCATCTCCAACATATATGTTCTTCTTGAGGTATTTCTCCTCCAAGTCACAGAAGAGATCTCTGTTCCCCGCCATATGGAATGAGGCACCACTGTTGGGATACTAAATGATTCCCATTATTGTGCTTTCCATGCATGCAATGCGAGTAAAATCAAGATCGAATTGTGAAGCTAGAGCTTCACCTACTACTGCAACTACAAGCTCCTTCTTGCGTGCCTTCTTCTGTGGACATTTCATGGTGTTACACTAAAAATTGTCACCATGACGTTTTACTGTCTGTATGAGTTCATCATTACTCATACAATACTCCCTTAGAAGTCTACAAACATCAAGTTCCGAAAACCAAGCCTTGAAATTGAGAGAAAAGCTTATAAAAGTCATAAAAATACTTGTACCGCACTTTCTCTTAGTATTACCTGCAGTACTGCATCTGTTTGTTCTAGAACATGCGGAACCGGCCACACTTTTTCTTCATTAAAGGTGCGGATTCCTGTAAAAGGTAAAGTGAAGGTGGAAGTAAAATTTGGAAGCCCAGCTGGTTGAATCTGGAAGCTTATGGAAGCAATTATTCGGTGGAAAGTTCAGTCCTTTCATGTACATTCATCCCTCCATTAAAGGAGCCTACCCCTTGGTATGTGGAACTTAATCCCTTTGAAAGAGGATTCTATCCCCTCTTATTTGGAGCTACAACCTCTTCTCTTTTGCTATAAATTGAGGCCATAGTTCAGCCTCAAGGGGAGTTAGGCTTTGAGATTTTTTGAGGAGAATTGCTGGAAAAACTCAGACTCTCTTAACTGATTATCATATGAGAATGATTACACACTCATGTGTATGTTAGTCCAGAGAGTGCAAAGACTTGTCAAAGTAGAGGAAACACTTGTTCCGGACTCCAGAAGGACCTGTACGACATCAAGGCGAACATGGTGGCTCCTTTTTTCATCAAAGATAATACAAATGGATCCTGTTTTCTCAATGAGTTGTTTATTTAAATGGCTTATTTCTTGAATTCCTTGATCATCAAGATATATTTATGGTTTATGAATTAGTCTATGTTATGCAGGTGCTTCTGATTCTTTCATGTTTTTGATTGCAGATCCTGAAAGGAGACATATTCAAAGCGACAAGAAAGAAGACTACGATCATCGCTAGACTACATGTAAGTCCTAAATCCTTCATTATAGATAACTCTAGATCAAATATAATATAGAGAAAGTAGTTTACATCTGTTTGTTTGTTGCTAGTTATCCGTATGATACTAGGGAGATCTGTCTTGTCCGCAAGAACGATTTATCTGCCCAACAAAATGGCGACTCCACTGGAGAATGGATCTTGAACTTAGTTTTCTTTTATTTTTGACTTGTGAAACTATTTTTCTGATTTTGATTGATTGATACTAGCTTGGGTAATTTATTCCTGTAGAATCCCTGAAAAGTGCTTTAGAATTTTTTATTTTTCTTTAAGTTTTCTGGTCTCCGCACTTTGTCTTTAGGCACAGTGCGGTCATCTCTGCTGTTTTCCTATATACATAGTGCGGCACCGCACCTGTTTACACTAAAACCTACGGAATCTGAGAATTTTTTTGAAAAACTTAAAATTATCTTTTCTAGGATCAGCTTGCAATATTCTCAGTAATATACCCAGATTTGTATTTTCTGTCAGAAAGCTTTGTGTGAGAGTTTCTTTCAGCATTTTAAGTTTTGAATGATTTTCTACAAGATCTGCATGTTATAAGTGATTTTTGCTTTGTCTTTGTGTCTCTCAAATATTAGAAACCTCTATATACCTTAGATCACTGGTATTTCATTGTTTTCTTGCTGAGTCTTTGACTTCATAGCAAAAATTGTTTTATGAGAATTAGATCCCATTTTCTCATTTGCAAATCTTAAAAAAAAAAACTTTTTCATTAAGTTTTAAATTTCACTTAAAAAACCATAAATGGATGTTTTTGAGTTTTTTCTGATTTCAGTAAAGAATTTCTTAGTTAGATTACAAACTAAGAAAAATGTCCTCAAAATATTTAAAGTTTTGATTTCAGATTTAATTCTTAGAATCTTTAGATCTCGAAATTAGTGTTTTTAGTTTCGAGTGTTATTTCTAGAAATCATATTTTTCTTTTGAAGAATGTTTGATTGTAGTTTCGATCCTGAATAAAGGATTTATTTTTGAGCAATTGATCATTTTAGGTTCTCATGAAATCAGATTTCTTTTCATATGTTCTTTTTTTGAAGGAAATAATTGTTTTAAAAGATTGCATCTCTCAACTCTTTCTTTTAGATAGAATAAATTGAAAGGAAATGAATTGTTTCTCATTCTAGATGCATTTTTAGTGTGTTTTGAGTCGGGTCACTACATATCATCAAAGTTTCACTTTCGCACCTATTGTCCTAAGAAACAACCTATTAAAAGCAACACTTAAATTAAAATCAATCTAGTAATTTTATATTTCTAGGAATCTTTTCCACCAACATAGCTTAGGCTAATATCTTGGAGTAGGGAGTAATTAACTCTCCAAGACAATTAAAACAAACAAGTAGTCAATATTGCAGTAGGAAAAAGCCAATAGTAGCTTGTATGCTCTGGGAAGCTCCTCCTAAAGGAGTCAAGCACGAGATCATATCCAAACTAGTGAGGTGATAAATTCTATCTCATTGGGAACGATAGAAGATGTGTGCGTATAAACAATGGTAAACCTCAGATTGACCATTGTCGAGGAGCCTGGGGTCACTTGTCGGTATAACTTGGATTATTTCAAGGAGCCTTCAGGGGGATTGAGCTTTGTTACTCTGCCCTTGTGCATATATTGGGTCGTAGACTGTTCCCCCAGGTATATTTTTTCCTGTTGGCGACCTTAGTGGCCATAAAATTTAAGATTTTTTCCTAAGGTGATGGTGGAGGAAATATCCCACTGTACCTGGAGCAGATGTCGACTAGACTCACTTGGACTCTCCGGAGGGTTATCTTCACTCGAGATGGTTTAAGTGGAGAAACTTGCACTGGTCTGTTTCATTAGGCAGGTTGTCGGGGTAACTGTTCCAACCACCATTTCTACATTAAAATACTACGATGTTGGATTTCATCACCAACTAGTGTTTTTAGTGTGGGAATCTATTGTTTGTGTGTGGTTTTATCTCCTAGATTTTATAAACGTTTGACCATTTTATTGTCTCCTTAGTGACTTAGGATTCTTAATTGAAATTTTCTTTGATTGCGTGTGATTAATAATTTTTAATCGTGGCTGAATTACCAAGACAATTGCGTAGACTCCAGGGGAAACCCCCTGAGTATACACCAAGCCAACTTGAAAGACTGAAAGCTCTGGTACCGCATACTATCAGTAGAATTATATCAATGGAACCAAGATAATCATCCATAATTACTCATCCTGATTATCACGCAGTAAATCAACCACAAAAAACAGAATATATTCAAGAGCCAATTTCAATTTCTGAAATCACTAACATTGCTTCTGCAACCAGTGAATTAGCTGAAGAACCTAAAATTTCTGAGCCAGAAACTGAACCTGCTGTGTCAGAATCATCTTCAGGATTTGTTACTCCGACCTCTAGTGATATTGATTCACCTAGAGTAAGACATCGCATTACCGAAAACCTTCCTTCTGATCTCATATGTATTGAAGAACTTGTTGGTCCAGAAGAAGACGTAATTCTTCCCGAAAACCAAGAAACTTTGAATCTTAGAGAGCGTGAATCAATATTCTACAATCCTTTTAGATCTGACACTTGGTATTTATCATTAACATATTTTTTACAAAAAGCAGGTCTTACTTATTCACCACCCCGAATTCCTTTTTACCCTACACCAAGAGGTTATCAACCTTCATTAGCTATGTCAGGTGATTCATCTATGTTTTCTGAATCTCTAGAAACATTTTTATACGGTGGTTTGTCTGTTCCTCCAGGATACTAGTCGTTCTCTGGTACCTTCTCAAGAGCAACTCCTCAACCAATTGAACAAATGTTATCATCTAGTACGAATGGAAAAAACACTGGAATGTTTAACACAAAATAAATTTATATGATGTCTGGAAATATTACAAATCCTCAACCTCAAGGAAGTCAGTTACCACCTGGGGGGCAACCTCAAGGTAGTCAATTACCGCCCGGAGGGCAACCTCAGGGTAATTTTTTACCACCTGGAGGTCAACCTGTAGGACAATATTTACAGCTTGGGGAGCAACCTCAAGGACAGTACATACCTCAAGGTCAATATCAACCCCAAAGTCAGTTCACACCTCAGGATCAATATCAACCCCAGATTCAGTACATACCTCAGGGTCAATATCAACCCCAGATTTAGTACATACCTCAGGGTCAATATCAACCCCAGATTTAGTACATGCCTCAAAGTCAATATCAACCTCAAGGTCAGTATCCAGCTCAAGGTTTTCAACCTCCTTCAGGTCAACCATTATTACAAGGAGCTAGAAATTTGCCAGTTAATTATCAAACCTACGTTCAACCTGGTTATGGTCCTTCATTTACACAACCTTCTACGGGTGTAGAATTCTTCTGAAATATATAAGGGTGAATGATCATCATCCCTTGATGCTGATCATTATCCTCTTCTTCCATGTGTGAGAATGCCTCATCCTTGATGAGAGACCCTTGATCTCAGTCATCCCTTGAAGAAAAATACTCCATGTCTTCAAAAATAGAAGAGGGCTCTTCAAGAAATGGGGATCTTGCCCTTGGCAAGCTATCCTGCATGTTTTTATCCCCTTTAAAATTATGGAGTGGAGTTGGTTCAATAGGTCCCTCCAACGCATGAAAAGTGTTTGAGTCTTTGCTTTTAACAAATGATGGTTCACAATGTTCTTTATAAAATCTCCTCATCAATCCTTTAGTGAACTCAACATAAGTTTCTACATTTGCATGAAAAAATGAAGTAGAATCATTAAACCACCAATCATGGGCCATACCTTTGAGGTGCAATACTGCTACTCTAATGGCTTCCTTCTCTGAAACTTGGTGTAGCTGAAAATAGGAATCTAGCTCTTCTACCCAAGCTCTTGCTGTGCACCCTTCTGATCCATCAAAGTGAGATAGGAAGATTCTACCTCTCTTGCTTCTTTTGTGGCTGCTGGATGTTGCCTCCTTGAGTTTTCAAAACCCTTGGAAGTCTAAGTTCTCTCTAAATATCCATTATTGAGATTCAATCACTCAAGGTCTTTTCCCTTGGTGTGTCTTCTTCCTCCATCCTTATTGCAGTCAATGTGGGCAATATACTGCGCTGTGGATTTGCATGTGTGGCTGAATGCCCACACCCATCATGTGAATAGCTAAGGTTTGTTTCAAACCCTTCCAGAAATTTCTACACTCCTCCCCTTCCATCTCCCTGAGATCTTCTTTAATACCTTCCAAGATTTTGAAAAGAAGCAGGGATACCTCCTCTTCCATCATTCCTTCTTTTCCACTTTCTCTCAACAAGAAAGTAGGCATGTTATAGCATTGTAGATCAGATTGTGTGGCTGAATGCTCACACACATCATAAGAAGTACTGGGGATTTATTCATGAGAAGAACTCCTTGATGAATTTTCATGTATTTCCCTCCTCATTCCCCTGATTTATTCCTTCAATTCATGCATGGCTTGAGAAAGAGTGTTAGAAAACTCTTCCCTTCCAATCCTTCCAAGTAAAGGGGTTTCACCCTTCATCTCTTTGTCCTCTATGTAATATTTCTTCTGTCTTCTTCTTTGGTACCTTTCATCCCTGACAGTGAGAGGTCCCTCCTCTTCTGGAGACATATTGTATCTGCAAGAAAAGCACAAGCTGTGCCAATAAAGATGCTCTGATACCACTGTAATATTCCAAATCTGGAACAACTAGCAAGGCATGACTGGAAAACGAATTTTCCAGTAATGGATGCTACAGAAATGAAAACCAACACTTTTATCCCTTATATATGAGTATATAAGTCCTAAATACAAGAGGGTATAAAAAATGAATCCTTATAGGTGGGTTAAATAGATCTCCCACACCCAGTTTCCTTGAATAGATGCCCCAAAGAGGGATTGCAGCAATATATACATTTAGTAATGGATATGCAGCATCAAATAAGCTCATAGGACATGTTAGAAACACATATCCATCAATCCAAGCTACAAAAACAAACTTTACTTCATTTTATGAGCCAAAAGTTGGAGAAAAGCAACAATTTATGCCCTAAAATGGTTAATTTCAAGGATGAGAGTAAAAATAAGGGAAAGAAACGATGGGATATCGTAGCTTGGGTTGTAAGAGATTTACATATCAAATTTCAGCCCAAAAAAATGACTCTAGCTATGTTAAACAGATCTACCACTCCCGATATAACTTAAAAATGCCCAATCCCCATGACTTGTGGTATGCAAAAATTACTGAAGCATAGGTAGCGTGATTTTCTGAAGGTGATGGATGAAATATGGTATGGAATTCAGTAAATCAGCTCTATAGCATGGTTTATACAATTTACAATAGGTAAATAGAAGAATCACATGAAGAAACCCTCAAGATTGAGGTGCTGCAACAACAAGATGAGACTGAAAAGCTTGAAATTGTTATTTTATAGGCTGAAGTAGCTGAATATTAAATTTCAGATCTAGAATATATCTGTGTACAAAAATATATATCTATATCAGATCTATACACTAGATGAGTTTCTCTACTATTTCCCCTTGGGGTTTTGATCAAAACATGAAGGTACAGGAGTAGATTTGAGATCTAGAATTACAAGTCTATAGAAATATTCAGAAATTCTGCAGTAAATAAATATAGAAGTAAATCATATCTGAAAAAAACATGGATTGGTTGGCCAATCCATGGATCACCACAGTGAAAGGGAGAATCCTATCACCGGAGATCTCTCCTCCAAATAACAGTCAAAACACCCTGCAAACTTCCTCTTGCAGATAACGCAGTATGGAAGGGAAAAATTCGCTGTTAGATTCAGTAGTGATTTGGTCCGATGCCTTGATCTGAAAATGCAGCCCTGATGATCTAATACACTCTTCCAGGAGGTTAAAAGACACACTCACTGAGAAGAGGCACTAGATTTGCCTAGATCTGAATAGATATAGCTTCCACTGCTGCAGCTTACAAAAAAAATTGAACCCTCAATAGGATCTGAATTGTGGTTGGAAGATGAAGCTTGGCCCAAGCCTGATAGTGGACAAGATAGAACAAGTCTCCTCCAAGAGCTACTCAAGAAAGGAGGTGGGATTCCCGACCAGGAACACCCAAGTGCCAAAAAACACTATTCTCAGCTAAAAAAATAGAGAATGTGGTTTGTCTAAACAGACAATACCTTCAGCAATATCAAATCATCAACCCATCTCTTGGTGTCCTCATCCTTCTTTTATAATGTGGGAGCCTTGCCAAACCCTAAACCATCTTGATGAATTAGCCTCATTCACATGAGTGGCTTCCAATATAGACTGTGCTGAGCCTTTTGGAGATACATTGCACGTAGACAATGCTGTTGATTTGGTCCTGCTGACCCAGTCAAAATTTCTAGCCTCGTTCACGCTTAAGTGTGTTTATGAAAGTAGCTCAGATTTAGCTTGTTTCACATTGAGCATTGATTTATTTTGATGTTTAGGAGTCATTATTGGTCCTCCTTTAAAATTTTATTCATAAGCATGAAAAAAAAACAAATTGAATATTCCTATTAGCTTGGGCTAATTAGAATTATTACATTATGTTCAGCAGCCTGGGCCTAGTACAGTTAGAACTCCACTTCAATATTCTGTTGCTGCTGCAAATTCTGTTCAACCTACCACACCTATTTCTAGAGTATCTACAACTTCTGTTTTTACTAACCCTGTATCCGTACAAATTCTTCAAGTATCTGTGCCACAGTCAGGACCTACAGTTTAGAATACGGTCGAGGTGCCTACAGGACAATCTGGTACAAGTACGGTTCTCACTAGTCAACCACAATTTACTTATCAACTGTACCAAGGGTAGTATCAATTTGGACATGCTACACAAAATCCAACATATCAGTATCAACCATATTCTAGGTATACTTATTAAGTACCTAAAAATACCCAGTATGGTCTGGTTAATCCTGGTTATCCAGGAGGTTTCACAATTCCCAATGCGCATCCAATTCTAGGATATCCTGGATATCCTCCTCCTGGAACCGGTTTGATCACACAAGGTTATCAAGACCCTAGCCATTGGTTACCGTTCATAAAAACTTTAGATTTACCTGATCTATCGTGCCTTACGAATGATCCCATTTTTTATCTTCCATATTGGCCGCCGATGCCTAATACATTGCCCAATGATATTCCAAAGTTGAAGGTAAGTCAGGAGAAGATCCATCTAATCATGTTATGACTTATCACCTCTGGTGTGCATCGAATTCACTAATCGATGATTTGATTCGATTACGTCTTTTTCAGAGAAATCTCATTGGTCTAGCTGCCAAATGGTACATTGAGTTACCACGAGGCTCATTTAATAATTTTAATGCACTAGCTACTGCTTTCTTAACCCATTTTCAGTTTCCTGTCAGATACAAAAATGGCACGGAATTGTTGACCTCATTAAAACAATCTACGTCTACATACATATCTGATCACATTCATGAATGGAGATGTAGGAGACGTTTAGTGAAAGTATTTATTCTAGATCAAATTTTGGCTGAATGGTTTATCAAATCGTTATTGCCCAAAATTACTGAAGATGTGGCCAAAGGAGGCGTTGTTACAGAAGAGCAAGTCATTGCTCAGGCTCAGTACCTTGACCTTGTATATACACAGTCAGGTATTTTGTATGAAAAAATCCCCAATTTACCAAGACCTAGTCAGTTAACTACAACTCCTTCAGGCTCTCATGCCGCTGATGGTGTAATTGGTTTTGTCAGCACTAGCAAGAGTAAGAAGAAATCTTCCAAGACAACTTCTCCTATTATAACTTTACCCGATTCACCAAAAGGAGATTCTTCCATTGAAACTTCCGTTGATATTCATGTTATAGAATCATCTACAGCCAAACCTAATACTGGTGGTAAGAAGAAAGGTAAGAATAAAAACAAAAAACCATCTTCAAAAGATAAAAACGATAAAACTGAACCAACTAACGATAAATGAAAACCTCGTTATCCTTGTCTAATCTGTGATGAGGATCATTTTACTAAAGAGTGCCCGCATAGATCCGAGGTATCGAAATTCGTTAAGGGTTCGCCCATACCTGCTGTCTTGAAGGATCCCTTTCCTACTCAAGATAGTAACATGATTGGCTCTTCCTCGAATACGCTAGAAGATATCTTGATGGTTGCGACGCGATCACAAGATTATGGTAGTAAAAATCTTGTTGGTGTTAAAGAAGTAGAAAATTCTAATTCAGCATCAACTACATCTCCCTCAGTTTCTGATCCACTACAGATCGAGAAACCAAATACTGATTTAGTAATCAAACCGCCTGCTAAAGGTGTGCTTCATAAATCAGCTTTCAATCCACATGCGAGAGCTACTCAGAACTACAATATTGTTGAATACTTGGCGATTTCCCCTTCAGTAATGTCGGCTTTGGAAGTGCTGCAATCATGTCCAGCACAAAGAAAATTACTATTGTCAGCCATAGGAGCCGTAGACCTTCAGGATTAAAACCTAATGATCTTTGATTTAGATAATTTTACACCCCGCCTACCCCATCAAATGGCTTTTCAGATTCCCGTATTAGTCAAAAACAAACGTTGCTTTCGTACTGTTATTGATGAAGGGGCTTCTACGTGTATCATGTCGTTAAAATGTTGGAAATCACTTGGTTCTTCGACACTTAACCAATATCCGACCATCCTCAAAGCTTTTGATGGAGGAGGATTCCATCCGTATGGTATTTTACAGGATCTACCTATAGAGGTCGAAGGAAAAACCGTTAATCTAGATGTGGAAGTGGTTGATGCCTCTCTGGATTACAACCTTCTCCTGGGTCGCAGTTGGTATTATGCCATGAATGCTGTCGTATCATCGATATTTCGTCTCATCATGTTTCCTCATAAAGGAAAGATTGGTAAAATAGATCAGCTCTCATATTATTCATCCGACCCAGTCACTACTGATAGCATCCAACATGTTGGAAAATCGAATATCCCTTATAAAGATGTTGGAGTAGGTTTAATTAAAGATTCTGCTTTACTGGGAATTTTTTCCTTGCCTGCTCCCAATGTATCGTCTCCTATTGCTAACATCAATATGATTACATCAAGTACTATTTCCTTTGATGATCCTTGGATAGTACCTTCAGACTCAAAACTGAATTCTTTCGATGGCACAATGCCTTTGAGTCCTTTTGAATTAGCATATCAGGCAGTACAATCATTTTCTGATACTCCTTCAACTAAACCTGATCTAGTGAGTGTGATCAATGAGGAATCACTTTCGATATCAAGCTCAGCTTCGCCATCAATTCTGGATCCTGCTCAACAAGTATTCAATACTGATGAGCATATTCGTGAATTTTTGTCTATAGAAGAATTACCATGGGAAGATCTACATCATCGATCTTCGTTTTTACCTGATCTCGATCATTTTGAAACTGATTTTTCCTCCATTTTTACGCTGATTATGTCAATGAACCCCAGAATCCTCTCACGAATTCCGATTATGAATTGAACTTAGCAAAAATTTCTATGACAGTTCCTATTGACATCTCAGTGAAAACAGGAATTTTTGAAAACATTCATATAGGTGCTTCTTATACACCAGATGAAATCCAAGCATATAATTCCTATTTCAAGAATTCCATGACTTTTTTTCCTGGTCATATGAAGAAATGCCAGGAATTGATCCATCAATTATTGTTCATGAACTTAAAACATACCCAGCTGCTAAACCTATCTGACAAAGATTACATCAGATACATCCACGAAAAGCTGCCGCTATTAAAGCAGAAGTTGAAAAATTACTTCGTGCAGGTTTCATTTATCCAATTCCTTTAATGGATTGGGTATCTAATATTGTTCCTGTTAATAAAAAACAAGGGACAATACGAGTATGTATCGATTATAGGGATATAAATCGAGCTTGTCCAAAAGACAATTATCAAACCCCTTATATCGATCAAATTATTGATGATTGTGCTGGAAGTGAAATGTTTTTGTTTATGGATGGATTTTCGGGCTATAATCAAATCAACATACTCCCTGCTGATCAACCCAAAACAACTTTCATTTTTCCGTGGGGGACTTTTGATTACTGCAAATTACGTTTTGGACTCAAGAACGTTGGTGCAACTTTTCAGATGGCAATGTCTTATGCATTTCATGACATTAAACACATTGTGCAACCCTATCTCGATGATTTTCCTACTCATTCATCGCGCAGAGCAGATCATCTTACTCATCTATGAGCTATCTTTATGAGATGTAGGCATTATAGGATTCATCTGAATCCTCACAAATGTGTCTTTTGTGTTGAATCTGGATGATTGTTGGGATTTGTTGTCTCAGAGGAAGGCATTCGTGTTGACCCATCGAAGGTTGAGGCTATCATCAATTTACCTCCTCCTTCTACTCTTCGCCAACTCCGAAGTTTGCAAGGGAAAGAAATTTTTTAACGTCAATTCATTCCTAAATATGCTGAGTTAACCAAAGGTTTTACCAGGCTGTTAAAGCATAATATTCCTTTCTTTTGGGATGAGATCGCTGATCGATATTTTGATGCTCTTAAACACGCGTTGACCCATGCACTGTTATTGCATCCTCCCAATTAAAACCAGGATTACTTTTTATACCTAGCAGCCTCCAATTCTACAATTGGTATGGTCTTAGTTCAGGAAGATGAATTTGACAACGAACATGTGATTTATTATCTCAGTCGCAATCTGCATCCAACCGAAATCAAATACTCACATGTGGAGAAATTTGCCTTGGCAGCAGTTCAAGCTGTCCAACGATTTTGTCATTACACACTTTTACGAAAAACAACAGTGATTTTTGATTGTAACCCTATGATATATATTTTGACTAAACAACTGCTAGGGGGAAAATACTCCAAATGGATTGTTATCCTGCAGGAGTTTGATTTGGAATTTGAAAAGTCAAAATCAATGAAATCATTGGTATTCGCTAAACTTATGTGTGACTTCCCATGTACTAACACAGAAACTATGGTAGAACATCTGATCGTGGATGAATCTTTGTTTCTTATCAGTACCATCGATCCTTGGTATGGAGATATCATCATTTATCTCCAAACCAAAACTTTTCGGCCCGAACTCTCACGGTCACAAAGACGAAAAATCCGTTTCCAGTCTCAGGAATATCATATTGTTGGTGACACACTATACCGTCCTGGAGCAGACTCTATTTTTCGACGTTGTCTCACTCTTGACGAAGCTGAAAAGGTTTTAAATGACTGTCACTCTGGAGCATGTGGCGGTCATATTTTTGGGTATGCCACAACCCAAAAGATATTGCGTGCTGGATATTTTTGGCCATCCTTATTTAAATATTGTACTTCTGCTATCCGAAAATGCCACAACTGTCAAATCTTTGATCGAAAGATGCGTGCACCACCCGCTCCTCTTCACCCTATAATTGCTGTCGGTCCTTTTGAAAAATGGGGCATTGACTTCATTACATGTAACCCTCACTCAGCTGGGGGGCATGGGTATATTATTCTTGCTGTAGATTATTTTACCAAATGGGCTGAGGCGATGCCTACATTTGCAGCAGATGGAAAAACTGTAGCTACTTTCGTGTTCAATCATGTGATTGCTCATTTCGGTGTACCCCAAGTGATAATTACTGACCATGGGAGTCATTTTTGAAACATCATGATGACCAAATTGACTGATCAACTTGGCTTGCACCATGACAGTTCTACACCATATTACCCACAGGCTAATGGTCTGGTTGAAGTTATCAATAAATTTTTAGTCACCATGATCAAAAGAATCATCAGAATTCATAAATCGAATTGGCATACCATGCTTTTTTCAGCACTTTGGGCATATCGAACCTCAGCAAAACCATCGATAGGTTTTTCCCCTTTTCAACTGGTTTATCATTTAGAAGAAGTATTACCGATTGAATGCGAGATACCGTCACTCCAACTAGCCATAGAACTTCTACCGACCACTTCTAAAGAGGAGAAACACTTTTTATACTTAGCTCAATTAGATGAGAATCGACGCACTGCTGCATTAGCTACCGAAGCTCATGCGAAATGAATGAAAGCTCAGTATGATAGAAGTGTCACACCTCGTATTTTTTCAGAAGGAGACCTAGTCTTGGTTTATGATCAAGCTAACGATAAGCTAGGGGCTGGGAAATTTTAACCCATGTGGCATGGTCCTTATATTTTCAAGCGACAGCTTGCAAAAGGGGCCTATGAACTGATTGAATTTGACGGTGTCTCTTTAGGAAAACCCAGAAATGGGCCTTATCTAAAGAGATATTATGCTTGATTCTTGTGTGGATATCTTCGCTGTATATTAGTTATTTTCATAAGTTGGTGTGTTTTAGATTAGAAGAGCGTGCCTAGTTTAAGTGTGCTTTTACTACTATCCCTGCTTATCTGGATCACTCTTGATTTTGCAGATGTCGACGTCCCTTCAAACATACATTGGTTTTGCCGATGGTGCTTGTCGTAGTACACAGAACATTTCTTCCGCAGCTTGGGTTATTTATTCACCCACTGATGAGTTAGTATCTATGCATGGGATAAGCCTCGGTTAAACGACGAACAATATTGCAGAGTATAGCGCAGTTATTGAGTTATTGTCTGAATCCATTTCATTTGGAATTCGAAGTTTGATCATTAGGTTAGATTCTGAACTCATTGTATTACAATTGAATAGAGTATATGTGATTAAAAACCCAGTGTTGTTAAGATTATTTTTGAAAGTTCGTCTCTTGGAATGAGAATTTGATTATATTGAGTATAAACACATTCCGAGAAATTTAAACACATTAGCTGATGCAGTAGCTTTTACTGTTATAAACAGACATTTGCGATAATTAAAGCAGTAGATCAAAATAACATTTGATAACATGTTAAGACAGATAACTGTAGATAGTAGTAATATCATAGCATAAGAGTAGTGTTTTCAAAAATATTACATTGTCCTCGATCATACGTTCAAAACGCCTTATGATTGGGAAAAAGTGATACAAAAAAATGATATATGTATACAATATCAATCATCCACTATCCATGGTGATGATCACGATAAAACACTGCAGCCCATGCCACCTTGCTCAGGAATCTCCTGAACTGTCCTGGAACCCTGATAACGTATCTCTGTAAGCTGAGCGGAATTTCATCTATGGTAGTCTCTGGAATATCTAAGTCAACCGCTCCAGATGGTTTTCCAGGTCGGTAAGGATCTCTGCTATCTAATCCTATGGTGGTGGTGGTGCTACAACTGGATCTCTTAGCTTCCTGTCAAAAGGACGGAGAGTGGCTGGTCGACGTGGACCCACATCTGCATTTGAAATTTTTTTCATCAGTTTTGGACAATTCAAAAAACAAAATAAAAATTAGAATTTAGAACATGTCAAAATGATTATTACCTGAGTCATCCCACTGTGTCCTTGGAGGAAGAGACATCTATCGATCGCCGCGGAAATCTATCCCAGCATAAGGGAAATCTTCTATCGCGAAGATTTTGTTCTCCAACCAATTGAAATAAGCTGGAGTGAAACGAACAATCTCGTCACCCTCACTGTGACGGGCCATCAGTGAAACCCATCGGACCATCCAAGGATCTTTGACTCTACCATGATAAACTGAAATGAGTTGTTGGGCAAGTGAAGGAATTCTCTCTAGAGCAAATGTGACCACAATTGCTCCATACCTGAAGTTTTTCAGCTTTGAGTTTTTTGCTCTAGTCAGTTGGCCTTTGACATTGGCCAACACTGCCTTGCACCAATTGAAAATGGTGCCTCTAAGTAATCAACAACAGTTTGCATTTGGGATCTTGTAGCAACATGTGGAGTTGCGCTCCCACACAACCGGGTTACAATAAACACAACCACTTTGAGTTCAGGATGACTAATGGTTTTTATGTTAATGCGTTTATCTTTGGGGTCCGATTCTTCATTACAGAATTCTTGCTGAAGGCTAGTGACAGATTGGCCACCTACCCTAGCCCCAAAAAAAGAGATTGGCTCACTTCTCTTTGATAAGCCAGTGAGAAAATATATATCTTCTAGCTCAATTTCAAGCCGGTGACCTCCAATTATAAAGCACTGTTCCTGGACGTCCCATTTGTTTACCAACCAGGTAAGTAAGTCTACTTGAGCCCTCATACCCTGAATGGCCCAAAATTTGTACAAATCGCATTCTCTCAAAACACGTAATGTGGGCGGATGTACCATGGAAGCATCATCAACCTCTTCATGTTCACATTCTCTCCACTCAAGCATTGTAGATATCCTGCAATGGACAAATTGAAATATTAGAAACAATTTGAGTGAGAAAATTTGGTTTATTTTGGGAGAATTATTCATTTTATTTTTTCTTATGGTGCCTCCGCACTATTCACATGAAAACAGTGCGTGGATCCGCACGTGTCTTATGCATAAGGTGCGGGACCATGACAATTTTCCCTTTGCAAAATTGTCGGGGTCCACAGGTGTCATGTGTTTTACTTGCGGACCCCCGTGAGTGAATTTTTGAACACATTTTCTTCCTTAAAAATCAATTTAAGCCATAACTTAAGAAAGTAAACAAACAAAAATGAAGGCAAGGATGATGTAGATTACCTGGAACTGACGGTTTTCAATTTCGACGGGCGAATCTTCCGTACTTTCCTCCAGAACGTTTTTACCAAAAGCTCTCAATTTTCACTCTGAAATCAAATGGTAAAAATAATTTAGAAAAACTCGTTTTTATAAGATTTTTTGAATAAATAAAATATAATTTTGTTTATTTTCCACTTTGAAAAGTTGTTTTTTGGATTATTTTTATTAATCATAAACATGTATAATTTTTGAATTTTTGTGTAGAATACAGGATTTTTCGGGTAAAATGGTCCTTTTAACAAAGGAGTATACTTTTTATCACTTTTTCAAACTCGGTAAGAATTATGAAAAAGCGAAATATATAAGAAAATTTTTATCACTTTTTCGAACTCATTAAAACTTACAGAAAAAGAAAAACTACTGAGTATACTTTTATCACTTTTTTGGACTCTTGAAAATTACGAAAAAGCGAAATCTTGGAGTTCTCTTTTAAGCCCTTTTCAGACTCTCTAAAGATGAAAATATTGCCGAGTACTTGACTATTTGAACTCGGTAAAGGAAATGAATAGCCGTCCTTTCAGTATAAGTTTACCCCTTTTCCCAACTGAAATGGAATATTTATGAAAAATGTATACGTTGACTAATCATGGTCAATAGATTTCTCTCCTGTATTATTTTATCCTTTTTTGGGCTCGAGAGACTGAATTTACGAAAAAGTACACCCATGGAGTTTCCTTAAGTTTTTCTTCTGACTCCCTAAAATTGAAAAACACCGAGTTTCTCCTATACTGGACTCGTTAAAATTTAACAGTAAAGGACCTGTCGATTACAAACAGGAACGAACCACTCCTTCTTAGGGTTCGATTTTAAACTAAGTTGGACTCATCCGAAGGATGAGCTTCTATAACAAGAAAATGTTATCCTCCTCAAGCTTGTAAAAAATAAAGAGGTACTTGCCAGAAATGGTGGGGGAAAAAGAGAGAACGAATCCATTTGTCACACTTTGTTTAAAAAGTAGTTTACCACTCTTGAACATGACACTTTTTGTCACACTTCTACCTGGGTTGGGAAAATCCTTTGCCTATCAGTTAATAAAACCATATTGAAAGTCTTCAACCGGTTTCTGGGTATTAGCTTAGGTCAATTGTCACCAAACCATCTGCAGTGTTGTTATGTGTTCAAGAGGACAGTTCAAATAAACCATTCATTTGCAAACATATGTCTCCATTCACGTTGACCATCCCTGAGTCCTTGCAAAATATTTCTAAAAAACTTGATCTAATGGTTTCGTGTCGTGGGATTTCCTATGACGTATCACTTTCTATCGACGAAAACTCATCATCTAGGAAGTTGATCTAGAATTCTTCAAGACTCTGGAATTCGTACAGTTTACTAGTAGGTTTCTTTGCCTTCGATTTGATGTTGCATCATTGACCTTCAATCGAACGATTCCGTGAAATGTTTGACTTCAGATCATTTATTCACATTCCATGAATTGTATTGAGTACTTTGAGAGCCATTGTCATTATTGGTGGTTTCTCTCACACTTGTTAACAATTCACATCATGGTAATCAAGTGGTTTCTACCATGTTCAACTTCGACATAATCAATCGCATGGATAGAATCGTACTAGTTCGGGTAACGGAAATCAAGACCTTGGATCTAGTTTCCACCATCCACGCCACGAGGAGTTTTATTATTCATTATGCAGTAGACTATTCATAATAGATGGCTGCGTCTATACTGTGTCTACATTATTGATGTGATAGTAAAATCATTTCTACATCAGAACAAGTTTTAGTTAGTGTTTGATCTGAGTATTGGAATGCCTACCTCAATGATGACACACACACACACACACACACACACACACATATATGTTTTGCATTGAATGTTTTTACAAAGATTCCGTGGGGAGTGTCCACAAAGCCAATCCTACGAAATGATAAAGCACATCACTCTTCGAATGGTCTTAGACTTAACTTTGAGGGGCAATACGGTATAAACATTGTCACCATGATGTTTTGTTTGTATGAGTTCGTCATTACTCATACAATACTCACTAAGAATCTACCAAACGTAAAGTTCTAAACCAAGCCTTGAAATTAGAGAGAAAAGCTTATAAAAAGTCATAAAAATACTTGTCTTGCACTTTCTCTTGGTAGCCCACTGCTGATTGCCCGCATCTTGTTTGTTCTAGAACATGTGTGGAACCGGCCGCCTTTTTTCTTCATTAAGGCTAGCAGTTCTGTAAAGGTAAAGTGAAGGCGGAAGCAAAATTTGGAAAGCCCAAGCCCAGGTTGGATACGGGAAACACGGGAAGCAATTGTTCGGTGGAGAAAGTTCGCTCCTTTCATGTACATTCATCCCTCCATTAAAGGAGCCTACCCCTTGGTGTGTGGAACTTAATCCCTTTGAAAGAGGATTCTATCCCCTCTTATTTGGAGGTACGCAACCTCTTCTCTTTTGCTATAAATTGAGAATATGAATTCGGCCTCAAGGGGAGTTGAGCTTTGAGATTTTTTGAGAAAAATTCTTGGAAAAAGGCTGGAACTCTCTGCTTTGATTATCATATGGGAATGAATTACACTCATGTGTATGTTAGTCGAGAAGTGAAAAGGCTTGTCAAAGTAGAGTGAAAATGCTTGTTCGCAGACTCGGAAGAACTCTTTGGCAGGACATCAGAGGCTAACACGGTTGTAAGGCTCCTTTTTTCATTAAAGATAATACAAATGGATCCTCGTGTTTCTCAATGAGTTGTTTATTTAAATGGCTTATTTCTTGAATTCCTGATCATCAAGATAGATTTATAGTTTTACGACTAGCATTTATATGATGCGTGTGCTTTCGATTCTTTTCATGTTTTTTTGATCGTGCGGATCTCGAAAGGAGACGTATTCGAAAGCGACTAAAGAAAGAAGAATATGATCGATGGTTGGACTACATGAGTAAGTCATAAATCCTTCATTATAGATAATTCTAGATCAAATATAATCTAGAGAAAATGAATTTACATTTGTCTCGTTTTTTTGCTAGTTATCCGTAGGATACTAGGGGAGATATGTCTTGTCCGTAAGAACGATTTATCCGCCCAACAGCCATGGCATAGTGTCCAAACTCTCGTGACGATGAAAACACTCGATGTTGGACAAGTATTTATTTCCATCTCTCCGCCTTGGGACTTCTTTCCCTTTCCTTTCTTTCCTTTGATGGCTAACAATGCAAAGTTTTGACTCCATTTGTTTAGAAGAGGTCCCGTATCTAAAGTGTTCCTCCTAATCTCTTCATGCAACAGATCTAGGGGATCGGAGTAAATTTCTCAAAATTAGTAGAAGTGTTCGAAAAGTGTTGGAAACTAGTGCCAGCAATGAAGATTTCATAGCCATGAATCCAACACAACTCGAACGCTCAAAAGCCGATATCGTATGCTCCCGAAGTATCTCGTTTCCGACAGTTTTCCTAAACAATTAAAAATATGCGATGGGTGTGGCAGTGGCGGCCGATCGTGCTGACTTTGTAGCCATTGAATATGCGACGATTTGAGATGATGTCGGCAAGGGACCAATGGGCAAGAAACCGTAAGTGGCCCTCATCGCATTGGTCAGAATTTGCAGTGCATTTTTGGATTGATTGATTGGTTTGGTGATGAGGTGGTCCAATGTTGGAGAGCCAAATGAGACCAATGGCATTAGCTACTACATGGCCTCTCAACCCATTTAATACAAAATTTGTTATGGGACAAAATGGATCGCATCAGGTTCGAACACAAGACCCTGTCTTTAGGGCAGCACAAAGTATTACCACTGCGCCTACGGGGAGTTACTTAACAGACCTATGGGTGCAAGTCCTTTGCCAAGCTTTATTGATCGGAACATTGGGGGATGGGGTCGGGGTTGAAACCCTGGCCCCCCGATCCCACCCATACCCAGAGAATGTAGGGAGTGGGCATCGAGAACATGGGGTTAACCCTCGAAACCCAAGCCACCATTTATACCACACAATATAACGATAGGTTGACACCCTAACCATGACACGTCTAACCCCTACCACAATTCTGTACGGAGTTAGGGTTTGTAAGTTTGACATGCGATGTTTGTCACCCAACCATGCAAGCCTCTACTACGACTGTGAGTAGGGTTATAGTGTTGAAGTAGATTTTTAACTCCCCTCACCGCTAAAACCACAATTCAACTACCTAACTATAGTTTGAGCGAGGTTCGAACCATTGGCGCATACTTGAACCGAGCCCCAATCTTCGACGATAGTGCGCCTATGTGGCCCCGATCTTACACACTCATAGATGGTCATTGGAAATTTAAACTAAGCAACAAAATGCACCCTAATTCGGCGTGATTCTCATCGACTGCGAGTAGTGAATTTTGTTTAGCCATCATGTGCTAAAGATATAGAATTACGTAGGATGGTTTGTAGTGTGGGCACGCGTTTGTAGATTAGTCCCGGTAGAAAAACTTCACCGAGCATAATTTTTTTCAATTTTCGACCAAATTGAGTGCATATCTCAATTATCGGTTTTTGACTATTTTGGAGCTATCGTAGAGACATTATTTTTTCATTAGTGAGCACTTCAAATCCATGTAAACACATATACTGAGTACACGCACATGAAATGAAAGAGGCCCAACATTGAACACTGACCATGATGTAGCCTAGGGAGGGTGAACTCCTTGATCATTTCATTTGTCTTTTGCTTCGATTTAAGGTATTATTTCCCTCTCTATTTTATGTGACAAAACCGAGTTTAAACACTTAATTTATGTGCTATTTCTAACTTACCTAATCACATAAAAAGACATAAAATTTGACTTGCAAATTTCATCAAACTTCAAGTTTTCTAAATACGAGATCGAGTTTGGTATCGTGAGCTTAGGTTATTTGGTGGTATTGAGGGTTTAATTTTTGTTACAAGTATCTCTTTACGATACTCGAAGGTTGAAGCTCAACAGAGGAGAAGGAAAATATTATGGGAGAAAGTCCTCAAACTAGTTCAAGGAGAGCAATATTTGCACAATATTCACTACAAGTTTCACCCTCTAAGTGTCACGCAAAGGCCTCAACAAATGATGGCACATGAAGGAGAGCCTAAAAATATATGGCCGAGGATGAGAAAGGATTTAGAAAAACATTCTTTGAAAATGAATGAGACGTTGAAAAGTTCTTTATGAGGAAAGTGAACTCAAGGTTGTGGATGGTGAGAGCTCAAATCCTCCAAAGGAAAATGGAGAACAAACCTCCAAAAGGGAATGGTGGGAATGGAGAAATGGTGATATACCACCTCTATCCACCTTTATCCTCACCTTCATGACCCATTCACCATCATTATATTCACACATCAACCCCTTCAGCACCTCCACAGTTACTCTAAAGGGACATGGTAAAACTCCATTTTAAAAACTTGACATAAAGTTTGAATTGCCTATGTAGTGAATCGAGAGGTAAATAGCTAGAAATTAGATAATTGGATTCGTCAGCTTTGAAATGTATTGCATGATACAAAGAATCAAAGATGATGAGACCAATATTCAACTTGCTTCTTTTAAAAGTTGGAAAGTGTAACACTCATTTGGTGGGAATCCCAAAACTCAAGAGGATCTAAAGAAAAGAGGTAAGATCATAACTTCTTGGAATGATTTTTGTACTGCATTACAGAAGACAATTTTATCTCTTTAGCACTACATATAGCAAGCTATATAAATGGATTGGAAAAACTTTTAGGCAATTATAGGGTCAAATTGGGGCAAAAGTTATACACAATATTTTAGAAGAGGAGAGCATTCATTTTGGGTGTATATTTATCCCTCTCAAGACACTTTTACTCTAAATACATCCAAAGGTTTACATAGATACTTGACACACACAATTATCATGTTTGACCCCTACAAATTTTAGATGAATTCTTTGTGTACAGGAAAACACATCTAAAAAAAAATAGGGAAGAATGTTCCACAAGAGGAGAAACACAAATCCTTCAAGAGTGTGAGACAAAGGAAAGGAAAATCTCAAAGGAAAAAGGAAAAAATAATGTCTTCCATCAAAAAAGAGGAGAGAGAAAATCAGTATCAAAACATTGTTCAAAATAAGGCCATGATGAAGACCATTGTTGGAAACTTCACACTCCGAGACGTAGACCCACGAAAATTTCAACAATAAAGGAAAACAAAAATATATGCGCAACTACACAACATGATTTAGGATCCGACTCGGGAGATGAAACGAGTAGATCACAACGATGAGATTGAAAGGTTAGGACTCCTAGTCTGGAAGTATTAGTTATTCAAAATAACCCTCAATGAAACTAAAAATGAAAAGGATGCATAATAGAGCTTTTCCATATTAGAGTTATCTCAAAACATAAAAAAACGCGCACTATATTTGATAGTGGATCACAATAAAACCTCATTTCATAAAACATTTTCAAGAAAATTGAATTTGAAAACCATTCCTCATCCTAAACCTTATCCTTTAGGGTTGGGTGTGTAATAATGAAAAATTTCAAGTGACTAGAAAATGCAAACTAAAATTCACCATTACTGCAAACTTCATTGATAGAGGTAGAACTTGATGTAGTTCCATTAGACATATGTGGTATTGCTTTAGGGATATTCATATCTTTATGATAGAAAGCCATCTTTCATTGATGAAAACAAGAATCCATTTCTTTAAAGACGGTATTGAGTACAGAGTTGTTAGAGCACATTGCAAGAAACTAAATCATCTCTTGTGAATGTTTGGACAAATGAAGAGGCTTATTAATTTTAGTAATAATTTTGTACTTTTTGATGATCAAATCCAGAATGATGTTGAGAATGAAGCTTTTCAAGGATGTGATGCAAAGTTAAAATTTGATTTTGGCTGAGGTTTAAGTTGAGGTTTTTAACCAATATGATGATGATGTTTCAGGAGCCTAAATGATCGCTCTCCTAAAACATGAGATCCAACATGGATCCAATTGCAACAAGATTGTCCTCTTCCAAACATTGTCATGTACAGGGGATGTCATTGATGGAAAATGCAAAAATTAAGAAAGAAATTCAAGATTTTCTTGAGTAAAAGGGGTCATCCCGACCAAGCGACATCACCTTGTGGGTCACCTATTGTTTTAGTGCCATAGATAGGATGGTACATGGGTGCATGTGTGTGGACTTTAGAGCATTGAACAAAGTTATCGTAAAGAATTGCTACCCTCTTCCTAGAATCAATGATTTACTTGATCAATTGAAAGATATTGTCTTTATTTCTCTAAGTTGGATCACCGAGGAGTAGGGCTAGTCATCAGATTATGATTACTTGAAGGGAGCATATGGAAGACACGCCATTCAAAACAAGGCAAGGTTTTTTTGAGTGGTTGGTTATGACCTTTGGTCTTTGTAATGCTCCTCGCTACATTGATGCAAGGCTTATGAATGATTTTTTAAGGCTTCCTTTCTAGATGATTTTGTGATCTATCTACTTAGATGAGACATATTAGATTTTTATCAAGTCTTGTGAAGAACATCGTCATGCATGTCAAGCAAGTGTTAGATATGTATTAAATAAGGAACATTGTTTTTAGAAATGTTGAAATGTGAATTTGGGAAAACTTATTTAGTCTACTTGGGTCATATTGTTGGAGGGGGTGAGTTTAAGATAGATCCCTCAAAGGTCAAAGTCATTTTGAATTGGCCAAAACCCAAGATAGTGAGAAAGGTTATAAGTTTCTCGAGAGAAGCTCAATATTGAAGAAAAGTTTATTTCTAACTTTTATTTCATCGCAACTCGACATACGTCATTGATGCAAGTGAAAAACAAGTTTTTCGGTGGGGAGGAAAACAAAAAAATATTTTGATGCATTGAAATAAGAATCAATTTAACACCCGTACTCTGCAATTACCGAGCTTCCGAGACAATCATTGGAGATACAAAGTCGATGCAAGTGACTATGCCATGAGCACAGCCTTGATGCAACATGGTAAGCTCATCCGGTATCATGTACCGAAACTTTTAATGGTGAAGTGATTATTAACTATCCCGCATATGCCGAAGGAATTGTATGCATTGGTGCAAAGTGTAAAAAAGTGTGAAAACATTACTTGATGGGTAAGTGAAATTATCATTCACATCGATTATCAACCATTGCACATACTTACACATATACGCAACAAGTGAGGCACTTTATATGGATGGGTTTTCTTACAATAATTCCACTTGGTGATAAGGTATAAGAAAGGTATATATAATAAGCTGTTGATATGCTTTCTAGACCAATTGTTAGTGCCATATCCATTATTTTTAAGAATAATTATGCCATGCATGAGAGCCACGTTGAGCAATATTCTTTAGATAATTATTTTAAGGATGTACATGCAAATTTGTGTTAAGGTAACCAAGCGAGAGGAATTAGATTATCATGTGCATGATAACTTGTTGTATCATCTTGGAAAGCTATGTATTCCATGCGGAGAGAGTCAACATCATAAGGGAAGCGCATACTTCTCTTATTGTTGGTAATTTGGGTGTAGGCAAGACGGTGGCACAATTATAGAGAGTATTGTTACCGCCTCGTATGCTTGAAAAGTGTGTCATGATTTGTAAGAGGATGATATTTATGTGCCATTAGTAAGCCTAAAGTAATAGAAAGTTGGGATTGTATACTCCACTGATGCACTCCTCGTCCATGGGAAAAGTGTTTTAATGGATTTTGTAGGAGGTATACCTATGTCTAGGTAGAGGATTAATGATTATCTTTATGTAGTTTTTGATAGGTTCAAAAAAATGTGTATTTTGATGCCTTGTAAAAGCGTAGAGTTATAGCCGAACAAACAACACAATTGTTCTTTCCGGAATGTATGGGTACATTTTGGGTTTCCCCACGTCCATTGTTAGTGATCGAGATTCTCGCTTTTGTTGGGAAATTTTAGTCGAAGCTTGTGGGGACTCATGGACACTCAAATTGAAAAAGAGCTACAACGTTCCATCCAAAAACAGACGATGGTCAAATAGAAGTGGTGAAAAAAATGGTGATACATCTTATTTGTGGTTATTACGAAAAACATCCTAAGTTGTGGGATGAACATTTGCACTATATTCAACATGCTTAAAACCAGTCGAAGCATTCATCAACTCAAACATCGCCATTTGAGGCATACTTGGGATACTCACCAAAATCCCCTTTATCTTTTATCTTCAGGAAATATGTTGTTATTTATGGACATAGTGACATCGATAAGGCCAAGAGGTTCATTGAACATGTTCAATTGGTGAATCATATGGTTCAAGAACAGTTGGAAAAAAGTTAAGCCAAGTACAAGATAAGACATGATAAGTATCATGTGGATCATGCTTCCAAGTGGCATATTAAGTTTGGATTCACATTAGCAAGGAAATATTCTAAGGAGAAGGCAAAAAATCGAAACCAATTCGATATGGTCCATTCAAGATTTTTGAAAATACCGGTAATAATGCCTTCAGAGTTGGATTTTTCCTTCATATATGCAAATATATGCAATTGCTAATGTTGAGAATTTGAGATTGTATGAGCCTCTTCGATTGAAGATCAAGGAGAGAATGTAAAAATTACTTCAATTGAATATTTCTCTCTGAATATCTTGAAAAATTGCGGTAAGACACCATCCTTGACATGAAAACAGGGGACTTCAAAATGAGGGAACATGGAGTACCTTCGTGTGGGGGCTAAAATCCAAGAAAATCCAAATGGATTGAGATTGAAGGATGAGGGAACTCGTACCCTCATCTCGTTTGATACTCGGAAATGATATTTTGGAGGTCCAAAAGCTTCTAGTGGGGAGGAATGATCCAGGGGGATCAATAAAGTGCTAAAATTTTAAAGTATTCAAAAGTGGTTGAAACTCGGTGCCAAAACGAAGATCTATTTTCCCCCGAATCCAATGCAACTTGAATCACTCGAAATCGATATCATATGCTCCCGATATCACATTCTCACCATTTTCCTAAACAACTAAACAATTTGCGGTTGCTGCGGGTACACTAACTATGCAGTTGTATGTATGTCGTCTAGGAAGTTTGATCGTCTCTTCAAGGACCAATGGTGGGCTTCCAAGTGGCCTCACCACATTGGTCAAATTTTCATGCATTTTGGTTGGTTGATTGGTTTGTTGAGGTGGTACAATGTTGGAGGGCCATGTGGGCTAATGGATGGTTTCCACGTGGCCTCCCCAACTATTTAATAAATTTTTTTATGGGCCAAATATACTCGCACCGGGGTCGAAGACAAGACTCGTTGTCGCACAACACAAAGTCTTACCACTCAACCTACCGTGTTACTTAACGAAACTATGGGCGCAAGTCCTTTTTAAAAATATATTGATTGGAACGTTGGGGGGGGCGAGGCCGGGGTTAACCCATGGCCCCTCGGTCCACTCCATACCCACGAGACTCATAGGAGGGGCGTCGAGGGCGTGGGGTTAACCTTGAATCCAAGCCGTAGTTGATACCACAATTATAACGACAGAGTTGAAATCCAACCATAACGCAACCCTGCACGCAGCTCTATATACAGAGTTAGGGGTTTGTGTTTGGCGCGTAGTTTTTGGAATAGACCTCGGGTAACATAACCCAAACTATGGAAGCCTTACCATAGTCGCAGTATGGTTATAGTATTGGAACATAGTTGTAACTCCACCATGAAAAACACAATTCAACAACCTAACTACATTCCCGAGTGGGGTTCAACCATTGGCTTGAAATTTTGAACTCGACCCAAATCTTATTGTGACAATTATGCCATGTGGTCCCGATCTATCCACTCATAAGGGTCATTGGACATTTAAAAATAACCGACAAAATGCATCCAATACAAAGTGCGAATCTCAGGTGGTGTGGGAGTGAATTTGTCACTACACGGTGTCGAAAAATGGCGGAAATTTGTAGGATGGTTTGTAGGTGGGTGTGATTTTTAGATCGATAGTTTAAAAAAACTTCACCGTAGCATAAATTTTTCATTTTTTTGACCAAATTAAGTGCATAAAGAGCCCACGCATGGTTTTTTTAACTTTTTTGGACCCATTGTAGACATTATTTTTTCATTACGAGTCACCGCAAATCCACGTAAACACATATTTGAGTACATAATGAAAGATGCCCAACATATGTAGCTAAGAGGGGTGATCTCCATCATTTTGTTGTCTTGTGTTTCGTTTATGGTATTATTGCCCTCTCGTTTTATGCTACAAAAACTTAGTTTAAACACCTAATTTATGTGTTATTGGAGCTTACCTAATTGCACAACAAACATAAAATTTAACTTCCAAATTTCATCAAACCTTCAATTTTTCAAATATAGATCATGCACCAATTTGAACCATAATCGCTCCCACTACGGTAGCTTCTCTCTCCCATTTACCGAATCTTGGTAGCTATGCTAGCTCTTGGGAAAGGCCTAGAAGTGTTAGGCTCACCGGATCATCCCCGAAATGGTAAAACCAACACTTTTCAATCTCATCTCGACATTGGGTGAACTTGGTCAAGTACTTTGGTATTGTGTCGCCCTCCTCCATCTTGATTTTTCCGAGCTTTTCCTCCAATGCCACCTTCCCGTGGTCACTATTGTTCGCAAAAAATCTCGTTAAGGCATTCCACATAGCATATGGAGTTTCCTTTCCATGGATATTCAAGACAATATGATATTGAACTCCTTTCAATAGAATCCTTCGCCATTTCTACGCTCTTCTTCCACACATCCCGATTTTGAGCATCCGTTGTCTGCGGGCCCGGGAATTTCACTATCTATGAATTCCTTCAACCCTTTGTCTTCCAACACTTCTTCCATCATATTCTTAAAATCTATGTAATTCAAAACTACCCTAAAGAGAATATTCGAGTCTCAATCCACGAAAAGACATCCTAATACTATCGATGGTCTTGAAGATTAGATCTGCAAATTAGATTCACCTTCTCAAAACAAACTCGTATTATTCACTTATATAGTGATTCTTGCTTTGATACCATGTAGAAAATCCATGTAGATTCAAATCGATATTTGTAATATGCTAAAACAAAATACTTAAGGATACTCTACAAATTTTGGAAACCAACTACAATCACATAATCACATGAACAAGAAAGAGAAAGAATTTCAATCGCACAACACAAAGATTTATTTGGGGAAAGCCTTAGCTAAATACCTTGCTATCTCGTATATTGCATGAGTAAAATAATATGAAAAACAATACAATTTTTCTCTCAGTGCTTGAGAGCTCTCTCGCACTATCTTTGTCTCCGTCTCACTAATTCCTAGGCAAACTTGGTTCAATACTTAACCAATTTATTGACCTTAGGATTCCTTATTTCCTTGCGTAGTTTCTCTGGGTAATTAGGCACCTATCAACAAGGAAATTCCCCAATAATAATTGTGAAATATATCAAGGCTATTCCCTATGACTCCATGCACCACATTCGTAAATTTTTTTTGATTGGACAATCGATAGTACACTTCCCTTTAATGCCAATCTCAACCGGGTATTCCTCAGAACTGACATGCATGAGCTATTTTTAGTGAATTATAAGTTATCTCGGGTTTGATCACCGCATGTGAATTAAATCAGATTTAGTTCACTCGGACCTTTGACTAGTACCTCCATCGATTAGAAATAGTTGGTCCGATTTTAACTCAAATAACTAAGTTAATTAATTAGAACCCAAAATAAATTGTAATCGCCCTCTAAAAATTAGGGAACACTCTACATGCCTCTAGTTTTACCCTAAATTTGAATTGACTAAGCTAACTAAGTCCTCCCGACTTAGTTAACTCGTACTAAAGTGCTCATGTGATGTGGAATTGCTTCATTTCCTTCTAATTTAATTAAGGGGAAATTAAATTAAACGCCTCTTCTTGTTGCCATTTTCAATATTTATTGTTGCAAATTTCAACATACTGCTTTGGGTCTAATGGGCTAACCATAACCATACCACCCAATGAGAGAGAAACCCGCTTCCGATACCACTATGTAACGCCACCTCCCATATCTACCCACTTTCACCAGCCTCCCTCGGGTAAACATGAGCCAAGTGCTACTTCAACATGACTAAACCTCCTAGATAACCTTAAGGAAATGGAGTCGAAAAACCAAGACTTAATTGACCTTCCTCAAGTGCTAAAGGACCCCCCAAGGGCTAAAACCACCCTTCTAGTGTGTCCAAAACGCGAGTTAACTTACCTTTTCATTGATATGGACTCCTAGATGGTGGAATAACACCGTTTGATTTCGATTGTAACCCTCCAGCTTGCATGCATGATTCCTATAAGGGAGCGACCGTAGTCTTTTTTCGCGCGCGTTTCTGTGCCTCGTGACCACGAAATTGAGCCACTTTTTCGTGGCTAGTATCCAGACCACTTCCCATAAATTGAGAAACAAATTTCCAAAAAGATAAATGACAAAAAAAGACAAATGCTCTAACACAAAAATTAATCAAGGAATTAACATAACTCGGGTCTAACCATGACAATCATTTCGTCAAACACATGGTAAACATGAAATCTATAGGTCATGAATGCATATCGCGAACATAGAGACCTTAAACTTATCTCGAGAAACATCAAAAAGGTCTAATGTCATCTCATTATAGCTACAATAACATCTATTAGGTCATGCATTCACTAACCAATTATTTACAAGTAAAAAAGCATGATAAGAGCCATGACTTAAATTTGTCATAAAACCATGTTTATAACCAACATATAACCAAATAAATAAAAATTATAACAAAGCCATTAAAGCCACATAACAACAAGTATAATTACTCATTAATTACAAAGGGAAAGAGATATTATCATTCATATGCAAAAGCCAACAAAGTCAGACTTCCACATACCACTCGACCATAGATTGACTCAGAACCAAATATTTCTTTCAGACCCAATCACCCTCGTTCCATATTCCAAGCATGAATGTGGGATATCATGGGATAAACCAAAGCATAAAAAAAGAAAGGGAATCAAGATGTTAAAACCACCTCCACCTTCACACTACCATGATATCACCTAAACCGGTCCCGAGATCACAAAACCAAACCAGAGCTTGGATGCCTCGCTTTTTCCTTCACCATCCCTTGAGGAATTTTCTTATCTTCACCCACCCGTTTGTAACAACCCCGGTAAAAATTCCATATAATAAAGTTAATAAAGGAAAAATAATAACCAAGGTCATGGGACACGTATTCCAAGTTGAATATTGGGAAAAAAATCCTAGTGTGGGTGTTCATTTGGTTTATTATCGCTAAGGAAATTGGCAAAGGCAATGGAAAAGGCTTTCGAAAGGCATGAGGAATTTATTGGCATTTTTATTTATGAAAATAATGTAAGATAGGAGAAAAGGAAGGTGAAATGTCACAAGTTGCATGTGAAGAGTAAAATGAAAGAAAATAATGGAAAATGACGAAAATATAGGCCTCATTAATAAAAGGGTTTTTGAGGATCATTTGGTAGCTTTCAATTCACATTTTCTGGAGCTCTCTCTCTCACTCTTGGTCACTTAAAACATTTTTGGAGCACTCTAGCATTGGATTAAGGAAAGAAAAGGAAGGACAAAGAAGTCAAAGGGAAGAAAAATGTCAAGGAAGGAAGGGTAGTGTCAAGCAACTACACCCCGAGATTAGTTGCAGTATCAATTGGCATGTGTAATCCTTGCTTTATATTTGAAATTCATGCTACATGCATGTGTGTATTGTTTCTCTTCCGTCAATGGCATGTGGCTTTTCTGTGCATGATGATGATTTCTAGCCCTTGCCTTGCCATTTCTTTGATAGTCATGGTGTGGTGGGTTCTCTTGTATTTGGTTGAGCTAGATAGCGAAGGGACTCAAAACTGAGTGGGGTGGCTTCGTGGATTATTCACAAGGCCTAGGAACTCTCGTGATGGGATACATAGTAAATCTCGGTTGGGAAAAACTTTGATTGAGCCTAGGGAATATTGGGATGGGATATATAGTAAAGCTCAAAGGTGAACAACCTTGATTAAGCCTAGGAATCTCGGGATGGGATATACTGGTAAAGCTCAAAAGGGAATACCCTTAATTGGGCCTAGGGAATCCCTTTACCAATGATGGCATGATACACAAGTAGCCTAGAGGGTGGAAAAATCATATGCATAGGAATATTGTGATCGTTAATGGCGGGATACACAAGAAAAATCGGGAGGTTGAGACAAAAAAAATTCCTCACTTCGTTTAGGTGGATATATCCGAGGAATCCATGCTTGTTTAGGGGCCTAGTAATCCGGTGGGGATTGCGGTAAAGCTTGGTTGTATTTATGAGGGTTCGAGACTAGTGATCCAGGTGGGGATTGCGGTAAATCCCGAGGAATCCTTGGTTGGTTTTTGTTGTAAGTCCCATATTCATGCTTCAAATATGACACGAGGGATATTGGCTAAAAGAAATATTTGATTCACCCCAATCTGTGGTCGAGTGGTTTGTGGAAGTCCTTGGTTTGGTTGGCATATGAATTCATTAATACGAGCTTCTTCTCCTTAGTATTTCATGTGTAAATATATTGGTTCATACGTGGTTTTTATGGTTGTTATATAGTTTCTATTTTTGTTGGTTATATGTTGGTTGTGAGTATGTTTTACGACGTACTCGATGTGCATGAATCCTATCTTGTTTTGATAAGAAAATGAATGAACAATTAACATATGACCTAGATGACATTATAACTATTGTGACTAAGACATCAATGTTTCTTTACTAATCTCGCATAAAAATGAGACCTCTATGCTCGCAGTATGTTGTTATGACTTGTAGATTACACATTTGTGATATGTTTGATGAAATACTGTCATGGCTAGTAGGGGTAATATCAAGTACTTGTACCAATTATTGTATTATTAGCCTTATTCCATTGTTAGTATTCATTTATGTGAGTTTCATGAAGTTCTAGGCAATGGCTTCGAGACCTAGCCCCTGAAAAGGTGACTGAGAATACGATTTTGTCGTTCTCGAACCAGCTGTATAAAAGTCCATAGTCGCCGGCATGCCTTGTTTTGGGGGGGTGAATGAAAGGCCTCGGTCTCATGCATGGCTTGTCATGGGAGCGAATTAGGGTCCAAATCAGTAAAATGTTAATTTTTCTCTGGGGATGGTCACCTGAAGGAGTTAGTTGGATCCCTAAAGGTTTTGTAGGATGCGTGGAAGGGTTAGATTGGTTTTCCGATGCCATTTGAACTTCCTTAACTATACATGGGGGGAGTTGAATCACATCATAGTATCCTCTCATCACATGTTTACCTCGATGGATTGGTTAGCTTGGGTAAATGTGGAGGAGGGTGTTACTGCAGTGATATCAGAGCATGGTTCACCCCTTGATCGGATGGGCGGTGTGTTGGTCATGCATACATGCTCGTTGCATATGTGTTTCTTTACGCTTGTGGTCTATGTGCTTGTTGTATATGCATGGTGGTAGTCATGGTTTGCGCGTTGTGTCACCATGTGAAAGTTGATGGTGTTGTTGTTGGATGTATTTTTCATAAGTGTATGATGGTTATGCACCGTGTCATGCATGTTAGTGTTTATGTTATGAAACTAGCTCCAAAAATAGAAGAAAAGAGAGATCAACGCCTTTGAAATCAACCACTTCGAGGGGGAAATCTCCTTTTACATTGCATAAATTAACAATTCTTGGATGATTCAAATGAAAAAACCTCCTTTACAAATATAGTAGTCCATGGGGTCACAATATAATCCTAGCTGACCTAACAATAATAATGTAAGGGCATAAAAATAAAAATAGTGGGGTTTTATGGGGCACAATAATAACAATATGGGGACTAAAGGGGTACAACAATAACAATAAGGGGGCTACACTAACAACAATAAGGGGGATACACTAGTAATATAGGGACCTAACATGCCCTCTCCTTAAAAAATGTGTTGTCCTCAACGCTTGAGTAGCTCCGGGGATGCTTCTATATAAAATTCTCATCCTCCCATTTAGAATCTTCGATGGGGGTAACTTCTTCCACTTGATGAGATACTCCGAAATTGATTGATTTCATAGCCATGCTCAAGTTTTTGCTTCCATGACTTCTTTAGTTTCCAATATGATTTTTCCTTCCTCATAAATTTCTCAGCAATATTTTTTGAACCGAAAGTTTGTCAACTATAAACTTCTTTAAGCATGAAACATGGAAAAAATGGGTGCACTCAAGAAGAAGCAGTGAAGCTCCAACTTGTATGACATAGTACCAATATTTTGCAACACCTTGTAAGGACCATAGTGCTTTGGCAATAATTTATTATCCTTCTTAGATTTCTTGAGGGAAATTTGTTTGTATGGTTGTCTCCATAAAAATACCCAATCTCCTACATAAAAAATTCTCTTGCCCTCGATGTTGATATGCCCGTTGTTTCATTCGATTTTATGCCAAATTTAGGTTATCCTTTAAGAGTTGGAGAACTTGTTGTTGATGCTCGATGTGATCTTCCACCGCTTGAACCTTAGAATTTTATCTTAAACATGATGTGATGGACAATCGAATGATATCCATAAAGTGCCATAAATGGGGTCATTTTTGCTACAAAGCATGGAAGGAAGTGTTATACCACCATTCAGACCAGCAGGTAACTCGCTTGACCCATTGTGTTTGTTTATCGGATACAAAACAACGAAGATATCCTTCCAAATATTTGTTCACTATCTCTATTTTTCCCATCGGATTGAGGATGATAAGATGAGCTATGGGCTAGTTGAGTATCCAAACAAGAAAATATTTCCGTCCAAAAATTTCTAGTGAAAATGGGATCTCTTTCGCTTACAATAATATTTGGGTTTCCATGTAGCTTCTAAATTATTTTTTTATAAATGCGTAGCAACCGTACTTGCTTTAAATGGATGAGATAATGAAAAAAAAGTGTGCATTCTTGGTAAGTCTATCAACTACCACCATGATGACACTATTTCCTTCTGACTTAGGTAAACTCCGTGATAAAATCCATTGAAACCTCCTCCCAACGTTGAATTGGAATGGGTAAAGGTGGTAGCTAACCCGTGGTCTTAATTGTCTCAACTTTATTTTTTCTAGAAAACCCAACATTCCGCCACAAAATTTTGAATATTAGATTTAAGGCGATCGCAAAAAAAATTCTTTCTTCACCCCGTGGTAAGTTTTTTAAAAAATCCCGAGTGTCCTCCTATGGGAGAGGTGTGAAATTCCAAAAGAATATTTTGTTTTAGTTGGGAATTATTACAAAGATATAAGCGATATTTGTACCATAAGGAATCATTTTTCCCAACTAAATGTATCGTATGTAATGGGATCTTGCCGCAAATTTTGAATGAGTGTCCACACTTCTTTTTTTCATTCATCCATTCCTCCCTTGGCTTTGGTTATCCAATCTGGTTGGTTAATAGAAAACTGCACAAAGCAATGCTTCCACCTCCTCATCCCTTCTTGAGAGGTGCATCTCGCAACAACATTTAGCTTCTCTTGTAGATGATTTCAAAGTCATAACCCAACATCTTTGTGACCCATTTTTTTTCTCGCTTCTTCAGAAGATAGTCTTTATTCCAAAAAAGTATCTAAGATTATCATGATCAAATTTTACCTTGAAGTGTCCTCCCCATTAGGTAAGGTCACCATTTCTTTAGTGCATGTAGTATTTACAACATTTCCTTCTCATAAATAGCTTCGTAAATAGTTTCCTTTTTAGTGGACAAATTTAAAAAAACAATGGGTCTTCCTTCTTGCATTAAAAAAAGCACCAATTCAATTTCCAGAGGCATCACATTCCACAATAAAGGTTTTTGTGAAGTACGGCGTAGCCTAAATCTTCTTTCTAATGCCACAAGTATGACCTCGATTTGGATTCTTCAAGGAAACGTTATGCCTAATCTCCTCGTAATGACTTAATGATGGATCTGTTCAATAGAGAAAACTTATACGTGTGCCATGTGTCATTGTTTCCTCATTTTGCTCCGAAATTGATAAAAAGTAAACTACAATCCATGCAATTTCAACCACTTCTTACAATTCCAATCCGATTCTCGCTGAGAGAGTTATGACGTTTTTCCCAAGGTCACCTCTTTGAGATGAAATTCGGGAGCCTACAAACACCCTAACTTCCACAGATCATATCTCCGAAAATATTGCGAACAAAGATCTAAAATTTTTACACAACATTCATCGCGATTTCTTTGCAAATGGGATTCTTTTAGCTTCGAACCTTCATAGAAAAAAATTTATAGCAAAAATTCCAAGATGACCCGTTTGGCAGCAAAGAAACCCTAGAATCCAAAGCTGCGATACCAAATGTTATGAAACCAGACTCCAAAAAAATAGAAGAAAAGAGAGATAAAGGCCTTAGAAATCAGAAAAATTCAAGGGGGAAACCTCAATTACATTACATAAATGAACAATTCTCGGATGATTCAAAATGAAAGAAAAACCTCCTTTCTATAAATAGGAGTCCATGGGGTCACAATATAATCCTAGCCGAGCCTAACAATAATAATGTAAGGGCACAACAATAAAAATAGTGGGGGTTTTATGGGGCACAATAATAACAATATGGGGACTATAGAGGTACAACAATAACAATAAGGGGGCTACACTATCAACAATAAGGGACTACAATAGTAATATAGGGACCTAACAATTTATATGTTGTTATGCATACATTGATATGGTGGTAGTTATCGTGCATTAGGTCCTGCTATGTGTTCGGTATGGTCTGTAGAAATTTGAATAATAGATGAATTATTCACCGAGATTATCCTGATTACACACTATTTAAGCTTCATGCATAATACATAACCTCTTCTACAATTGATCATCAATATGTGGAAATAGAAACAGTCGCATGCGCACATAAACACAATATTCAAGCACACATATCAACACAGTATGTAATGGGGAAAGAAATAGCTGAAAACCCCCCAACTATCTGTATAATATAATGATAGAGAACATGTAACAATACATAGCACAAAGCTCTCACAGCTCTCAGCACTCTCTCACATGCTACACACAAACTAGCACGGAAGATGAACAAGTCACAGGTTCAAATCTCCTCCACAAGTCTGCCTGCCTCTACTGCGCAATCCAAGATGAGAATGAATGAGATCCAAGTTTGAATCCCCTTGGCTTGTACTGCGAAATCCTCATTGGCAATCTCAATCAATGTGTGTGCAAATCTCATGCACAGCTATAGTCACAACTGATAGTAGACTCACCCTTTCACCCACCTCTAACACTGGTCTCCACTGAACTGTCCATGCATTGCAGTTAACTGATGTGTTCTTTGGTTGATTTATGAGTTAATAATTAGTGAATTAATTAATAATTAATTCACACCACTCATCACTAGTGTATTTGTCAGTTAGAATAAATACAACTAGTTCAACTAAGTTAAACCGAACACAACTCCATCAACTGTCTCATCAACTCCACCAAACTCTGCCACATGAGTTCTAACTGAATTCAACCATGCAATAGCTCAACTAACCCTTAGGAAAAGCGTATTTCCTTCTTTCAGCTGCATGTGCCACATCCAAGCATCAAACTGAAGTGCTCCAAGAGGATAAGATAATGTTTATAGTCTAAATATTATTAAGGGTTAATAATATTTGACTGTTCTATTTTTAGCCCGGCAGTCTAAAAATAGAAACCGCCCAATGTATAAAAATAGAGGTCCATATATTTTTACCAACTCGACCAATCATCCATAAATAGCATCCTGCAACTCATAGACCATGATCCATATGTCTAAAAATAGACATAGTCTAAAAATAGACTTTGCGACAAAAATCACTTGTGTGGCCCCCACCTAGTTTTGGTGATCACTTTCCAACTAGGATCGGGAAAGATGTTTCAGGATGCCTCCTTCACTGTTTCTTCTTGCCATCTTCAACACTCCCTCTCAACAAGAAAGGATTGTCTTTGCATGTGACATGCAACTCCATGCATTTGCCCTGCAACCTTCACAAGCGCCATGCAACTCCATGCATCTGCTCTGCAACTCCTCTGAAACTGAATAGGCTCCAAACAACTCAATCAATCTGATGCATCTATCATCAAAGTCTTTGACTTCTGCTGGTACCAACTGCACATGTCATCAGGAACCACTGCGCTGTTGAACTCTTGCACCCATGCACTCGTGCACTTGCTGTCAACTCTGATCCGCGCTCCAGTATCCGACACTGTCACTTTAATCTGCCTGCATCAATCCAACTGATCATGCTACTGCTGCGCTGTGGGCACCTCGTAGCCAGGTTCAATTCATGAGATCCACACCATCTCAATGAATCCTGCCTAGAAATCTCCTCTTGGGATTAATCATGCATGTCGCCCCACCTCTCACCTGGTGGTATAGCTGCATGCACTTCCTCTGCCAATCTGGCACAAAATTTCTCTGCATGAGTGGTTTCTTCCACTCCATGATCCTCATCTTGTGGCTGCTCCACATCCTAAGGTTCACTATTACCTGCATGCAAAACTTGCTCCCTCTCAAGCATCAATTGCATGTCTTTCTCGCACTTCCCAACAGTAGGAAGCTCCGTAGACATCCCATCTACTTCAAGTCTATAGAGATTCTTTGCTCGAATCCCAACCTTCTTGATTTGTCCTATTGCCTTGTGCCGAAGGAAAAAATTTCCTTCACTGAAGACAACTTCATACCCTTTATCCTCTAACATTGCGACTGAGATCAAATTCTTCTTTAAACCTGGAACATGCACTACATCTTGTAAAAGAATGAGTTTACTTGACTCCCTCTGAAAGGTTATGGTACCAATGCCGGTCGCATTGTATCATCCATTGTCGCCCAACTGAAAATGCAACTGAAGATCTTTCTCCACCAAGTCACTAAAAAGATTCACATCTCCCGTCATGTGAAAGGAAGCGCCACTATCAAAATACCACCCAGATCCCAATGCACTAGACACCATGCATGCAATCAATGAGAAGTCTAGCTCAAATTGCGAGGCAAGAGCCTCACCAGCTGCAGCTCCAGCAGCTTGCTTTTTCTTCTTCTTCTGTGGACAATTCATGGCGTAATGTCCATGATCGTGATAGTGAAAACACTTCACTTTGGACATGTCACGCTCTTTACCATTCGCACCGGATTGAGAAGCATTATTCTTGCCCTTCCCCTTCCTTGCTTTGGCAGCCAAAGCACAATCTTCTTCATCAGATGCCTTTGATGAAGATCCATCCATGGTACTCCACCTTATCTCCTCTTGCACAAGATCCGACCAAAGTCGCTCCCATCCTGGCAATTTCTCCCAACCATTGAAAGAGTCCTCGTAGCTATGCCAACTCTTCGGAAGCCCAAGGAGAGCCAAGCTCACCAAGTCTTCTTCATCCACACTAACTCCTACACTCCCAAGCTCATCCTTGCAGTGGACAAATTTTGTCAAGTATACCGGAATAGTGTCATTCTTCTCCATCTTTATTTTCCTGAGTTTATCCTTGAGCGCCAACTTCCTCTGGTTGCTCTTGATTTGGAATAAATCTGTCAATGCTTTCCACATCAAATATGGAGAAGCTTTACCATGCAGGCTAGATACAATGTGATCCTTCACGCCCTCCAACAGAATCCTTCGACACCTTGCTGTCTTCTTTTTCCAAGCCTCAACCAAGGCTGCATCGCTAGGCTTTGGAACTTCAACATCTATGAACTCCTTCAGCCCATTGTCATTGAGCACCGCCTCCATCCTATCTCTCCATGCAATATAATTCGAGCTGCCTTCAAGAGCATACTCCAATCGCAATCCTTGATAAGACATTTTGACTTCGACACCAAGAAAACACTGCTGCAAATTCGAATTCCACCAGCTCAAAACTCAACCGCTTCTGATCTAATGTGAGAACAAGGTATTTATAGCACAAAGATCGAATGTAGGGGCATTTACTAGATATATCACCTTTCAAAGAAAGGATGGATCCAGAGGCTACCTGACCCGCTTACAGACTCTGTCTACCGAAATAAATTGTAATCACTGTAATAGATCCGATGATCAATTTTCGCTCCGATACCATGTAGAAATTTGAATAATAGTTGAATTATTCAACAAGATTATCTTGATTACACACTATTTAAGCTTCATGCATAATACATAACCACTTCTACAATTGATCATCAATATGCAGAAATAGAAATAGTCGCATGCGCATATAAACCCAATAGTCAAGCACAAATATCAACACAGTATGTAATGGGGAAAGAAATAGCTGAAAACCCCCCAAATATCTGTATAATATAATGATAGAGAACATGTAACAATACATAGCACAAAGCTCTCACAGCTCTCAGCACTCTCTCACATGCTACACACAAAGTAGCACGGAAGATGAACAAGTCACAGGTTCAAATCTCCTCCACAAGTCTGCCTGCCTCTACTGCGCAATCCAAGATGAGAATGAATGAGATCCAAGTTCGAATCCCCTTGCCTTGTACTGTGCAATCCTCATTGGAAATCTCAATCAATGTGTGTGCAAATCTCATGCACAGCTATAGTCACAACTGATAGTAGACTCACCCTTTTACCGACCTCTAACACTGGTCTTCACTGAACTATCCATGCATTGCAGTTAACTGATGTGTTCTTTAGTTGATTTATGAGTTAATAATTAGTGAATTAATTAATAATTAATTCACACCACTCATCACTAGTGTATTTTTCAGTTAGACTAAATACAACTAGTTCAACTAAGTTAAACCGAACACAACTCCACCAACTGTCTCATCAACTCCACCAAACTATGCCACATGAGTTCTAACTGAAGTCAACCATGCAATAGCTCAACTAACCCATAGGAAAAGTGTATTTCCTTCTGTCAGCCGCATGTGCCACATCCAAGCATCAAACTGAAGTGCTCCAAGAGGAAAAGATAATGTTTATAGTTTAAATATTATTAAGGGTTAATAATATTTGACTGTTCTATTTTTAGCCTGGCAGTCTAAAAATAGAAACCGCCCAATGTCTAAAAATAGAGGTCCATCTATTTTTACCAACTCGACCAATCATCTATAAATAGCATCCTGCAACTCATAGACCATGATCCATATGTCTAAAAATAGACTTTGCGACAAAAATCACCTGTGTGGCCCCCACCTAGTTTTGGTTATCACTTTCCAACTAGGATCAGGAAAGATGTTTCAGGATGCCTCCTTCACTGTTTCTTGTTGCAATCTTCAACATGGTCATGCATTGATAACTTGATAATGGTTAAGATGATGTCTATATACTGTTATGATTATGATTATACATGTATCATGATAATGTGGTTGATTTTGAAGATGAGATATCCTTCCTTGAACTATAGTAAGGTATGTTGATTATGTCATGTTTTGGTTTTTACCGACATAGTATACTTCAAGTAAAAGTGATCAAAGATGAATAGCAATATGGTAGACTACAATATCACCTAGATTATCCCTATGGAACATATGAGTAGCATGGTGATAGGTAATCTACTAATATAACATACTTTTTGAGAAGCTTGAAGGTAGAAATAAGAAGTTACAAAGCGAAGAATGTCATAATCGTTTAGGCACAAGAGAAAGAAGAAAAAGTTAATGCAATAATCCTCGCAGTTTTTCCCGCAACTAGAGAGACAAGGACCACTTCTAATTAGCTATGGGAAGGAGGATAGGATTAATGGGGTGTTAGCAAAAAAAGGAGGTCTCTCGGCAAGACCCAGAGTTCGTGTTTTAGGCCCAACAAGGTTTCCGCAGTAGTCTAGCACAACGCCGACATTTTCACCCCCGTCTAGAGTAGGGTGTCTCACCGCGAGGCATGCCGCGACCTTAGTAAGATTAGAAAATAGATCGAGTAGAAGACAAATGAAACCATGGAGAAAAGCTATGGAAACTTGGAAGCAACAAGCATATATCAACTCTATTGAGAAACTATCACTCATCAACGCATGTTCAAAAGGCTGAATTAAAATTTAATTTAAGCATACATTCATCATAAGCAAATAAACATCAATCAACTCAAAAACATTACACACATCAAAAAACAACTTTCATTATCAATAACAGAATGGCATACATGACTCTGCAGTCTATTACAATTTAGTTTAGTACAACGTATTTCTCACGAGCTCTCCTAAGGCTCTACTTTTCCTCTCGGCCTCTCGCCACACCGAATGAATTCAACTCCTCCTCCGATGACCGATCGCTCATTTGTTCCTCCTCGAGTGTGACTTTTCGATCCTTCCTTTTTTCCTACTCCGCCGCTTTTCCACTTTTTATTTATTATCGGGAGTTCTAGTGATTGTTCTTGTCTCCCTATATCCTCCATGTGCATCTCGTTCTCGCGCCACGCCGCGCCACCTATCTTCCGTATTTTCGCAACCAAGACTGCCTCCCCGTCTACCTTGATTGCATTTTTGCCACCTATCCTCTAGCTCTCCGCAACTCAAAACTCGTTCTTTCCCAAAAAAAAGGCCCCAACATGCCCCAACCATATGCGTTGACCTGCGTCTCGAGTCAATCTTTCTCTTACCGTTGTGGCTTCCGTGGTCCGTCGGCTTCCAAGGTTGGCCTTGTTTTTTTTGTTTCTTCACTCCCCCGTCTCAAACAAAGGCCCCAACTTTGGAACCTCGCGTAATGTTGAGGACTTGAGTTCTCGCGAACTCGGTGATTGCCTATTTCCACTCTTTAATTAATCGCTTCTATCCGGGTGGCGATTCTTTTAGCCTCCGTTTCGCTGCTTGCTGTGCGGCGCTTGTCTGAATACCTCTCTCGTATCTTCGAGCCTCGGCTTCGCCGCCATCTACCGTATTATCTCTTCTTTCTCGTTTTATAGGTTGCCTTAGCTCTCTGAGGACCTATTTTTTGGTCGCTTAGTGTTCCTCTATTTTTCGGATTTTGGTTTCCAACGCATCTTCCCGGTTGTATAGTTGGGTTATGTTGATCGGATCGATGGCTTCTTTGATTTCCCGGGAAATTTGTTGAAGCTATGTTGAAATTGGATGGGCTTCCATTGTTAGTGAGTTGGAGCATTCATGTAAATGCTTCGTGCAGTGCTATAAGCCTCTTTGACCATTTTCCCAAGGGTTTTCCTCATGTCGTTTACCGCTCTCTATTTCTTTGTGACGTTCTCATCATATATCGTGGCAGGGTCTCGGCTTCTAGTGCCTCCTTGAGCTCCCCGGGTTTTTCTCTCGCTCATATTCGTGCATGAAATTTTCACTTAGATGGACCTTTCGACCATTAAGCTGTACCGATATTTCTCCGGCATTTTTTCTATCCCTTGAGAAACAATAGTCGGCCATAGGGTCCTTGAATATTTCTCGTCACCTTTTCCATCTGCTCTCGTAGAGTATCATTTTCACTTTTAAGTCGATTGCGCTCCTCAAGAAATGCAATTGCTTCTTGAACCTCTCGTTGGAGGTCGTTGTAGCGTCCTCTCGCTTGCTATGTCGTCAATCGGATAAACTTGTATAGTTTGCTAGCCCCCCCAACTCTTCATGTTCTCAACGCTCGACATATCCTCGGGGTCCGTTGTCTTTCTCCGAGTGGTTTCCCACCGGCGATTGATCTATCCGAGTGTTCTTGAGGGGATCGGATGGTTTTGTTGTAGTAGCTAAGGTTCGGGGACGTTCATACTAGTGGACTCGTATAACTGGCCGCAATATTAGGTTGGCTTGTCGGGAAAGCGTTCACCTCTCGGTGAAGAGGGCGTTGGTATCGTAAGTGAAAGACCCTCCTTGAACTAATAGCTCTAGGAAGGTGCCTTATCCCACCGAGGGTTGGTAAACCCTCGCGTGTACTCCAATAGTACTCGAGTTAAATTCTACCTCCCGTATCACTATTTTTCTTGTGCCCCCGGTTTTATTGGATCCGAGATAGTCGCTAAGGTGGACGAAGTATGGGTGGAGTGGTCTTTGGAAGTGAATGAAGTGCATGGTGATGAGTTGTGTGTGTGAGGTGGAGATGATGTTTGAATGTTTAGAACTAAGGATGGATCAAACATATGTAGTGCGCAGGTTGCTTGGGTGGTAACCTCTAGCTCTTCTTGAATTAGTGCGCTGTATCCATAGGGTGGGTCTCGATTCTTCCCCGTGAGATAAACTACTTGCTTAGGTACCATAGTTCATGCTTTCCTTGGTTTGGGTGTAGCTATCGAAGGCTTGGGCGCCTTGGTCTTGTGGATTGGAGTGACTCGTAGTCACCGGAGGGGGAATTGAACATGGTGGATGGTAGGATAGTAATAATCGAGGGGTGGTTATGGATGGGGATGCAGAATTCAAAGATTAGAAGTGAGAAAAAAGTAGGAAATATAGTAGATGCACTTGTGAGATTTTTTATTACCAGATTGAAGTCCTTCACCCTCGTGTCGATCGGGTCTAGTAGAGGTCATAGCCGTAGTTGGGAAATACTCCTCGTTTCTTCTTCTAGTGATTCCCCCGGGAGTGATTTTAGTAGCATAGCCTCGAATGAGTAATGGGGGATTCCACTTTTGACTTCCATCGTGCTCTCCTCCGGCCACGAACAAAATTCACTGTGGAAGGATTTTTCTTCTACTTGAAACTTTAGTGGCCTCATTCGTAAAGTGGTTTTGTTCATGCCTAGGTCTGGATATAGGTCTCCGTTTTGTAGGTTACCCCAAACCATATCTCGCGAAGAGTATCTCGTCCAATATGTTCCGTGAAACCCTTTGTTCCCGCTCCCCACCACATCAACCATTTGCTCGTACCGTAATGAGAAAGCCTCCTCATTGACCTCCTTGGTACCGGGGATCTCCCGATACTCTCCGGGCGTAAATATTAAAGCCATTGGTGCTGGGTCGTGAGTGATTTCTATGAGCTACCTAATCCCCGGGTGAGTCCATTCCCACATTGAAAAGGCCATGATGAGATACCCATAGATGAATCCCGTAGCTCACCCGTAATTATCCCCCTCCCAGGCCTCAAAAAATTCATTCAATAGGAATATGCACCGCGTTTATTCAGTGCTCCCGTATGCGTGTTTCATGACCGAGATGGTGTCGAGGTGCATTACCCCGCTTAGTGTAATGCCTAATTTTTTTTCCGCTATCAAATAGCAGTGAAAAATTCACCACTCGGGATTGTTGATGAGGTCGATCTTGCTCCCTTCCCTCCTCTTCTAGTCTCATACTTCTTGTAATAATCACAATCCCCCGACTTTTTGGCCCTTTTTGACACATACGGAATGTCGTTGAGACGTCATTCCCCTCTCGCCGATAATCCCGTAAGTCTATTGATGTCCTCTCGCATGGATGAGGATCTCTCTCCCAAGCCATAATGATCCATCCTAAACTCTACTCATCGTAGAAATTTTTTACACTACATTTCCACTCCTATCGTTCCAAATACTGGGGAGGTTTCGAGGTTCAATATAGTCAACCTTTGAATACCTCTAAATTCTAGATTAATCCTTGTCGCTTCACCTCCTCTCTCTCGTTGCATAATTCTCCATATACACTTGTCTCTTCATGGTCGAATTGATAGGAGTATGTGAAAACTATATCTATTAACAAAGCATTATTGTACTTGCCGATCAACGATTCTATCCTCCGAATTCTTGCATCGAGTTCAGGGCTCGATGACCGATGTTGCTATCTTTGTCATCTTCGTTCTTTTTGCTGTATACCCGAATTTCCATTGCTGGGTCTATTACCGTGAATTCTCTGCCGTTCGGTGTCCGTCTCTTTGAACTTCCTTTGCTCGAATATTGCTTGTTGTTGTAGTTGTTTCGTTTATGCTAACTCGGAATTTTTTTGGCATTCCGGTGCTTTTTCTTCTTTCATGCGGAGTTAAGTAATGCTACCAAGACGAATGAGGTTGATGTGACCCCCATAACTAATTTATTTTTTTGCTCTTTCCCGTGGCTATAATCGTGCAATTAGTTACCGTGGTGAGGTGTACTCGACATTGTTGACCGTGGCTTCAAGATTTGGGTAGACGTGATGGGTAATAATTATGACTTAATATGGAAAATTTATTACGGTATGGGGTAATTATGGCGCTTATTTTTCAAATTAGGGTGATCCTACGAACCGACAACAATATGATGGGTCATTATGAATGAATGATATTTGACACGCTTATCTTTTTTGGCACAGACTCTACCCCCCCCGACCACAATTGGTTGCGATAAGGTATCCGCATCGCAACAAATGAAATTACTCTCTTGCGCCATTTTTCTTTCCTTTTATTGGGATTCCTATTCTAATGTGTCGTGATAAAGCTTAAAGTATGGTAATTATATGTCTCATCTCGGTGTGCAAGAGAGTTATTGAGTCTATCTATTCTAATCTACCCCTATCGAATGCTCTCGGTTGCGAGAGTTATTTGAAAAAAAATTGGTGGAACTTACTCATGATAGGGTTTCGTGCATGCGCCATTCACCCATCCTTGTAGTATTTGTCCATCTAGTTGCCCCAATCGAACCACACTCGAGTCTTTAATTTATATGACGTGATATGGTCCCATACGATGTGCATCTCGAGTTTCCCTAGGGAACTTCGGAATTTGCTATCGTATAGCAGGACTTCTCCTCCGATAGTGAATGTTTTGTGCTTGATGTGATGGTCATGCCAGGATTTTTGTCTTTTCCTTTTTGTACTTTGTCCCGATGGAAATCCGCCATAAATCTATCTTATTCAAGCTCCTCGTAGCTCATGAAGGCATTCAAAGGATTGAGTCTTCGTCTGTCATGTGCACCGTTGAAGAAATTAAGAGACTTGGTATGATACGATTTGGCTGGGACTCATCGCCTTCCGTATACGAATTCGGAATGGAGTTTGATTGTGCAATCTCTTTATGGTTGTATTTTATGCCCACAATGTGGTTGGTATCCTTTCATCCCAATATCCCGTTGGCGTTGCATATCTTGGTTAGTCCCTTTTCTAAGATCTTATTGAATGCCTCAATGGTTCCATTCGCTTGAGGGTCAGTGATGGTCGCTTTTTGTGATGTTGTACCATAAATTTATCTAGCAGTAGATTTAATTGTTGTATTAATGAAGTGTAGCTTGATCACTTGTTAGGCTCCCCCGGGACAACCAAATCGCTAATAATGTTCTCGAAAATAAATCCGTCGCCGTGTTTGTGGTGTAGTCCCTTATTGGCGCCGCTCTACCCATATTGTGAGATAACTGCATTGTGGTTATTATATACCTTACCTCGTGAATGTCGTGCCGTTGGTGCAATTGGCCCTAAGAAGTCGACGACCCATTTTTTTAAACAACTCGTAGTGCTCTTACAAGTTGCGTGTGATAACTCCTCACGTGTGATGGACGTCTTGTTCTTTTGCGGGCATCACATTTTTTTACATATGCCTTACTATATTTGTGAACTATGGGCCACCATAACCCCCCGCATGTAGTATTTTACTTGGGGTGGGGTTTTTACGCCGAAGTAACCTCCCGCAACTCCACCGTGAAACTCCCACATGATATATTCTCTTTCATGGTCCAAGAAACATCTTCTACAAGACGTGATCTAATCCCATTTTATATAGTTACTCATCCTACTATTAGTTGATATTCAACTACTTTCACTACTAGAGGCCTTTTTTGGGTTGCCGTGTATTCTATCTGGGCATTTCCCCGTGGCGATACACCTTTACTATCTCGCTATAGATAATCTAGGATGGATTCTACTTTGAAGAGATCAACATCCAAAAAACTCGGTCATCAAGGGATCCCCCATTCTCCCCATTCTCCAACCTTGATAATTGGTTAAGACCCACGTTTAACCTCCCCGGGTTTTTGCTATTACATCAAAAGTGAACTCTCGGGAATAGTAGGAGCCATCTACAGCATTCTTCCTTCAAGCACTGAGTTTTTTTACCATGTATTTCAATGGTCGAGTAACTGCGAAGAACTTGAATTTTTACCTCCCAATAGGTAATGAAGAAACCTCCTCGAAGAGAGTATACCACCGCAAGAGCTTCTTGTTCTATTGTTGTGTAATTTATTTCAACCGTAGGACAACTTCCTACTTGCAAAGTACACCGGATGATCAATGGAAGTATCTCTTGGATGAGCTAACATCACTCCTAATGCAATCCTAGAGGCATCAATATAGACATGGAATTGTTTTTCCCGCTAGGATGAACCAAGATGGGTGCACTTGCTATTTTTTTTCTTTCAATGTGTTTAGGGCGTTAATGCATTCATCACTCCACATAAATTGATTTGACTTCGCAACAATTTTTTCCAATGGTGCTCGTAATATTTGCATAGTTGCGATGAACTTTCAGTAGTACCCTATATGCCCGAGTAGTGACCTCAACTCGTTTTACATTTTCGGTGCTTCTATATTAATAATGACCGCTACTTTCTACTCGGGTCCACACCCACACCCCGTTTACAAACGACATTTCCTAGAGTGCCCCAAAAGGTACTTGTAAATATGAATTTCTTAAGGTTGAGGGAAATTTTGAGTTTTGTAAATATATCAAACATTATTATGAGTAGATTTGCATGATTCTTCGATAGAAATGTAAACTTTCCAATCATCCATATATACCTCTAGGAACTTATGGATATAGTCTCTCGAATGTCGCTATCACTATTCGTGAAAATAATGCCGGGTGCATTCTTTAGTCCAAAAAGGCATGACATGGCATGCAAATGATCCCCACTTGGTTGTGACAATGGTATTCTTTTTTGTCTTCTTCTCGCTATTCTCACTCGAAGATATCTTGCGAATCCATATGTGAATGAATAGGCTTTGTTTCCTCGCTACATTGTCGAGAACCTCATCGCTAAATGGAGTAGGAAACGGATCATGAATACATGCATTATTGAGACTTATGTAATATACACATACTCTAATATTTTATTTCTCCTTTTTTGCTTTGTATTAAAATGGGACTGACCCATTATGCTTCCTCAAACGTGAAATATCGTGCCTACCTTCAACATTTTTTCTATCTCTTCTTTAACCTTTTCCTTTTACTCTTGGATTTAGGCGGTAAGGCCTATGTTTTACCGGTCTTGCATCCGGTTTTAAGACTATGCACATTTCTCCCATGTCTCCTTTAATACCTTTGAGCTTTACTATCGAAGATGGAATAAATATTCATATTCCCGTAACGGAGTCAAATATTTCTTTTGTTGTTTATGTATCCCAATAATCTCCGATAGACACAATTTTGGGGTTTCTCCATGCTTCCAATATTCAGACTTCTTTGTCTTCGAAGGAGTAATAGGTGTAGGATTTCTCGTAATTGGTTCTTCATATAATTCCCTATCCCCTTCTTTCTTTTCAAATTATAGATGTTGGAGATTCTCTAAATCATCATCCTCCATCTCGCAATATACCCTTTTACATGCTATTGATTCTTTAATTTTTCTCGTTATGATAATGGTAGTTCTTCATCTTCCCCGAAGCTCCGGAAAGAATAATACTCTTCGATGGCTTGGAGGGCATGTGTAACTAGTTTTGTATCTCCTTGAAAGAAAACAATTGAGTGAACCCTTTTGCAACTACTCCCCAGGGTACCAGCTTCCTCTCTTCTTCTCCTCTGTCAAATACCATGCGGTGTGGAATGGTGTCCAGTGAATGTATAAAGTTATGCATCCAAAAATATTCTGATATCCCCGCTTTTTCTCCGGGCTTATACTCACAATTATTTAAAAGCTCGATGGGGTTAGAATCCCCTTGGTACTTCTCGATGAGTTGTGGTCTTGAAGCTTCTTGGAATCTAGTTCTTAGTGCTATGGAAACATCTTCCCATCACAGAAGAGAGTTGCGATGGTTGACGCACCACCTTGCCGACATGGATTGTAGTGCTACATCCATAAGAGGGACTCTATGTTCTATTGGTGCCTTTTCTTCTACTTTTTCTGTAATAAATGTATTTACAACATGCATATTTGAAAGAGTCGGATATCCTCTTACCTTGGTACCAATCCAGCTTGACTCCCCTAACGTTAGTGCATCTTCTAGTGTTGGTTTCCATATCCTCCCTCGTTGCCAATCATCCCATGCTATTTCCGATCCCAAATCGAAACTTTGAACACTTCTCCAGCCTTACGTCCCTCCCGTTGTTGGATTAATATAATATCTCTCTTTCCCCCCGCCGTCATCCGGTAGAGTTGATCTAGAAGTTGGGCACCCTCTCTCGTTGTTGAATCAGCTTATGTGTACCAGGGTCCTTGATATGGGTCAAGTGGTCTGAATTACCCCCGACTTCCCCATCTTTGAAAAATCATTAATTCCTTTTTTAAATCAATTATTGCATAATTCTCGAAGGTCCCAATCTATCCCCATTAAAGTAAGATAGAGATCCTTGTCCCCCCATGATGTCTATTACCTCAAAATGCGTATATGTTTTTACTCCCGTGACATCAAATTCGACTTCTTCTAGCCTTCCTATGGGCACAATACAATACTAATTTTCCATTCAAAGTCGTATTGGTTAGTATGTCAACTTTGGTCTCCCTAGGGCTTCCCACGTCTTTCTGAGGTAGAATGTTGGCATTTGATCTCGAGATCGAGAATTGTATCTTTGATTTGAAATCACATGACTTTGGGTATTCACATAGAATTCCTTTCAGCTTCTTCTCTTGTTTCTTTTTTATCCTTCTTATGTACTTTTATGTTGAATTTATCGAGTCTCCAAGTTCTCGCATTTTCTTGCACCACCAACTGCGGATTTTTCTTTAGTTGTTCCAACATCGCTGCATTGGTTACAATTTTTCAAGAACAGTAGGAACCATTCCTCAATCAATGTACTTGTATGATTCTCTCTTCTCTTTTTCGAAGGTCGCGTCGTGGAAGTTCAATAATTCTACGCCTCCCCGTTCGGGAAAATGTTTCCACCCACCTCCTTAAAATACTATTTCTGTCTATCCGAACTTAAAGTGTTCTTTGGAGATGTGGGCTTGATTAGCTTTACTAGGTCCATATCCCATGCATCCTCCCTTGTTTTCTTCCCTCCTCGTGTTACTATAGCTACGCTTGCATGGGATGAGCTTCTACTATTTTTTGGTTCTCCGCATTAACCGTGTTAGCTCCTCTTTGTCTATCACTTTCCTCCCACCTCTTAATCAAATCTCGGGTAGTCTTCGGCTGCGTGTGTGTTAAATACTCGCATTGAGAGCACCATGGTCTCCCGGGTAGTGGACATTTCCTTGCTATGTGCCCTTATTGATCATATTTATAACACTTTACCGGTCCTCTTCCTCCAGCTTTTTCCACCTCTCATTCCTCCTCCTCGGCCCCCTTGGAGCTTCATTCACCCCATAAGATGGTCTATCCGGTCGTTCGCCAATGCATCTGAGGGCTCTACATCGCTCTATATTATGTGTTGTAGAAGCGCAAAATTCACAGTATATATTTTTGGAACATTAGAATATTTCGCAAAATTTGGACATAATCGTGGAGGATGACCAATACCTTTCGCATATTTCAGCGTAGCTCGGTTGCGTCGTCTAATTTCTCGCCGAGTGGGGAACCCCTCGGAAAGTGGGGGTTGCGGTTGGTATAATCCTTGGGTATTTATATGCGCAACTCCCCGACCGGTGGGGCCCCCTATGTTCCTATTTCCGGTTCCCGCATTTGGTCCTCGCAACCCTCGGACATTATGTGGAAAACGTATCCTTCCATCAGTGCAATGGGTGCACCACGTGTTGGGCCTTGCAGGTCATATTGGCTGAATGTCCTTCAACTTCTCCCAGTTAAATTGGCTATCCGATCTTATAGCCCTAGTATGGAAGGATCTTGTACTCGTTTCTCATCCTCTCGAACTCCCGTGGGTACCCCGCCATAGCTTCTATTTTCATTGCTTTCTCAAGGGCATCTTGAAGGGTATCAATATTATTTTGCGTCGGTGGGGCCCCTCGTCAATAGGAGGAGCGCTTTAATGAACCAATCCCGTTGGTGATTTGGATCGATTGGGTAAAATTAGCTTCCCAATCGCATCTTTAAATCTTCTCATCAGGGTCCCGTGCCGTTTCTCCCTCCCGTTGTTTGATTTCCCACAACTCCGACAATCCCCGCTCGATTTTGTCTAAGGCAATTTAAATTCTTTCGGGACAAATTTTTTTCTTCACATCATCTATTCGTCGGGTTTGGATGAGCTTCGACCATTTAATGAACCAACTAAGAGCTCTTTTCTCTTAGAGTGGTCTAGAACTCAATTAACTTGATTGCATCTCGGTGTCCGTTGAGCTCTCCAAATTTCTTCACGAGAGATAACGAGAGTTTCTCCACATCATCATTACCTTTCCCCGAGAGAATTCGGCATCGGGTGAACGATCCCGCCATATTTCGTGTGGGTGGTACTAAAATAAAACATCTACTTCGTGGGTCGAGAGATTGTACTACTAGCACCGTGGCTAGTAGATATCCGTACCGTAGACTTAACACTACTCAACTTGCTAAACTCCCATAACTTAACAAAAAAAATTTATTAGGTGGATGATAGAGTACCAGGAGAAGGTCTGGGGATTAAAGCTACTTGAACATTGGGGAATAGGATTACCTTGCGTTATGGGTGCCGGCCTCTCTTGAAATAGTTGCTCCATTGTAACATGCATCTCCACATTGGACATCTCCTCAGGGGGCACGTTCTCCTCATTGGAATTTTCTCCCTTTTTCTCTTCGGGATGGGATCCTATACACTTGCATAACTTCCTTAATGGTCCCTCCCATTCCTTGGGATTCCATCTGACCTTCCCTTTTCCTTTTTCATCTCGGTGCCTTTTCCTTGTCCTATCGATTAGTCTCCTCGCTTTTCAAACTCTTTCATTTCCATTTCCCACCACTTCTCAACAATCTGCACCCTTCGATGTGCCCTTCGCTCTCTCGCATGCCTAGAGCTTCCCGACATCCATATCCATATTTCCCCCTCTTACTTACTCGTAGCATATTTCCCTTTAGTTCCTTCCCCAAAGTACTAGAGGTTTAAGTCTCCATCTAAGGGCTTTGAAATGACATCAAGTCGTCGTTCACCATTAAAGCTTTGATCCAAAATGAGATTTCCTTCAACATTTCTCCCCGTAATATGGATCTAAATATGTCTTCAGATTTTTGTAAAAGATTGGTAACATTCAATTGAAAATTCAAAAATTTATCCTTCCAAGGTAGATTTTACCCAAAAATCTATTACTTTCAAGTTAGATCTGTATCTAACCAATGGAGTGCTACTAGATCCATGTGCATCTACCTTGACGAAATCTATGTGATCCTCCCTCGGGAGTGACATGTTTTGAAGTCTCCACAACTAATTATAAATCTCTTCAGAAAATTTCCCCAAAAAAATTTCGTATGAGTCACTCCCGCGTATTCGGAAAATAGGACCCGATCTTTAACGATATTTTCCCTCTATTTTCGAAGCTCCGCTTGTTGCGATATGAACTGGTCTAAGTGATTACACCACCACCGTTAGAAAATTATATATCATGGAGCAATGCAACACATAAAATATGTGGAAAATAAAAGCACACAAAAACACATAAAACCAGAGAGACACACGGATATACGTGGTTCACCCACTTTGGGCTACGTCCACCCCGAACAACCAATCCTTCCTTTCTATTATCCAGCAAAAATGAAGAGACAAAACCTACAACAAATCCCTCGTAATATCCTCTATCTCTCTCACAATCTCCCTCTCTTTTGTTTCTCGCTCTCGAGAATACACATATAATACACAGCTCGCAATACAATACCCTCATATATACAAGGGGGTTGCCTTCTAGGCAAAAAACCCTAATCTAAACATAACTTCTACCGTCGCATCATTTTCCTAATGAATGACCCAGCATTGACTAGAAATTAATATACTTTTACAAGGCAATTTTACATCTATTTTTAGCTTTGGGGGTGTCGCCCCCGAAAACCCCCGCCGTGGGCGGCCTCGAAAAGCCTTGGACCCCCCCCACGAAGCGATTAATTACTGGCGGCGCTGCCGCCTTTTTAAGGTGGCTGTGGGGTCCAATGTCGCAATACAAAGTAAACAAGATAATCAGGCTCCACACCCAACAATCTCCCACTTGAGATCGATTGTAGCAACTCCATCATCGCTTCATTTGCCGGACAATGACTCCTCTTTGGACCTCGGGCCGTTTCTCATCTTCATCGTCATCCTTGAAGACCAATTGAAACCGAGCATGTTCTCATTTTCTCTCCCCGGGGTTACAACTTTTGTTAGCATATCCGCGAGATTCTCGCTAGTGTGTATCTTTTCCAGCCTTCAACTCTCCATCTTCTAATAACGACCGTATGAAATGGTACTTGAGATGTATGTGTTTAGTCCCCTGGGAATGAAATGATGAGTTCTTTGCAAGATGAATAGCACTTTGGCTATCACTCGTATAGTGTGCCCATATCATGCTTCTTACCCAATTCATCCATAAACCTTTGTAACCAAATCATTTCTTTACTAGCCTCCGTCGCAACAAAGAACATACTCAAACTCTTCGTTGTTGAAAGTGCAACAACACTTTGGATTTTTGAAACCCTAACCGACAATGTCGTTCCACCCTACAAGTAAATACATATCCCGTAGTGCTCCTCCCGTTATCTCATACACCGCCATATCTCGCATCAACATATCCCCCGTAGAGAAATGTTTGAACCACCAAAGCATAATTCTTGATTTGTGGTACCTCTCAAATATCTCGAGAATCCATTTTATCGCCATCCAATGTTCTTTTTCCTCGGGATTGTTCATGTACCGCTACAACTCCCATTGCATGTGCAATATCGAGCCTTGTGCACTATCGCATACATTAAGCTTCCCACCGCTGATGCATATGGAACTTTAAACATTATAATCCATGTCTTCTTGGGTCTTTGGGCACATCTCCTTACTAAGTTTGAAATGGATAGCAAAAGGTGTACTAACTGGTTTTGCATTCTGCATATTAAATCTTTTCAACACCTTCTCTATGTACTCATTTTGAGACAATGTTAATTTGCGATTTTTCCTGTCTCTAGTTATCCTCATACCAAGGATTTGTTTTGCAGCTCCCAAATCCTTCATTGCAAATGAATTTGCCAATTTTCTTTTGAGCACATTTATTTCCTGCATGTTAGAACCTGCAACAAGCATGTCATCTACATACAATAACAATATAATATAGCTGCCATCATTTTGCCTTTTCAGATAAACACAATGATCAAAGTGACATCTAGTATAGCCTTGTTCAGACATGAACTTGTCAAATTTTAGATACCACTGCCTTGGAGCCTATTTTAAACCATACAAGCTCTTCTTTAACCTGCACATCAATTTCTTTCCCTTTTACCTCATATCCTTTTGGTTGCTGCATGTATATCTCTTCCTCCAAATCTCCATGGAGAAATGCTGTCTTTACATCTAACTGTTCAAGCTGTAAATCTTCCACTGCTACAAGACTTAAAATAGTTCTGATTGAATTCATTTTAACAACAGGAGAAAATATTTCATCAAAATCAATACCTTTCTTCTGTGCAAACCCCTTCACCACAAGTCTAGCTTTGTACCTCTGTTTTCCTCCATCTTCTTCCTTCAGCCTGTAAACCCATTTATTTTGCAATGTAGTTTTACCTGCAGGTAACCTGACTAAGTCCCAAGTCTGGTTATGCATTAAGGAGTCCATCTCTTCTTCCATGGCTATCTCCCACTTCTTCCTACTTTCAACCTGCATTTCTTCTTCATAACATTCAGGTTCACCAGAATCAGTCAACAATAAATAATATAATGAAGGAGAGTATCGTTCAGGGGGTCTACTTATCCTGGTAGATCTTCTAACACCACTTTCAAGTGTTTGAGGTGCCTATTGCTGTTGTGGTGGTTGCTGCTGCTGTGGTTTTTGATTATTATTATTTTCAGGCACCTTTACTTTTTCAGTTATCTCATCAAGAACTGTGTATTCCTTGCTTTCTTTTTCCTGTTTCTTTTCCTGCAACTGATTCTTATACAAGACCTTTTCATTAAATATTACATCTCTGCTCCTAATGATTTTGTGATTTTCATAATCATATAAGCGATAACCAAAATCATTAACACCATATCCAATAAAGGTACATTTCTTTGATTTTGCCTCAAGCTTTGTTGTATTTTCTTTATTAATATGGACAAAGGCCTCACAACCAAAAGGCTTTAAAAAAGAGTATTTTACCTTTTTACCTGTCCATGCTTCCTCTGGAATACCACCATCCAAGGAACTTGAAGGCCCTCTGTTTATTAGATAAACAGCAGTATCTACAGCATCTGCCCAAAATTGTAAAGGCAATCCTACATGCAATCTCATGCACCTTGCATGCTCCATGATTGTTCTGTTCATCCTTTCTGACACACCATTTTCTTGTGGTGTTCTTGGAACTGTCTTCTCTCTACGAATTCCATGCTCTGAACAGTACCTATCAAACTCTTTGCTGCAATATTCACCTCCATTGTCTAATTTGAGACACTTCAACTTCTTTCCTATCTCAATCTCAACCAAAGCTTTCCATTTCTTGAAAGTATCAAATACATCAGATTTATTCTGAATACAATAAATCCATGTTTTTATAGTTGCATCATCAATAAAAGTAACATAATAACGAGAGCCACCGAGAGATGATACCTGAGCAGGTCCCCATACATCTGTATGCACAAGATCCAATTTTTCGCTCTTATTTTCTTTCCCAACTCTGAGAAATCTGACTCTCTTTTGTTTTCCATAAATGAAATTCTCACAGAAATCCAAATCAACATTCTTCAAACCTGGCAACAAATTTCTTGAGAGAAGAATCTTCATTCCCTTCTCACTCATGTGTCCGAGCCTATGATGCCATAATGCTGCATCTTCTCCTTTGGAAGTTAAAGCATTAACAGAGTTAGAAATACCATTGCATAAATACAATGTACCAACCTTTTTGCCTTTTTCTATTACCAGGGCTCCTTTGGTGACCTTCCAAGTTTTATCTGTGAAAGTTGTCACACAACCTTCACCGCCTAACTGCCCTGTTGAAATCAGATTTTTCTTCAGATCTGGAACATGCCTTACCTCCTTTAGTAGCCATTGGTTTCCATTCTATTTTTTTACAAAAACCTTACCCATTCCAACAATTTTACAGGGTTTATCATCACCCAAACGAACTTGTCCAAAATCTTCTTGAACATAGTCATGAAAATATTTCTTATCAGGTGTGGCATGGAATGAAGCCCCTGAATCTACAACCCAAGAATCAGTAACATTTTCGAAAGAAAGAATCAAAGCATCTTGTAACACATCACCTGTCACATTTGCTTCATGATTGTTTTCTTGCTGTGTGTCTCCTTCTTTTCCCTTCCGAGATATACAGTATTTCTTTAGGTGTCCTTTCTTTCCGCAATTCCAGCACACTATCCCCGATCTGGACTTGGATCTGCCTTTCCTTGATTTACTGCGATATCCCGAGATCTTTCCTCTTTCCATTCTTCTTCCCCTAGACTCTGCACTCAAAGCATTACCCGATGTCTCACCGGAGCTTTTCCGTCGCATTTCCTCGCTAAGGATAGCACCAACAACATCATCAAACTTTAAAGTACTAGATCTAGAGATAGAGTTACTAGTGGCCATAACTAAACCATTCCAGCTTTCTGGTAATGAGCACAAGAATAACAGAGCTCTAACTTCATCATCAAAGTTTACCCCTACAGAACTTAACTGACTGGTAACTATATTAAATTCATTTAAATGGTCTGCAACAGATCCACCTTCTGACATCTTCATATTAAATAGTCGTTTCATATGAAATACCTTGTTTGAGGCTTAGGGTTTTTCATATAGTTTCGCCAACATTTGCATCAAACCCTCTGTTTTTGTTTCCTTCGAAATATTGAAGGCGACTGATGCTGCAAGGCACAACCGTACTATTCTGAGTGCCTTTCTATCGAGAATGTTCCATTCTACGTCTGTCATGGCCGCCGACTTCTTTGTTTTTCCGCTCAATGGTAGGTATAGATCTTTCTGATACAAATAATCTTCCATCTGCATCTTCCACAGCGGGAAGTTTTGGCCGTTAAATTTCTTGACCCTAAACTTACCATCATCCGCCATTGCTCCCACTCGAACCAGGAACCCTTCTTTCCTGCGAGTTTATTAGCCAAATATACCTTCGGCTCTGATACTAGTTGTTATAAAATTATATATTATGGAGCAATGCAACACATAAAATATGCGGAAAATAAAAGCACACAAAAAACACATAAAACCAGAGAGACACAGATATACGTGGTTCACCCAGTTTGGGCTGTGTCCACCCCGAACAACCAGTCCTTCCTTTCTATTATCCAGCAAAAATGAAGAGACAAAACCTACAGCAGATTTGCTGTAATATCCTCTGTTCTCTCTCACAGTCTCCCTCTCTATTTCTCACTCCGAGAATACACATATAATACACAGCCGCAATACAATACCCTCATATATACAAGGGGGTTTCCTTCTAGGGAAAAAAACCCTAATCTAAACATAACTTCTATCGTCAGATCATTTGCCTAATGAACGACCCAGATTGACTAGAAATTACTATACTTTTACAAGGCAATTTTACATCTGTTTTTAGCTTCGGGGGCGCTACCCCCGAAAACCCCCGCTGGGGGGGGGCTCCGAAAAGCCCTGGACCCCCCACGGCAACGATTAATTACGGGCAGCGTTGCCGCCCCTTTTAATGTACAGGGGTCCAATGCTGTGATACAAAGTAAACAAGATAATCAGGCTCCACACCCAACACCAGCTTTGTAGTTCGCTCTCGGAGATCCATGATACCATGATATAAATCCTAAATGAGTTTTCAGGTCCCAACAATAGAACCATTTTTTGGTGAAAAAAGAGGTCTTTGGGAAAGACCCAAGTTTAGGTTTGAGACTAACAAGGTTTCCGCAGTAGTCTAGCACAACACCAACATTTTCACCCTACTCCAGAGAGTAGGACGTCTCACCCGAGGCATGCCGCGACCTTAGTAAGATTAGAAAATAGATCAGGTAGAATACAAATGCAACCATAGAGAATAAATATGGAAACTTGGAAGCAAAAAGCATATCTCAACTCTATGGAGAAACTATCACTCATCAACGCATGTTCAGAAGGCTGAATTAAAATTTAATTTAAGCATACATTTAGCATAAGAAAGTAACTATCAATCAACTCACAACATTACACACAACAACAACCAACTTTCATTATCAATAACATAATGGAATACATGAACTCCGCATAGTCTATTACAGTTTAGTTCAATACAACATATTTCTCACAAAGCTCTCCTAAGGCTCTACTTTTCCTCTCGGCCTCTCACCGCACTGAATAACTAACTTTTCCTTTGCTGACTAACTACCTATTTATTCCTCCTCGAGTGTAACTGTCAGTCCTTCCTTTTTTCCTGCTCTGCTGCTTTCCACTTCTTACTTACAACTGGGAGTTCTACTAATTATTCTTGTCTCCCGTATCTGCCATCTGCACTATTCTCTACTAATGTCGTGCCACCTATCTTCCGAATTTTCGCAACCGTGACAAATCCCTTTCTACCTTGATTGCGTTCCATCACCTGTCCTTCAAATCTCCACAACTCAAAACTTTTCTTTCCAAAAACAAAGGCCCCAACATGGGGCATGGCAGTAGATCTCATAGTGGGCACAAGTCATATAGATATGATATGATAAGAGATGGCAGGTTCATGGATACATTGAATAAGAGAGGTGATGGACACAAGTTCTATTCTAATTTTGGTTTTGATAGGAACTATGATTGTCATAGTTATCATCCTTATAGGAGGAATGATAGGGGATATTTTCCAGATGAGTTTAAGAAAGAAAATCCACCCACATTTGATGGAGATTTGAAGAATCCAGAGGATGCAGAGGTGCGATTACTTGGGATCAAGAAATTATTTGAGTTACATGATCAAACAGAGAACATGAAGGCCAAAATAGTTATCTTAATCCTCAAAGGGAAAGCAGACATCTGGTGGGAATATGTGAAGCGGGTTAGAGACATCAAGATAAAAGAGTTGAGTTGGCATGAATTCAAGAGACTTTTCAAAAAGAAATACTTGTCAGAGAGGTACCATGAACGCAAAGCTAAGGAATTATATAAGCTAAAGATGTGATCAATGACAAATGAGGAGTATACGACCAAGTTCTTGGAGTTATTGAGGTATGTACAATATCTTAAGGATTAAAAGGTTGAATTTTAGAGATTTATCAGTGGATTTCCATTAGCATTTAGAGATTAGATTGAGTATGATGAGCCTCAGTCGCTAGAGGGAGTTATTGGGAAATTGAAGCACTGTTATTAGCATTCAAAGCCAAAAATAGAATCTCAGCAAGGTTGGAAAGGGAAAGATAAAACTAAAGGTAAATGGCAATGTTAGGTCCCTATATTACTAGTGTAATCCCTTATTTTTGTTAGTGTAGCTCCCTTATTGTTATTTTTGTACCCCTGTAACCCCCATATTGTTGTTATTGTGCCCTTACATTATTATTGTTAGGTAGGCTAGGATTATATTGTGACCCCATGGACTACTATATATAGAAGGAGGTTTTTTCATTTGTATCATCCAATAATTGTTCATTTATGTAATTTAAAGGAGGTTTCCCCCTCGAAGTGGCTTATTTCTAAGGCATTAATCTCTCTTTTCTTCCATTTTTGGAGCTGGTTTCATAACAGGCAGCCGAAAAGAACAACTCCTTAGAATGCATAAGAAAAAGAAAATGTTGCATCTTACAAGAAGTTCAAAGTAGTGAGAAAGGGACATGGGTCACAACCTGGAGGGCAGAAGAATAGAGGTGATGGTATGGGATTATTGCAGTGTTGGATATGTTGCAAAGATAATATCAAAAGGTATTGTATGAAAAATCATGGTGGTAAAACTCAGATCTACAATACATAGGAAGTGAAGATAGTTGGAGATGTTGGGAAAAGCATTCCTCGTATCTATGCATCATTGGATAATAGGCAGGCAAATCACCATGCGTCTATTATCGAGATGGATGGCAATATTTGTGATCAAGTTGTTTCTATTTTGATTGACCCTGGATCTAATTACAATTATGTTAACCCTAAATTGGTGTATAAGTGTGGTTTGAATAAAGAAGTGCATGCAAAATATCGGTTAGTGTAGTTGGCTAGAGGTACAAAGAAGAGAGTTCATTATTTGGTAAGAGCTTGTGCATTTGAGTTTAATGGTATTTATACATCAACACATTTGAATGTATTACCGTTGGGATCATATAGTATGCTTTTGGGTATGGATTGACTATATCTTCATAGGTCCAAGGTGGATTGTTATGACAAAGCTATTGAGTCTTTGGATGAAAATGGGGGACAAAGTATTTTGCAAGGTAAGAAGAAGGAAACCACAGTTTGAATGGTGACAATTATGCAGTCAAAGTACATTCACAAAAAAGGGTGTGTATTATTTGCAGTGCATATTTCTAGTGATAAAGGTAAGGAGGATGAGGATGTTGAGGTATTGAACAGGTACCTGATATTACAACAGTTTCAGGATGTGTCTCCAATAGATATTTTAGAGTTGTCGCCTCACAGGGAAGTGGAATTTTACATTGAGTTGGTACCAAGTACAACACCAGCATCAAAGGAACCGTACAAGATGAGCACTCTAGAGTTAGTAGAGTTGAAGTTGTAGTTGAAGGAAATGATTGACATGGGATACATTAGGCCAAGTGTATCACCGTGGGGTGCACCCGTGCTATTTTTATAGAAGAAGGATGGTACTCTTAGACTATGCATTGATTACCGAAAGTTTAACAACGTGACCATCAAGAACATGTATTCGTTTCCGAGGATAGATGACTTGTTTGATCAATTGAAGGGATAAGCAGTGTTCTCGAAGATTGATTTGAGATTAGGATATCATCAAGTATGCATAAAAAAAGAGGACATTTATAAGACAACTTTCCAGACTAGGTATGGGAATTATGAGTTTGTTGTATTTCCATTTGGTTTGACTAATGCTACAACTACCTTTATGTGCTTGATGAATAGTGTGTTGCGTCCTTATCTGAACAAGTTTGTTATTGTATTCATTGATGACATATTGATATATTCGGAGAATGAGGAAGAGCATGATGGACACTTAGAAACAATATTGATATTGCTGAGAGAGCATTAATTGTGTGCTAAGCTTAGTAAATGCAGTTTCTTTCAGACAAAGGTACATTACTTGGGACATGTTGTTTCCAAGGAAGGCATACTAGTGGATCCATAAAAGATAAGGTCTATCATGGAGTGGGAAACTCCTAGAAATGTGGATGATGCAAGATCATTCATGGGGCTAGCAGGTTACTACAGAAGGTCATAATGAACTTCTCTCGCATTGAATATCCTACTATGCCACTGCAGAGGCAAGGTAATAAATTTGAACGGACAGAAGAATGTGTAGCTAGTTTTAAGAAATTGAAACAGTTGTTGATGAATACTCCACTGTTAAATATTGCATATCCAAATAAAGAGTTTGCGGTGTGTACATATGCTTGCAAGAGAGGACTTAGTGGATTCCTTATGTAGGAAGGACAAGTAGTGTGCTATGAGTCACAGAAACTAAATGAGCACAAGCATAATACATGATCTCGAGTTAGCAACAATCATCCATACATTGAATATGTGGAGGAACTATCTTCTTGTAAGGAGGTTTGTATTGATGAGTGATCATAGTGGATTGAGATTCTTGATTGACCAGCCAAATCTGTATGCCAAGAAAGCTAGATGGTTGGCCATGATTGGTGAGTTTGACTTTGAGATCATGTAAATCAAGGGTAAAGAGAACAAGGTTGTAGATGCTCTTTGCTGGAGGGTACATGTGAATCATATAAAAACTATGAGTTCTTATGGGTCATACATACAATATCAAACCTTATAGGCAGGACAAAAGGATGATAGGTATAGATAGCTTAGGCACATGTTACAGTAGGGTACATGTGACCAGGACGTGGACTATCGTCTCAAAATAAATGGTTTGATCAAATTTAGGGACAAGTCGTATGTTTTGAATGGAAATTAACTCAAGAAGACTATCTTACGATAGTTTCATGCAAAATTGTATTAAGGTCACCCAGGATACCAGAAAACATTGACAACATTGAATAAGTTTTATCATTGGCCGAATCTGAAAAAGGACGTGGAAAAGTTTGTGGCTAGATGATTGGACTGTCAGTAAGTGAAAGAATAATGTAAGCATCCATGTGGACTACTACAACTGATTCCGATTCCAGAGTGGAAGTGGGGGGTCATTTCCATATATTTCATCATAGGTTTATCAAGGACATCTAGACAACATGATTATATCATGGTTGTGGTAGAAAAGTTGACAAAGGTAGCACACTTCATTCCAGTGAAGTATACTTATTTGGCTAACGATATAGCATAAGTATTCATAAGAGATGTGGTGAGGCTATATGGTGTTCCCCTGAATATTATGTTAGATAGGGATGATAAGTTCACTTCCAAGTTTTGGAAGGAGTTGTTTGTAGGTTTGGGGACATATTTGGCCTTCAACACAACTTATCATACACAAACAAATGGATAGATAGAGAGGGTCAATAGGATATTGGAGGACATGTTGAGGATGTATGTGATGCATCAACAAAGGAGATGGGAGGAGTACCTTCCGTTGGTTGAGTTTTCTTATAATAATGGGTACTAGGAGTCACTGAGGATGAGTCCGTTTGAGGCACTCTATGGCATAGTTTTAATATTCCCATCAGTTGGAGTGATCTAGTGAATAGGGTGTTGATAGGACCAAACATGTTGGAAGATATGGAACATGAAATGCATGTAATCAAGAAGAATATGAAGGAAACACAGGACAAGTAGAAAATTCATGTAGATCGGAACAATATTTTTAAGGAGTTCCAGGTTGGGGAACTGGTGTACTTGCGCATGAAGCCCAAGAAAAGCTCCTTCAGGATCGGATCATGTGCCAAGGTGGCACCTTGGTTTTGTGAACCTTTCAATTTTCTTTAAAGGATTGGACCAGTAGCCTATCGAATTGCATTGCCTCTGACAGTGAAAGTCCATGATGTTTTCCATGTGTCATTGCTTAAGAAGTATGTTAAAGATGTTGATTATGTGATTGAATCGTCTTTATTGCAGGTGGAACTAGAAGGAGAATTCTAGCCATAACCTCAATGTGTTTTGTAGAGAAATATGACCATGCTTCATAACCAAGCAATCAAGCAGGTTAAAGTGTAGTAGAAGCACTTTGGACCCGTTGAAGCTACATGGGAGATGGCAGATCAAATGCGGACTATGTATCCTTCTCTATTCACTGGTTGAGCGAATGTTTTTGGTATATGTTTTGGTATATTTATATACATATATGGATGTAAAAAAGGCCATGATATGTGTTATAAAGCTTTAATAAGTGGTATGGTTGTTGTTGGCGCTAGAATCAACACTTGGACTGCATCAAGCGCCTGACCAGACACATCTTAAGATCGAGGGCTATTTCTTATGATTTTATTGGGTTTTTTGGAAAGTGGTTGGATCTCAAGCACTCTGAAAGGAATGTTGAACAGATAAAAGGCTCTGACACATATGAGGGAATTGGTGTATGATGTGGTAGCAAAATTGAGTTTGTAGCCTAATGGTTAGAAGAATGGAAGAAAGACAATGGGTATGTAGGACAAAAATCCAATGGTGGGAGGAAAATGACACAAATTCTAGATCTGAAATGTATAGTGAAAGAATGATTTTAAAAGACTTACAAGAATTTCACTTTAAATTTAAAGAATCCCATTACAAGGAATGCTTCTGACTAACATGAGCTCATGAATTAGGAATGCTTGGTGAATCAAGATTGACAAAAACAGATTAACATGCATGCTAGATTAAAGTACTTACAAAAACATGAAAGAGTTTAATTCCACCTCAAGGAACGCTTATGAAAAATCTTCAATTTTGAATCAGGAAAGCTTGGAATAAGACTTACAAAAACAGATCCATATGACTTGGAGGTTCACAAGACTGATAAAAACACAAGATAGAAATTTTATCATAAATCTAGAAACACAGATAAGGTATGTAAAAACAGAAGGGAAAAACAATACACACACCATAAGATTTTGTGAATCCTCAAGAGTGTAACTAGAATATATTATGAGTTCAACAATACATAGCTTCAAAAATAGCATGAGGATGAGCAACAGGGCCAGGGCACTAGGCCCTGTGCCACCAACCATCTCCCCTTTATTACATAAAACTCAACTCTTAAATAGAGTTGCACAAAACAAACTCCTGCTAAATTTTAGGAGTGAATTAAATAAAAAAAACAATAAACAAATCATACTATTGGATGAATTTAGAACTGCTGAATGGTTCGGGGCTTCAAAATATGATGCAGGAAACTATTTGATTTCCAAATAAGCTTCTTTCTGCCACCTGACCTAACTGTCTTCAACTGCTGCAAGAGAGGTGGAACCATAAAACCTGCCACTTTAATCAATCCTAACAGAACTCTGATGGAATTAATCATATTGACAAACTGTATTTGAGCCTTAAGAAGATATTGTTATTTGCTGATACGTGTTGAATCTTTAAAGTCTTTGTTGCCATATTTTCTGTAAACCTATGACTGTTTCTTCTGCGCCGGTTAATGCTGCCATATCATTACAGTTCCGTAGAAATGAATTTTTCCCAACTTGACCCATAGAGTCTTATCTCTTTATTATTGCGACGTTTAGTATTTCTATGCCCTTTTATCTCTGTCGGGTCTTATCCTACCCAATTCATTTTGCCGTTTTTAGCCTTTCTTCATAAACAACGTAAAAAACCTTATACACCTGGACGTAAAGTATTTTAAACTTCATCTCTAAAGTGGAATCGCATCTGTGCACTTCGCAACATTTACAATGAAGAATACAATCAGTGATGCGATGCAATGGGGAGGTGACGTGGAGGGTAGGTGGGACCAGACTGTAGCGGATATCACAACTCTTAGCCTTTAATTATGAGAGCGGAGGATATAAAATTTAAAAACAACGAAGTGCGACGCGTGGGGGACGAGGTGAATGACGTGGCAGGGAAAAAGTGGGACTGGACCGTAGCGCAAATCAAAGCTCTTAGCCTTTTAGTTATAAGCTGCGGGGGTTAACTTTTAAAATTTGTGAAGTGTAGGGAAGAGGGACCCACTGGCTATGTGGCAGAGTTTTATGAATCGACGGAGGTTTAAGAGGTAAGTGTTACAAATTTTATATGGTATATGAATGTATTGCGACGACTGTGCAATGGGGGCAGAATTGCTGAGGTGGGGCCGACTTACCGCATCGAAATTTAAAATAAATAGACTACGGGTGCTCACAAGGTAAGTTAAAGCATATGCGATGCGATATCAAAAATCGGCGATCATAGAATTTAAGTTTTGTTGCGATGTAAAACATGTAACATCTGCGAAATGCAATGAGGGCCCCACTTTAATTGCGATTGGGGAATTAAGGAAGCAGAGTAAGTGAAAAGTGATAAAAGGTAAGGGTAGAAAAGGTAAAAGTGGAAAGGCAGAAAAAAGGGTAATTTTAATGATTTTCAATAGAAAATGATATGAAAAAGGAAGTGTGGTGGGGAATGGGTTCTGCTCCATCGTGTATGGTATTTCTGAAAGGTTTGTAGGAGATGGAAATGCAAATAATTTGGGTTTAATTGAAACATAAGGGGCTAGAGGCCAAATAGAATGACAGAGAGGGAAACTTTGAATATGAGTAAAAAATCAGTGCTAATAGTGGCTCTAATTGGGGATGATATGCCCCCTACGTGTAGAAATTTGCTGAATAATGAAGATTTATTCATCGAGATTATCCTAGTCACACACTAATTCGAATTCATGCATAACACATAACCTCTTCTACAATTGATCATCAATATGCGGAAATAGAAAGTACTCGCATGCGCTCATTAAAACATAATCAAGCACACATCTCAACACAGTATGTAATGGGGAAAGCTTATAGCTGAAAACCCCCAGCTATTTTGTATATTATAATGGAAGATAACATGTAACAATACATAGCACAATACTCCTCACAAGTACTCAGTACTATCTCCAAAAGTTACACACAAACTAGCTCGGTTTTGAACAAGTCACGGGTTCAAAACTCCTCCACTGTTTGCCTGCCTCTACTGCGCAATCCAAAAGGATTATGGATGAGATCCAAGTTTGAATCCCACTAGCTCCAACTGCGCAATCCTCATTGGCAATATCCTCCAATGCTTGTGCAAATATCATGCACAACTAATGTCACAACTAATAGCAAACCGACTCTTTCACCTATCTCTTCCACTGGTCTTCACTGAACTGTCCATGCACTGGTGTTAACTGATGTGTTATTTAGTTGAATAATGAGTTAATAATTAGTGAATTAATTAATAATTAATTCACACCACTCATTTCTAGTGTATTAGCCAGTTAAACTAAATACAACTAGTTCAACTAAGTTAAACCGAACACAACTCCATCAACTCCTCAATCAACTCCACCAAAACTCTGCCACATGAGTCTAACTGAAGTCAACCATGCAATAGCTCAAACAAACCCATAGGAATAGAAAATTCCTTTTTCAGCTGCATGGGCCACATCCGTAGCTCAAACTGAAGTGCGCCAAGAGGATAAGATAATGTTTATAGTCCAAATATTATTAAGAGCTAATAATATTTGACTATTCTATTTTTAGCTCGATAGTCTAAAAATAGAAGCTGCCTAATGTCTAAATATAGAGGTCCATATATTTTTACCAACTCGACCAATCATCCATAAATAGCATCCTACAACTCATAGACCATGATCCATATGTCTAAAAATAGACTTTGCGCCAAAAATAGCCTACGGGTCCACTTAGTGAAGGTGACTTCATTTCACTAAGCTCCATCATCTTGTTGCATTTTCAACACTCCCTCTCAACAAGATATGGATTATCTGCAACCCCTATCCTGCCTCTGTGGAATTCGAATTTGCTCCTGGTGAGCGCCTTCGTCAAGATGTCAGCATCCTGATCCTCCGTGGGAATATATGAAAGTAACATGATTCTTCGCTGCACACAATCTCTGATATGATGGTACCTGATGTCGATGTGTTTGGATCTATCATGAAATACTGGATTAGCTGAGAGTTTAATGCAACTCTGGTTATCACAATAAATCACAGTAGGCTCCAAATGCGACTTGAACAACCCGACCAGAATCTTCCTCATCCAAATAGCCTCGCATCCAGCCAAGCTTGCTGCCATGTACTCGGCCTCCGCGGAACTGAGTGCCACGGATCTCTGCTTCCTGCTGTACCAGGAAACTGCTATCGACCCGATACTGAAGATCCCTCCAGATGTGCTCTTTCGGTCCGTTGGGCTCCCTGCCCAATCTGCATCCATGAAGCCACATAGCTTCACCTCATCCTCCTGTATGTACCACAGTCCATATCCCGATGTGCCACTGAGATAACACAATACATGCTTGCCTGCCTTCCAGAAGAGCTTGGTAGGCTTAACCATAGCTTGCGAAAGCTGGTTAACAGCATAGCATATATCGGGTCGTGTATTGACCAGATACATAAGCGACCCCACCAACTGTCGATAGAAAGTGGCATCCACTACCTCCGCTGAAGTAGCATCCTCCTTCCTCCAACCACCAGGAAGAGGAGTGTCAACAGGCTTGCAGCCTTGCATGTTGAACCTCTCCAGAATCTCCCGGGCATACTTGCCCTGAGAAACAAACAGTCCTCCGCTGCGCTGCCAAATATCCAATCCCAGGAAATAATGAAGGATGCCCAAGTCCTTCATCTCAAACTCTCGTGGAAGATCCTCCTTGCATGAAAGTATCAACTGCTCATCGCCAGTCAAAATCAGATCATCTACATACAGTACGATGATCAACAGCTTCCCCTCCACCACAATCCGGTACAGGTTAGGATCCGCCTCACTCTTGGAGAATCCAAGCCCGGTGAAGTAGCTGTCTATCCGAGTGTACCAAGCACGAGGTGCTTGCTTCAGCCCGTACAGTGCTCTCTTGAGTCCGCACACATGCGACTCACTGCTGAAGATCTCAAAACCTTCAGGCTGCTCTATGTACACCTCTTCCTCAATAACTCCATTGAGGAACGCAGTCTTCACATCCATCTGATGAATGTGCCACCCCATCTGCGCTGAGAGAGCAAGGATCGTCCGTATGGAAGAGTACTTTGCGACAGGTGCAAAAGTCTCCTCATAGTCAATCCCCTCGATCTGTGAGAAGCCACGGGCGACAAATCTCGCCTTGTACTTCTCCACACTCCCGTCATCCGCCTGCTTCACCTTGTAGATCCATCGCGAACCTACAACTGATTTCCCAACCGGTCTTGGGACAACCTCCCATGCACTGTTCCTGATGATCGAATCATATTCTTCGATCATGGCATCAACCCATGCGGGTTCCTCCACAGCTTCCTCAAAAGAGGATGGCTCTGTCACAACACATTGAATCATAAGAGCCATGTATCCAGTGTACCGATCCGGTGACTGTCTCTGTCTGCGCTGTGCTGTAGGTGGTCCTACAACCTTCTCTGCATCTTGAGCCAGTCGCTCAGCTTCTGTAGTGCGCTTGCGCCCTCTGATGGTTGGCGCTGCATGAGTGGTCTATTCCACTCCATGAACTTCCTCTTGTGGCTGATCCACATCCTGAAGCTCATCCTTAGGAACTAATAGCTCCTCATCTGCATGCAAGTGTGGCTCCCTCTCAAGCGAACACTGCATGGCTTTCTCCTCCTGAAATTTGATATCCCGTCGCACAACAGTCTTGCGACTGTCTAGAAAATACACACGATAGTTGTGGGGCGTATTAGTGTACCCCACAAATATCCCAACCTCCGCAGTCGGCTCCAGCTTCTTCCTGGCATCCTTCGTCACATGAATGTAAATAGGTGAACCAAAAATCCTCAAATGGGAAATATCGGGCCTCTTACCAGAAAACGCCTCCTCGGGTGTACTCATGCCAAGTATCCTGTGAGGACAACGGTTCTGCACATATACTGCAGTATTGCATGCCTCTGCCCACAAGTGAATGGGTAGGCCCTGATCATGCAACATCGCCCGTGCAGCACCCACGATCATTCTATTCTTCCGCTCAGCAACCCCGTTCTGCTGTGGGTTATGAGGTGCTATGAGCTCTCTTCGAATTCCTTCTGCGCTGCAAAAGTCCTTGAATTCGCCAGAGATGAATTCACCACCATTGTCGCTCCTAAGAGCCTTCACCTGCTTCCTCGATTCCTTCTCAACCAGCGCCTTGAACTCACAGAACTTTGAGTATGTCTCGCTCTTCTTCTGCATGAAGAAGATCCAACACTTCCGAGAGAAATCATCAACAAAGATCACATAGTACTTGTGCTTTGTTGTCGAAGCTACTGAGAAAGGACCACACACGTCTGTGTGAACTCTCTCAAGGATCGTCGTGGCGCGACTATCCTTCTCGTGAAAGGTGGCTTTCACATACTTCCCCAAGGTATACCCCTTGCACTGATCTGACTGCGCAAGAGTGCCCTTAGGAAGCCCAGTAGAAATCTGCTGCAAGATCTTCAAAGCTCTAAGGTGAAGGTGGCCCAATCTCCTCTGCCACAGTTCACCCTCATCATCCTGGCTCACCACTTCTCCCGCCTTGCATGCCATTGCTGCGCAGCCATCTACTTGCAACTGATAAAGGTTCTTGGTTCGAACCCCTATCTTCCGGGTCTCTCCAGTAGTCTTACTGCGCAGGAAGGCTTTTCCTTCGCCGAAGACCACATCATACCCCTTATCCTCCAACATCGCCACAGAGATCAAGTTCTTCTTCAATCCAGGTACATGCATGACATCCCTCAATACAAAGGGTTTACCAGACTCCCTCTGAAAGGATATGGTACCGATACCAGTCGCACTGTATCTACCATCATCGCCCATCTCGATGTGCACACCCAAATCTTTGTCCTCCAGATCTGAGAACAAATCCCGATCTCCCGTCATATGAAATGACGCACCGCTGTCCAAGAACCATACTGATCCCATCACACTTGAGACCAAGCATGCGATCAATGAAAAATCCAGCTCGAACTGGGAGGCCAATGCCTCTCCCGCTGCAGATCCAGCAACATGCTTATTTTTCTTCTTCTGCGGACAATTTGTGGCATAATGTCCGTGTTGGTGATAGTGAAAGCACTTCACCTTGGACATGTCTTGCTTCTTGCCTTTCGCACCAGACTGAGAAGCTTTCTTGCTCTTCCCCTTCTTTTCTTTGGCAGCCAAAGCGCAATTTTCTTCATCATATACCTTTGATGAAGATCCGTCCCTGGTAGTCCTCCTTATCTCCTCTTGCATGAGATCCGCCCAAAGTCGCTCCCATCCCGGCAACTTCTCCCGACCATTGACAGAGTCCTGATAGGAATGCCAACTCTTCGGAAGACCAAGGAGAGCCAGGTCCACCAAGTCCTCTTCATCGACAATCACCCCCACACTTCCCAACTCATCTCTGCATTGATTGAACTTCGTGAGGTACTTGGCGATACTGTCGCCTTTCTCCATCTTAATGTTTCTGAGTTTATCCTTGAGCGCCAGCTTCCTTTGGTCGCTCTTGCTTTGGAATAGATCTGTCAACGCTTTCCACATAAAATATGGAGAAGCTTTTCCATGCAGGCTGGATACAATGTGATCCTTCACGCCCTCCAACAGAATCCTTTGACATTTCGCCATCTTCTTTTGCCAAGCCTCAACTTGAGCAGCATCAGTAGGCTTTGGGATCTCAGCATCTATGAACTCCTTCAACCCGTTATCATCTAATACCGCCTCCATTCTGTCCTTCCATGCAACATAATTCGAACTACCCTCAAGGGCATATTCCAGTCGCAATCTGTTGAAAGACATTTCAACTCTAGCACCAAGAAAACAAACTGCTGCAAAAATTCGAATTCCAAGCTCAAAACTCAACTTCTTCTGGATCTGTGAGAACAAATTATTTCTAGCACAGAGATCGACTGTAGGGGCATTTACTGGATATATCACCTTTTAGAGAAAGGATGGATCTAGAGGCTACCTGGCCCGTTACAGACTCTGTCTATCGAAATAATTGTAATCACTGTAATAGATCCCGATGATCAATTCTCTCCGCTCTGATACCATGTAGAAATTTGCTGAATAATGAAGATTTATTCACTGAGATTATCCTGGTCACACACTAATTCGAATTCATGGATAAGACATAACCTCTTCTACAATTGATCATCAATATGCGGAAATAGAAAGCAGTCACATGCGCTCATTAAAACATAATCAAGCACACATCTCAACACAGTATGTAATGGGGAAAGATTATAGCTGAAAACCCCCAGCTATTTTGTATATTATAATGGAAGAGAACATGTAACAATACATAGCACAATACTCCTCACAAGTACTCAGTACTATCTCCAAAAGTTACACACAAACTAGCTCAGTTTTGAACAAGTCATGGGTTCAAAAATCCTCCACTGTTTTCCTGCCTCTACTGCACAATCCAAAAGGATTATGGCTGAGATCCAAGTTCGAATCCCACTAGCTCCAACTGTGCAATTCTCATTGGAAATCTCCTCCAATTCTTGTGCAAATCTCATGCACAACTAATGTCACAACTAATAGCAAACCGACTCTTTCACCTATCTCTTCCACTGGTCTCCACTGAACTGTCCATGCACTGGTGTTAACTGATGTGTTCTTTAGTTGAATAATGACTTAATAATTAGTGAATTAATTAATAATTAATTCACACCACTCATCTCTAGTGTATTAGCCAGTTAAACTAAATACAACTAGTTCAACTAAGTTAAACCGAACACAACTTCATCAACTCCTCAATCAACTCCACCAAAACTCTACCACATGAGTCTAACTGAAGTCAACCATGCAATAGCTCAACCAAACCCCTAGGAATAGCGTAATTCCTTTGTCAGCTGCATGGGCCACATCCGTAGCTCAAACTGAAGTGTGCCAAGAGGATAAGATAATGTTTATAGTCCAAATATTATTAAGAGCTAATAATATTTGACTGTTCTATTTTTAGCTCGACAGTCTAAAAATAGAAACCGCCCAATGTCTAAAAATAGAGGTCCATCTATTTTTACCAACTCGACCAATCATCCATAAATATCATCCTGCAACTCATAGACCATGATCCATATGTCTAAAAATAGACATAGTCTAAAAATAGACTTTGCGCCAAAAATAGCCTGCGGGCCCACTTAGTGAAGGCGACTTCATTTCACTAAGCTCCATCATCTTGTTGCATTTTCAACACTACGGGCTATCAAGAACCGTAGTTCTAGTGCCTTATCCAACTCTTATTTATTCAACCTGAAATTATGCTCATTGACTGAAAAATACAGTATGTGTAGCCATTGGGTAATGGAGTCAAAAGAACCATTTCAATTCTGCAACTTATTTCTCCAAACTGAAGCTGGATTCAAACTAAAAACTGAAATCTATCTTTCTAAAAAAAACTCTCAAAACAACGAGCTTATTCATTCTTCTAATTCTAATATGATTTGAATGGAAATCTTCATGCAATATGGATTTTTTCATACAACCATTCAAATAGCTGAAAAAACCTCATATGGGTTTTGAATCTTAAGAGTAAAATTGAAATAATCCATATCATAACATAGTGTAGTTGACGATGAGAATAATCACAACACGGGATACTCATAAAGCATTGAATGTCTGCACTATAAGAAGACTCCAAATCATCAACTACTGAATGAGGAAGAACATTAAATTCTACCTGTGCAATGATGCCCCTTTCAGAATTCTGAAAAGGTGTAGCTATTTATCCAAAAAATCCACTGAAAATCTGATCTCTGCATCCCTGTGAAGTCGCCACTGGATTTGGAACAATGGAGTCGCCAGGTGAAAAACTGCAATCTTCTTTAAGTTATCAATTCTTGTTCACCTTTAAGAATCGATCTTCAACAATTAAAACAAGAGATTCGAGAGAATACTTCGTTTCAAGGCCTTCGTCTCCCGGCAGACACACCAAAAGATGTTGGCGCTAGAATAAACACTTGGACCTCATCAAGCGCCTGACCATACACATCTTAAGCTCGAGCGATATTTCTTATGATTTGATTGGGTTTTTTGGAAAGTGGTTGGATCTCAAGAACTCTAAAAGGAATTTTGAACAGATAAAAGGCTTTGACACATATGAGGGCACTGGTGTATGACGTGGTGGCAAAATTAAGTTTGTAGCCTGATGATTGGAAGAATGGAAGAAAGATAGTGGGTCTGTAGGACATAAATCCATTGCTGGGAGGAAAATGACACAAATTCCAAATCTGAAATGTATAGTGAAATAATAATTTTAAAAGACTTACAAGAATTTCACTTTACATTTAAAGAATCCCATTACAAGGATTGCTTCTAACTAACATGAGCTCATGAATCGGGAATTCTTGGTGAATCAAGACTGACAAAAATAGATTAACATGCATGCTAGATCAAAAGAATTACAAAAACATGAAAGAGTTAATTCCACCTCAAGGAATGCTTATGAAAAATCTTCAATTCTGAATCAAGAAAGCTTGGAACAAGACATACAAAAATAGATCCATATGACTTGGAGGTTCACAAGACTGATAAAAACATAAGATAGAAATTTTATCACAAATCTGGAAAGAAAGATAAGGTATGTAAAAACATAAGGGAAAACAATACACACACCATAAGATTTTGTGAATCCTCGAGTGTAACAAGAATATATTATGAGTTCAACAATACAAAACTTTAGAAATAGCATGAGGATCAGCAATAGGGCCAGGACACTAGGCCCTATGCCACCAACCATCTCCCCTTTATTACATAAAACTCGACTCTTAAATAGAGTTGCAAAAAAACAAACTCCTACTAAATTTTAGGAATGAATTAAATAAAACAAACAGTAAACAAATCAAACTGTTGCATGAATTTAGAACTGATGAATGGTTCGAGGCTTCAAATTATGATGCATGAAACTATTTGACTGCCACATAAGCTTCTTTCTACCACCTGCCCTAACTGTCTTCAATTGCTGCAAGAAAGGTGGAACTGTAAAACCTGCCACTTTAATCAATCCTAACAGAACTCTCATGGAATTAATCATATTGACAAACTGTCTTTGAGCTTTAAGAAGATATTGGTATTTGCTGATAAGTGTTGAATCTTTAAAATCTTTTCTGCGGATTTTCTGTAAACCTGTGTCTGTTTCTTCTGCGCCGGTTAGTGCTGCCATATCATTACAGTTCCGTAGAAATTCATTTTTCCCTACTTGACCCATCGAGTATTATCTCTTTATTACTGTGACGTTCAACATTACTATGCCCTTTTCTCTTTGTCGGGTCTTATCCTACCCGAGTCATTTTGCCATATTTAGCCTTTTCTTCATAAAAAACGTAAAAAACATTATACACTCGGACATAAAGTCTTTTAAACTTGATCTCTGAAGTGGCATCGCATCTGCGCATTTCGCAACCTTTAAAGTGAAGAATAAAATTGGTGATGCGATGCGATGGGGAGGTGACGTGGAGGGTAGGTGGGACCGGACTGTAGCACATATCGCAACTCTTAGCCTTTAGTTATGAGCATAGAGGATATTAAAAAAAAAAAAAACAAAGTGCGACGTGCGAGGGAGGAGGTGAATGATGTGGCAGGGAAAAAGTGGGATCGGACCGTAGCACAAATAGCAGCTCTTAGCCTTTTAGTTATAACCTGCGGGGGTTAACTTTTAAAATTTGCGAAGTGCGGGGAAGAGGGACCCACTGGATATGTGGCGGAGTTTTATGAATCGACGAAGGTTTAAGCGGTAAGTGTTACAAATTTTATATGGTATATCAATGTATTGCGACGGCTGTGCAATGGGGGGCGAAACTGCTGAGGTGGGGCCGACTTATTGTATTGCAAATTAAAATAAATAGATTGTAGGCGCTCAGAAGGTAAGTTAAAGCGTATGCGATGTGATATTGCAAATCGATGATCACAGAATTTAATTTTTGTTGCGATGCAAAGCATGTAACATCTATGAAATGCGATGAGGGCCCCACTTTAATTGCGAACGGGGAATTAAGGAATCAGAGTAAGTGAAAAGCGAAAAAAGGTAAGGGTAGAAAAGGTTAAATCGGAAAGGTAGAAAAAGGGGTAAGTTTAATGATTTTCAATGGAAAATGATATGAAAAAGGAAGTATGGTGGGGAATGGGTCTCACTCCATCGTGTATGGTATTTCTAAAAGGTTTGTAGGAGATGAAAATGTAAATGATTTTGGGTTTAATTGAAACATAAGGAGCTAGAGGCCAAGTAGAATGACGGAAATTGCAACTTTGACTATGAGTAAAAAATTAGTGCTAACAATTGTCATGTTGGTTTGCTTATTAGCAGGTCGATCATTATTAATACTGCATCGAGTTAAGTTATAAATATCTTATGCTTTGCTTTCAACGGTATTGTTGTTTGTAGGTGTCATTGAACACCAAGGATGGTATTCCCCCAGTGGGGTTTCTGTAACAACCCTAGTAAAAATTATGTGTAATAAAGTTAATAAATGAAAAATAATAACCAAGGTCATGGGGCACGTATTCCTAACTAAATGTTGGGCAAAAAATACTAGTGTGGGTGTTCATTTGGTTTATTATGGTTAAGGAATTTGGTAAAGGCAATAGCAAAGGATTTGGATAGGCATGAGAAATTTATTGCCATTTTATTAATGGAAATAATGGAAATTAGGAGAAAAGGAAGGTGAAAGCTCATAGGTTGCATATGAGGAGGAAAAGAAAGGAAAATAATGGGAAATGAAGAAAATAGAGGCCTCATTGATAAAAAGGATTATGAGGATTAGTTGGTAACTTTTGTCACTTCAGTTTTGGAGCTTTCTTTCTATTATTTCTCTCTCTTTCACTCGTGTTCACTTAGAGCATTTTTGGAGCACTCTAGTATTGGATCAAGGAAAGCAAAGGAAGGACAAAGAATGAAAAGGGAAGCAAAGATCAAGCAAGGAATACAAATATCAAACAACTACAACAAGATTACTTGTAAGTATTGATTTGCATGTGTGATTTATTTTTTATATTTAGCATGCATGTGTGTATTGGTTCTCTTAATGTCATTGACATGGGTTTTGCTAGGTGTGACAATGATTTTCAACCTTGCCTTGCCATTTATGGATAACCATGGTGTGGTGGGTTCTCTTGTATTTGGGTGAGTTTGATTGTTGGAGGGACTCAAAGCTGAGTGGGGTGGTATCATGATTATTCACAAGGCCTAGGAATCCCAGGATGGGATACAATGTAAAGCGAGGTTGTGAACAACTTGATTGTGCCTAGGAATCCTGGGATGGGACATATGTTAAAGCTCAGAGGTGAATACCCTTGATTTAGCCTAGGAATACCGATATGGGACATATGGTTAATCTCATAGGGGAATACCCTTGATTGGGCCTAGGAATCCCTTGATTGGTGATGGAAGGATACATGGTAAAGCCTAGAGGGTGGAGACCTCGTAGGCCTAGGAATCCATTTACGGGTAGTGGAAGGATACATGGTAAATCTGAGAGCTTGAGATAGAAAAATTCCTCACGGTTTAGGTGGAGATATTTGAAGGCATCCATGTTTTTTTAGGGCCTAGTGATCTAGTGGGGATTGCGGTAAAGCCTGATTGTATTGATGAGGGTTCGGGCCTAGTGATCCGGTGGGGATTGCGGTGAAGCCTGAAGAAGCCCTTGTTGGTTTTGTTGTAAGTCCCACATTCATGCTTGGAATATGGCACAAAGGTGATTTATTGAAAGAAAGATTTGGTTCAATCCAATATATGGTCAAGTGGTTTGTGGAAGTCCCTCGCTTGGTTGGCTTATGCATTCATTAATAAGATCTCCTTCTCCTTGGTACTACATGTGTAAATGTATTGGTTCATATCTATTTTTTATGTTTTTTATATCCTTTCTATTTTTGTTGGTTATATACTGGTTATGGGTATGTTTTATGATAGACTTGATGTATGGATCCTATCTTGTTTTGATTAGAAAATGAATGAACATTGAACATGTTAGCACTCTGTAGTTCCTCCAGGTTGAGGAGAGGAACGCAAAAGTAATAAAAAACCACTTTGAGGCTGGAATCTAGCCCTTCCAGCTTCAAAAAGGGCTCTCTATCTGAATCTTCAGTCTTAGGTCTTAGGCTAGGTATGGTTCTAATAGAGATAAGTTTTAAAAGTTTGCTAGCAGGGGAGAAGAAATATCCATTGGGCATGGAGTCATTTGATTTATTTTCCAGTGAGAGGCTGAAAAGATGAAAGATATTTCTACGGGGGCAAGTTAGGTAGTCCTTCTAGTGTTTTTGATCAAATTTGTTGTAGAAGGGTGAGGAGAAGAATGGTTGACAAATGACATGTACAACATTTAACTGGAAGGATGAATTTTAAATGTCATTAAAGAGAAAAAACATTGATTGTTTAGCAAATTATAACAGAGCACTTTAACAATGAGTTCTGAAATAAAACCTTGCTTAGCTAAAAAGAAAGACGTACTTTCATAGCATGATATTAATATAGAGAAAAATTACAATACAAAGAAGCACATCACTATTAGTAGCTGACACATGAATCCATGTAAAATTAGACTTTTACCTTTTCATTCACTGGAAAAATTTATTAGAAAAATAAAATACACAATGTCTCTTCTTCTAAATCCCAACCAACCAACCTCTAGTTTATGAAATTTTACCAGATATATACTAAAGACTTGTCCCTAGGCTTAGGGATTTAAATTCATCCAAATTCCCCACAATAGGTTTTAGTTACAGTGATATAGCATCAAATTTTGAACTTTCTGCTAGAAAACACGAGTCAAGTTTGACTCATTAAATGCAACATGACAACTTTATAAAACAAATCTCTGAATCCGTATCATGATGATTCTTGACTCCTGAATTTGACGTATATGATCTGGCACACATGTTGACATGTTCTCGTTGATATGGAGGCATTATAGGTTCTTTGTCACGGTTGCGCATTGTGGAGATGGAATTTTGCTGCGGAACTGAAAGCTTTAGAACTTGCGCAATATGTACCCTATTTTTGCTCTGTTTTATGATCAAAGTGTCATAAGGTTACTTACTACCATCTTTTCCTTCAAAATTATGTTGCTGATCTCTAGAACAAGTTTATCCCTCTTTAAACATTGTTTGAAAAATTATATCCCAACCCAAAATAATTCAAGGCTACTTTAAAATTCACGAGTAATTGGGCACATAAAATGTTGAAAGGAAAATCCTCAACAACATAGTTACAGTTTTGGGGAAATTTCTTTGAGTAACAATCAATTTATGGTTTAATCCTTTTAAGAAATAAACCATAATGGTCGCTTGACAACATAGGAAGAATAAAAATTTGATACTGTCCTCTGATTTTCTTCTCCCTTTTAATTACTTTATCTCAGTAGTATTCTACAGCCTCTTTATTTTGGTCACTGGGAATGAAAATCACTTAAAACACTTCTCCTCTTTCCCTGAGTTCATTGTGTACCTGTATTAGCTTTGGAGTGGAACTCGGTAAAGAGGGCACTAATGAGCAGAAAAATATAGAGCAATTGTCTTGCCTACAAACTGATAAACTGGGACATTTGCATCTACATGCCTTACAACTCAGTTCATGGATGCATTCTCCAACATCCAATTACCAAAATCTTACAAAATCCTCATTGAGAGATGCTAAGGAATCAACAGTTGCACTCTATCAAACCGAATGGACAAATTTAACATGCATCCATAAAAGTGTAAGCAGGTATTCAGTCTCAACATTAAAAAAAGATACTACATTTTCTGCTGTACCAATATTAATATAATGGAGATCTTGAGAATCACCTAAGCATATCTAAAGTCTTTGTTTCCATGATAGAATAGGAAGACCTGCCACATTCATATGTTTTCTCATATATCCTTAGGAAACAGATTCATGATGTGTCATATTTCCTCCACGTAATGTGCAATTAGACCCCACGTCCAATACAATCAATACATTTAAATGCAATGCAAATTTATATGCAATAAACTCTTGGTATTTGTATGAAGGAAATCCAGAGAAAAATATATCTCCGTTAATTCACAACTGATCATAGTAGAAATATCCCTTGGTTTGTTGCACCACAGTTCCATTTTTCGCATGGAAGAGAACTATGTTGCACTTCTCAAAACCAAGAGAAAAGAGGAAATGTGCATATGCCAACACTTCCAAAATCCCCCCCTCACTTGTGTCACTGTTGTTTCCACCATTCAAATTTCCATTTAAACTGGAACAACACTTCGTGCCCATTTTCTTGGCACTGATGGAGGAGCTAAGATTTGGGAGGAGAAACAATTTCTGTCAATAGTCCAACCTTTTTTGTTTATATCTTTGTAAGCTTTCGCCTTCAACACCTACGCACAAAGAAACCATGGCACTTCCAATTTATACTTGACACTTTTTAGCAGAAATAACACTTAGTTTAATCCTAGTGGATGAGCGATCGGCTGTGAACTCCATTGCAGGAATCCATTTGGAAATTTCGAATACGAAGTGGGATATGTGGCATTCTGTGCCCCTGCTTTGAAGTGTCAATTTGGGTCTGGGAAATAGATTTAGTGCAATGTTTCTTATTTGGCCATAGGACAAATATATCCCACATGCAAAAGGATACAAAAAATGTTAGTGTCTATAACCGCAGAGGTTCACATTTCATATTTACGCGTTATGTAACGAGACCGTCCCTTGTGGCTGGTCGCTTGGCACTTGGTTGTGATTTTCCATTTTGTTGGGCGCTACTTAGTGTTTGGATTTGGTAGCTCGTGGACTTGGATTGAATACTCTGCATAATTTCAAGAGCCTAATTTGGTTATAAAGCCAATATTTTCTTTTTTTGATCGATGTTTTTTTCCATTCGCCAAATGAACTCCAATCGATGTCCATAAGCGTGATGTATCGATGTTTTTTTCCATTCGCCAAGTAAGACTCACTATGACCTCACTCATAATTTTATTGTTTTTTTCCATTCGCCAAGTAAGACTCACTATGACCTCACTCATAGTTTTATTGACACATTGACCATAGACCCAATATTATATTTCACGGAATCGATGTCTCTCTTTACATTATTACTCACATGATTCTAACATAATTACATAAATGACATAATATCACATTCTTCACAAATACTAATAACAACTTGATCTCTAAGAGATCATACTCAAACTTTTATACATTTATCAAAATAATAAAAGGACTAAGCTTAATTTGACTACAGTAACATAGGACACTAACATAATGTATGACCTAATAGATGATATTGCAGCTATTGCGAAAAGGCATCAATGCTTCTTTATGAATCTTAGATAAAAATGAGACCCTTATGCTTAGATATGTTGTTATGGCCTATAGATTACACATTTGTGATATGTTTAACAAAATTATTCTCATGGATAGTAGGGGTAATACCAAGTAATTATACAAATTATTGCATTATTAGCCTGATTCCATTATTATTATTCATTTCTGGGAGTTTCATGAAGTTCCTGGCAATGGATTGAGACCTAGACCTAAAAAAACAGCTTAGAATTCGGGTTCGCTAACATACCTTGATGTGGGAGTGACTAGAAGGCATCAGTCGCATGCATTGATTGTCATGGGAATGGCTGAGGGTCCATATCAGTAAAATGTCAAGTTGTCTTAGGGGCTGGTCACTTGGAATTGTTGGTTGGCCCTTGAAGGTTCAGTAGCATGTGTGGAAGGTTAGATTGGTTTGGTTATGTCGGTTCCACTTCCTTAATTGTACATTGGGATTTGAATCACATCATAGTAGCCTCTTGTCAGATGTTTACCCCAATACACCGGTTAGCTTGGGAAAATGTGGGAGGAGGGTGTTACATTGTTGAGGGATTCATAGAGAAAACCATTTGCACCCCCAACCCTTGGGATTTTCTTGAGACCACCTCACCCAGATCCAAAAAACTTCTGGCAATCAAAAGCTCAACCAAGAATGAATCCCATCACACCATGGATATTTGAAAATGGAAAAACAAGGCTGAAATGATTGTAAAACCAGGAAAAATCCCATGCTAATGACAACAATAGAATTAAATATACATATGCATATACCACACATGCCAAAACCAACTAGGAAATCATACATGCAACCTGTTACCTACAATTATTTCCGCAAAATCCGCTTGATACAACTTTTTTTTGCTTGATCCTTGCTTTCCTTATCCTCCTTTGCTTTCCTTGTCATTCCTTTGCTTGCTTTCTTTCTTTCTCCTCTTGGTGCTCTTCTCCTCTTTGAAACCAATTCCAAATCTCAACTGACAAAAGGCCCCAAACTGAGGCTTTGAATCTTTTTTATTATTGATGCCTATAATTTCTTCAATTTTACTCTATTTTCCTTAAATTTCCTCCTCACATGCAACCTGTGACCTTTCACCTCATTTTTCTCCTATTTTCCTTTATTTTCATAAATAAAATGCAAAAAAAATGCCTTTTGGCCTTTCCAAAGCCTTTTCCATTTCCTTTTCCAATTTCCCCTTAGCCATAATAAACAACAAGTGATGCTCACTAGGATACTTTTTCCAACATTCAACTTGGAAAACGTGTCCCATGACTTATTTTTTTCCTTTATTAACTTTATTACATGACTTTTGACCTGGGTCTATTACACATGGTTACTTCTCGGGAATTTACTTCAACACCAAAAAATTGAACCCCTCACTCTAATAAGCTCTTGCATTTAACAATGTTTGGTGTTGCCTCCGAGTGTGACTAAGAGGGCACTCTTTTTCCTCCCCTACATTTACTTCCCCAACAAATTACCCTTTCGGGGGATACAACTTGGATGGCATTGTCATGCATTAATGGCTAACCTACCTAGACTTTGACCCATGTGCCTCTTCCTCTGTAGAAATTATATAGAAACTCTATTTCAATGGATTCAATTCGATCATGTAATGTACTAAAACAAGATACTAAATCCTTCTACTATATTTGTGGAATATAAAATAAGATCACTCAATCACATGCAAGTAAGAGAAATGAAATTATCAGTCACACAACACAAGATGTTCTTGGGGAAAGCACCTACTCAAAACCCCCTTATCATATATTGTACATAGTCAAAGAATCATGAAACAATACAATACTTTCTCACACCAAGAAAATCCTGCACTCTACTGATTGTCTCACCCTGATCCTGCTCAAAACTGACTAGTAATTCTCAGCCAAAATTGACTAACACTTAGACAATTCTCAGCCCTTGCTTAGCCCAACCTTGCTCATGCAATCCCTAGGAAATTAATCCCTATTAAATAGGGTAATCAACCTTCCTTGACTGCGCAATACTTCATGAGCCTTCCTCCGACTTTATAATTGCACCCAGGAAATTCACTAATAATACAAATGATAACTAACTTTCCTTTAACCTCTATCTCAACTGGGTCATCATCGGAATTGACATGCATGAAGCTAATAATAGCGAATCATCAGTTATCTGTTAGATCACTACTTTTGAATTAAATCTAATTTAATTCACTTGACATCTCACTAGCTCATCACTCAGTTTGAACTAGTTAAACTGATTTTAACTCAATTAATTTGAGTTAACTGATTACACATGCACCAAAATAATGCATTAACTGCAATTGGACCCCCAAAATAACAAAATCACTCTACATGCCTCACCTTTGACCCTCAACTAGAATTCCTTGAGCTAACTCAGTCTTTCTGAATTAGTTAACTGATACAAGTTTTTATAGATGAAATTACAGTTTAATTTCCAATTTATTTAAGGGATAAATAAATTAGACACCCACATTTAACGCTAGTGTGTAACTGAATTCATCACTCATGTGTGACTGGAATCCCGCACCAGTTATGTGGTCAATTTTTGTCCTTTCTCGATGCCAATTTGACTGTTTCTTGTTGCAAATTTCAACACTCCCTCTCAACAAGAAAGGAATTCAACCTATCTCAATCCTGCACCTTTGGAATGTTTTGCATGCAACACTTCTCCAGTGTTGTTTGCGCATGAAACTCCTGAAAATGAATAACCTCCAAACAACTGAATCAATATAATACATCTGTCATCAGAGTCTTCTGACTCCTACTAGCTACTGCACATGTCTATTGAACTCCCCGCGTTGTTGCTGAGTTGTGCATCTGTGCCCTTTGAACTGCTACCAACTTTGATCTGCGCTCCAGTATCCGACATCTGTCACTCTGATTTATGTCCTCCTAACAAATGAATGCATCAATGTAACTGATCCTTCCTGCTACTGCTGTACTGTGGGCTCCTTGTAGCTAGGTTCGATCCATGAGACACACCATATCAATGGATCCTGCCCAAATTTCTTCTTGGGATTAATTCTTCACATCGCCCAACCTCACACTTGGAGGTATAGTTGCATGTACTCCCTATGCTTTTTTGGCTTGAAGTTACCCCCTCCTGGAGGTCTTATCTTGAGTGGACTCTTTCGCTCGGTCTCCTCTCTGCTTCTCCAATTGTGGTTGCTCCACAACCTTTTGAGACTGCTTCTGAGGTTGCATGTTAGGTCCTTATATTACTAGTATAGTCCCTTATTGTTGTTAGTGTAACCCCCTTATTATTATTGTTGTACCCCTGTAACCCCCATATTGTTATTATTATGCCCTTACATTATTATTTTTAGGTCGGCTAGGATTACATTGTGGCCCCATTAGGATTACATTGTGGCCCCATGGACTCCTATATATAGAGAGGAGGTTTTGTCATTTGTATCATTCAAGAATTGTTCATTTATGTAATGTATTGGAGGTTTCCCCCTCGAAGTGGATGATTTCTAAGGCGTTGATCTCTCTTTTCTTCTATTTTTGGAGCTGGTTTCATTACATTTGGTATCAGAGCTTTGGATTCTAGGGTTTCGCTTCTCCAAACAATTCATTGTGGAATTTTCGCTATAATTTTTTTCTACGAAGGTTCAGAAGCTCAAATTTTTAGAGTGCAAAGCCGAAATCCTGAGGAACATAGTCAAAAAATTTCAGAGCTTGGTTCACAAAATTTTGGAGATATGATCTATGGAAGTTAGGATTTTTGCAGGATCCTCAATTTAACCTAAACAGGTCATCGCGGAATTTTCGCTATAATTTTTTTTTCTACGAGGGTTTAGAAGCTGAAATTTTCACAGAGCAGAGCTGAAATCCCGAGGAATCTCCTGTAAAAAGTTCAGATCTTGATTCACAATATTTTTGGAGATATGATCTATGGAAGTTAGGATTGTTTTAGGCTTCCAAATTTCATCTCAAAGAGGAGACCGTGGGAAAAACATCATAACTCTCTCTCTGAGCATCGGATTTAGATTCTGTAAAAAGTGGCCATATGTACACGGACTTTAGTTTTTTCTATATCAATTTCAGAGCCGAAGGAAGAAACAGTGGAATGTGGTAAGTTGTACAAGTTCGCTCTACTGAACCAGTCCATAATTAGGTCATCGTAGGAGATTGGGCATAACCTTGTCTTCAAGAATCCAAATCAGGTAAGACCTATGGCATTTGAAAGAATATTCAGAGGGTTAATTCAGGGCCAAATTTCAGATATTGAAGGTCTGAAATCACATATATAATTCATTTTCAATATCGAGCTCCTAAAAATCAAGAAAAAGGTGTGTATTTGTTTTCAAATTGCATAACTAGTCTTGTTTGAAAAATCAGTTCTAGGTGATTCCAAAGGCCTATTGAGCATATATATCAGTATTGGGTTCTAAAATGCCTCCTAAAAAGAATTCAACACCCATTAAGCCTTCAGAAGGCTCTAATATGACTCATGAAGACGAAGAAATGCAACATGAGATATCAAAATTCCAAGAGCAAGTGCACCAAATTTCGCTATCGCAAAGAGCAACAAAAAATGAAATGGAAGTTTTGAATAAAGGCATGGAAACTAAGGTGGATGGTTTGAAGAAAGGCGTGGAAGCTAAGCTAAATGGTTTGGAAGCTAATATGGATGGCATGGAAGATGGCATGGAAGCTAAGATGTATGACATGGAAGCTAAGATCGATGAAAAAATGGAAAACATGAAGAATGATCTAAAAGTAGACATCGAAGGTTTGGCAAAGTTGATACAAGAAATGTTTCCTAATAGCGAAAATATAGTAGAGAAAACTCATGATGAGAACAAAATAAATTTTAATCATGATTTCATAAACTCTAATGTTGGATTAAAGAACCACCATATTCCAAAGATGGATATGAGGAAGTTTGATGGTAAGGATCCCGTAACATGAATACTACAAATGGAGCAATATTTTGATCTCAATAATGTGCAAACACACAAAAGGTATGCATTGCAATTTTACATTTAGAACAAAATACATTTGTATGGTATCGATGGCTTTGCTCCCGTAAAAAAATTGTCACTTGGTCAATTTTTACGGAGGAAATGATAGCACATTATGAGGATACAAAGAGCAACACCTTCTTTAGCCAATTGATAAATCTCAAACAAAAGGGTTTAGTGGGGCAGCACATTGAGGACTTCCAAAAATTGAATATAAGGGTAACTGATATTCCAGAGAAACACATGATTGATCTCTTCATAGGTACTTTAAAGGATAGCATCCAACATGAAGTTCGCGTTTTGGAACCTGATTCATTGGAGAAGGCATTCAAGTTGGCAAGAAAAATTGAATGTAAAATTATGGCGACAAGGAAGCCTACCACTCACACCTATAAAGATGGAAGTTTTGCTACTCCTAGACTTCCACAAAGGTTGACACCACAAAATTTGGAAGGAAAAAGAGAAAAATGGCTTTGCTACAGTTGTGATAGAAAATACACTAAAGGTCTTAACTGTGCTGAGAAGAAATTATTTTATATAGATTCTAAAGAGCGGGAAGAAAATGAACAAGAAAATTAAAAAGCAGAGGATATACACCAGGAAACAACCCTAGAAGAAGAAGAACTGAGTCTGACCATATCGTGTAATGCATTGGTAGGAATTACCACTCCTCAAACTCTCAAGATAGAAGGACATATCAAGAAGAAAAAGGTAATAGTGTTGATTGATTCAGGTAGTACCCATAATTTTATTTATTGTAAGGTAGCCAAGAAATTGAATTGTTTCCTATACCCAACACCAGAATGTCAAGTGATGGTTGCAAATGGAGGAACCATAAATTTCTCTGGAAAATGCCATAATATCAAGCTAACCATGGGGGAATATGTATTGAATAGTCCAATGCTTTCCATTCCTATGGGAGGTGCCGATGTTGTACTAGGAGTACAATGGTTGCAACCTTTGGGGACAGTAACTTTTAATTTTCAAGAACTTTTCTTGAAATTTTTTTTTGAAGGAAAGGAAGTCGAATTACAGGGTATTGTAGGGAAGACAAGAAAGATAATAAGCTCTAATTTCATGAAAAAGCTTCTGAAGAAAGAACAATGAGGCGTAATTGCATAATTATGCTCACTAGAAGTTTGAACATCAAAATCATATATTTCTCAAGATCTCCAAGAAGTCTTGGACAATCATTCCACGGTGTTTGATACTCTTAAAGGACGACCACCTATTTGTGATCATGATCATGCTATTCATTTGATTCCAAGAATTGTTCCTCCAAACATTAGGCCTTACAAATATCCTTATGTCCAAAGGAGAGAAATTGAATGTATGATTGCAAAAATGTTAGAGGCCGGTATAATTCAACCTAGTCAAAGTTGTTTCTCTGCTCTAGTAGTATTGGTGCACAAGAAGGATGGATCATGGTGCATGTTTTCATATTATAGGGATCTCAACAAGCTCACTATTAAAGAACAATTTCCCATTCTTGTCACTGATGAATTATTGGATGAATTACTTGGAGAAATTTACTTCATCAAGTTGGATCTTCATTCAGGATATCATCAAATTAGATTGAAGACTGAAGACATTTAGAACTCATGATGGTCATTATGAATTTTTGGTCATGCGTTTTGGCCTTTCCAATGCATTTTCTACATTTCAAGGGTTGATGAATTCCATTTTCAAACCCTTCCTTAGAACTAATTTGTGCCGCATTTTTTGATGATATACTAATCTACAACAGGTCTTGGAAGGATCATGTTCAACATGTTGATAGGGTGCTCAAACTATTGCAGGAGAAACAATTATACACAAAAACATCCAAATGTTTCTTTGGAGTACAAGAGGTGGAATATCCGGGTCATATTGTATCTCACGAGGGTGTTAAGGTAGACCCTAACAAAATTAAAGCCATTAAGGAATGGAAAGTCCCACAACCATAAAGCATTTGCGATGATTTCTCGGGTTAACAAAGTATTATGGCAATTTTGTTAAGAATTATGGGAGAATAGAAGCACCTTTAACAAAATTATTGAAGAAAGATGCATTTTCATGGACTAATGAAGCAACTAAGGCCTTTGAACATCTTAAAGAGGCAATGTGCCTAGCACCGGTCTTAGCTATGCCAGAATTCACAAAAACCTTTATTATGGAATGTGATGCCTCAAAGAAATGGAATTGGCATTGTTTTAATGCAAGAAGGAAGACCCATTTTGAAAGCCGTTCAATTAAAGGAAAGTATTTACAAAAGGCTATTTATGAGAAGGAAATGTTGGCAATACTACACACCAAAGAAATGGAGACCTTACCTAATGGGAAGACACTTCAAGGTAAAAGTCGATCATGATAGTCTTAAACACTTTTTGGAACAAAGACTATCTTTAGAAGAGCAGCAAAAGTGGGTCACAAAGATGTTGGGTTATGACTTTGAAATAATCTACAAAAAATGGAAGCTAAATGTTGTTGCAGATGCACTCTCAAGAAAGGATGAAGAGGTGGAAGCATTGCTTTGTGCCATTTCTATTATCCAACCGTATTGGATAACCAAAGCAAGGGATGAATGGAAGAAGGACGAAGAAGTTTGGACACTCATTCAAAAGTTCCAGCAAGATCCTAGTACATTTGATACATTTAGTTGGAAAAATGATTCCTTATGGTAAAAAAATTGCTTATATATTTTCAAGAATTCCCAACTAAAACAAAAGATTCTTTTGGAATTGCACACTTCTCCTTTAGGAGGACACTCGGGATTTTTAAAAACTTACCATAGGGTGAAGAAAGATTTTTTTTGGGATGGCCTTAAATCTGATATTCAAAAGTTTGTGGCAGAATGTTTGGTTTGTGAGCAGAATAAAGTTGAGACAATTAATACCCCGGGTCTTTTACAACCTTTATCCATTCCAAGTCAACGTTGGGAGGATATTTCAAGGGATTTTATCATAGGTTTACCTAAGTCCAAAGGAAAGAGTGTCATCATGGTGGTAGTTGATAGAATTACCAAGCATGCACACTTTTGTGCATTATCTCATACATTTAAAGAAAGTACAATTGATACTACATTTATGGACACAATTAAAAAGCTACATGGAAACCCAAGGGTTATTGTGAGTGACAAAGATCCCATTTTTTGACGGAGTTATTTTCTTATTTGGGTACTCAATTAGCTCATAGCTCGTCTTATCATCCTTAATCCGATGGTCAAACTGAGATAGTAAATAAATGTGTGGAAGGATATCTTTGTTTTTTTGTATCTGATAAACAAACACAATGGGTCAAGTGGTTACCTCTCGCAGAATAATGGTATAACACTTCCTTCCATACCGTAGCAAAAATGACCCCATTTATGGCACTTTATGGATATCATCCACCGTCCATCACATCTTCTTTAAGGGAAATTCTAGGGTTCAAGCAGTGGAGGATCACATCGAGCATCAACAAGAAGTTTTCCAACTCTTAAAGGATAACCTAAATTTGGCACAAAATCGAATGAAACAATAGGCAGATCAACATCGCAGTGACATAAGTTTTGATGTGGGAGACTCGGTATTTTTACGGCTACAACCATACAAAAAAATGTCCCTCAAGCAAGCTAACAAGGATAATAAAGTATCGCCAAAGTACTATGGTCCTTACAAGGTTTTGCAAAAGATTGGTACTACGACATACAAATTGGAGCTTTCTGCTTCTTCGCGAGTGCATCCAGTTTTCCATGTTTCATGCTTAAAAAAGGTTATAGGGGACAAAATTCCAGTTCAAACAATATTTCCAGAACTTGATGAGGAAGGAAAAACCATATTCGATCCTGAAGCAGTCATGGAAATAAGAACTCAACAACTACGAAATCGATCAATTTCAAAGTATCTCATCAAATGGAAGAACTTACCCACTGAAGATTCTACATGGGAGGATGAGAATTTCATACAAAAGCACTCGGAGCTACTCAAGCATTAAGGACAACACTTTTTTGAAGGATAGGATCATGTTAGGTCCCTATATTACTAGTATAGTCCCTTATTTTTGTTAGTGCAACCCCATTATTGTTATTTTTGTACCCTTATATTATTATTGTTAGGTCCGTTAGGATTACATTGTGTCCCCATGGACTCCTATATATAGAAAGGGGGTTTTGTCATTTTTATCATCCAAGAATTGTTAATTTATGTAATGTATTATAGGTTTCCCCCTCGAAGTGGATGATTTCTAAGGCATTGATCTCTCTTTTCTTCTATTTTTGGAGCTCGTTTCATACATTGCATGTTGAGAGATAATTTCTCCCTCCCAACCACCAAGTCATTAACCGCTGCTTTTCTCCTCAAAGCTTTGCATGCATCCTCAACCTCGAGAGAATACAGGTTCTTGACTCTTGAACCGATCTGCTTCACCTATCTTGTGGCTATGTGTTTAAGGAAAATTTTTCCTTTTTTAAACATCACCTCATAACCACAGTCTTCTAATACCACTACGGAGACAATATTCTTCCTTAGGCCTAGAACATACAAAACATCTACTAGTCTGAGAGGGGAGCTAGACTTCGTTATGTGGAATTATGAATTACGGATAAAACATTCATCCTCAGATGTGTGCTTATCAAGAACAACAAATTAAAGACTTTGCGAACTACTTTCTCTA